>CM030368.1:140904215-141449850 GCA_017893485.1 Hemerocallis citrina | reverse complement strand
TAACTACGTTTGCAACCCTACCCGAAACCCACATTACCCAAACCCGTCTGCCCCTATAACCTAAACCCTATATAAACCCATACCCATTTATAAAAAAAAACCTATACCCATTTACTTGATTACCCAGAACCATTATAATACCCAAACCCAATTCCATCTAAACCTAAACCCTACATCTCCCTGTTATATATATACCCCCTTTTTGCATGTTCATCTTCTAAACCCCCAGCCATCTTCTTCACCCTAGCATCCCGTCGCGCCTCCCCCTCTCCCCGTCGCATCGCAACACCCAGCGCCGCGACAACACCAGCCTCCCGTTCTCATCCCGACCTCCTCTTCGTCCTCCTCTGGCAACCCCCTATCTCCTCCTGCGTCGCGCAGCCAGAACCCAGCCCTTCTCCCTGTGTGCTATCCTTCCGATGTGCAGCAGCGTGCTCTGCCCGTGGGTGTGCTTCTCCGACTGTCAACAGCAGCCGCCTCCTGCGTCGCCCTCTCCCGAAGCCGCAACAGCAGCGACCTCGTCGACAGTAGCACCGATAGCAGCATGCACCACGTCGGCGTCCTCCCATGTGCCGAGACAGCCGCCCTCCTTTCGTCGCCCCTTCCGTCGTCGTCAGTCGCAACGCCGCCGACCTCCCTATGCTGCTCCGTCCCGGCGTCGACCAGCAACAACGAGCAGCCATGGAGTTGCTGTTTGTTGGGTTATGATCACTTTGATTGTGGGCCGTCGATCGCCCGTGGTCCTGATCCCTTGATCTCGACTGTCGGATCTTCATCATCATCATCCCATCTTGATCGTCTTGGTCATCATCATCATCAAGTGATCCTGGACCGTCCGATCTCCTCTTGATCATCACGATCATGATGATCATCAATTTTTTTTGATCGCAGCCGTCTGATCGATCGTTCTTGATCTTCATCATTATCTTCATCATCAGGGAGATCTGGCCGTCCGATCTTGTTGATCTTGATTTTTTATCTCAGCCGTCCGATTGTGTTCGTGATCTCGATCGTCTTCATCTTGTTCGCGATCGGTTGTTCGTGATCATCTCGTTCGTTGGTTTGGTTTGTGGATTCGTGTTCCTTAGCTGTGTTCGTGTCGAGAATCTGTTCTTGTTATTCTTGCTCTTGCTTCGCCGTTTCTGTCGTCGGTTATAAGGCAAGTAACTTGTATTCTTTTTTTTGTGTAATACAAGTACTAAATACCGCATGTAGTGTAGTCGGGTTCTAGAGACAATTTGTGTATGAATCCCCTTGTTGATATTGTCTCTATAGTGATGATTTGACCATAGTTGCCTCATGACATACATGACATGATATAACCTAGGATTGACCACATCTTGTTGCATATATGTGTGTTGTTCATGTATTATCTTGTGCTCGTTCGTGTTATTCATGGTATACTTGTTATAGACTTGTGAAATCTCCTATATCATGTTGTTTGGACATCTAGTATTTTCGTATTTGGTTATGTTTTGGTTAAGTTCTTTGTGAACTAGTGGATTTTGTGCATATGCGATATTTTCAGTTTGCTGGCTTTTTAGTTTTGATTAGTATTTTAGACCCATATTAAGGTTAGTATTTGAAAATATTTTGTGAACATGATTTGTAGAGAATTCTGTCTATTTTCCAACCCTTTTGACGGATCTCAGTTTCGTTTTACGGTTTGTGAGTTATGTCGATTTTACTATAGTGGTGTCGAAAGATTCCCAGATTTTGTTCTCTATAAATTCTGAAGAGTAATCTATTTTTATTTTTTTGTTAAAATTATTATTTTGATATGAAATTTTGCTCAGTACTTCTAGACCTGATTGGGATTACCTCAGAATTTTGATGGATTTATTTGAATAGTTTTACAACCCGTTTCATGCTTGCAAATAAAGATTTTACATGCAGAATTTTACTACTGTTCAGTAAAGAACTTGATTTTCGACCTATTTCTACTTGTTGTTTCTAAAATATTTCTGAATATGAAAGTTATCTTACTGTATCTATTTTCTTACCCTTTTGGCGAATTTGAATTTCGATTTATGGTTTGTGAGTTATCGTTGTTTTCGTACTGCAGTGTTTGTGATTTCAGATTTACAAAATTATAGTGCCTTGTTGTTTTCTGATTTTACTTGACTATTGTATTTTTGTTGGAAAATTTGTAACTTGATTTTCTGTTGCTATACATATAGGGGAATACCCCAGATTTTTCGTGGATTTAATTTGCGAGTTTTCATACTGTTTTCCTGTTCTTGAATACGATCTTCTGATTTCTGGCTGAACGTGTTTTCTAGATTCAAATCAGTTTTAAGACTTGATTTTGTGAAATACTATATGACTTATATATGTTCACTGGATTCGGCCAGGAGTCTATTTTCTAGACCTTTCGACGGATTGAGATTTGCATTTTTGTAACAACGGAAATCTCAGTTTTACTGCAGTTTGGTCTTGTTGTCCTGAACTAGAAATTTGGTTATTTATTATTTTGTGTGTTATCTTTCACCAGTACGTGTTTATCTTGTAACTTGAACTTGTTATTTGTTTATACTGTGATATACTTGTCCTGTTCGGGATACATACTTGCTTGTTTGACATTAATAATAAAATAACCGAGCTGGGGTTAAAGGGAAAGATCTAATAGTGGAAAATACAGAAACGTGTACTCGGAAGAGGATCTATTGATCCTATGTGATACTTGGCTTAATACTTGATACTTGGCTTGATACTTGAGACTTGAGGCTTGATACTTGATACTTGAGACTTGGCTTGATACTTGATACTTGAAGCTTGATATTTCACTACTTGAGGCTTGATATTTCACTTGGCTTGATATTTTACTTGAGGCTTGATACTTTACTCTTGAGGCTTGTTTACTTGATACTTGAGGCTTGATACTTGATACTTAATTTCTTGAGGCTTGTCCCTGAGTACACTGCCCTATATGATCTACTATGAAATCTAAAACGAAACTGCGTTGAATGTAGCAACCTTATTGTAAAACTATGGATGCATAAAGTGCTACCTAGATAGTAATAATACAAGACTTGAACATGATCATTTGACCCTTGCTGCTTGATACTTGTACTTGACACTTGTTACCTGTTACTTGATTTTGTGATACTTGATTCTTGATACTTGTTACTCGTTTACATGATACTTGTTTCACTTGACACTTGATACATGTCACTTGTACTTGTTCATCTTGCCATGTTGGTAATCTATTTTGTTATCATGCATAATCCATGTTATTAGTTAGTTTTTTCCATATACTTGGATCCTGTACTACAAGCGGCCCGTAACTTGCATTGATGGACGTTTGTTTTCTTTTTCCTATTCATGCAACTGTTAAATTGCAGATTTTGGAGAACAGGTACCAGATGGTGTTGGTGATATGAGATATTAGTACTGGATTTTGCTATTATTATTTCTTATTGGTTGTTTTGAATAATTGTATTTTGATACTTGGATTTATTTATATTTGGGCAATGTGAATCAGGATATTTGACTTATTCAGATCTGGATTATTTGAGATTGATATATTTTAGTTTCAAGTATTCTTATTGGTATTTTGATTCATATATGCATGCTTGGTTGATTCTTTTGCTTCCGACTCTGATTATTCTTGTGAAATGTTGAAAAGATTCTTGAACAACTTATGGATGATGAAATTTATTCGCTGGGCTTAGTCACGTATCCGTATTTCGTATTCTCTTTTTGGCAAGCGGGGCGTGATAGTCAGAGTTATGTCGCACGCTGTTGTCATGCCCTGCTTCCCAAAAATACGGAATACGAGTACATGATATTGGTCCAGCGAATGACTAACGTCACTCGTAAGCTGTTTATCCGATCAACTCAACAATATAATCAATGCAGAATAATTGTGCAGACAATAATAATAATCTCATGAACAATAATACTTAGAATAAACAATATGAGATAACCAAATATAATAATAATCCAACATCTAGAAATAAATAATTACAATATTTGGGTAAAAAGCTTACAATACAATGAAATAAAAATAGTTCAATAATTAAATCTCTATGATAAAACAATAATCTATTCAGCGGTGATGCTATCAATTTCTTCACCAATGTTGTTCTCCCAATCCATCAGGCAAATCAACACTTGTAAACACTTCATTTAAAAAGAGGAGAAAAATTGACCTAAGAGCAAGTCATGGACAACAAGTAGAGAAAGCAAGGAATAATGAAATAACGATATAACAATGAATTTAATGAATCAATATGAATCAATAATATGGGACAATAACAATAATCAATATCATGGTAATCGATGTAATGACTATAAACAATGATTCAATATTCGATAACAATATTCAATGGCCAATATCAATAACACTTAGCTAATATTCGATATCAATAGAAAAATGATGAACAATATGCAATGTCAATGTGATGTAATTCTTAAGTCTATTAATCATTTTAATTCTAACTAATGTATGTACTACTGTGTCCCATATGTTCCACATGGTTGCTACATACAAACAAGTTACGTTTAGACTTAGTGGTGGATTTAATAGATCATGTACTCGACAACAATATACAATAATGACCGATGATTTAATGACCGATGACCAAATCAATTGAGATACTGTAATCAGTAATCGACAATCAACTGATGACCGATATGACCAATATGACCGATAAATAGGGAAACACGGGCCCCTCCTTCGAGTACAGTTTCTATATTATCCACTACTAAAGTCAACCTTTAAACCTCGACTTGTTAATTATTTTATCAATGCAACAATACAATATGCAATTTGAGACATGAGATGAACAATAGTATCAATAGGAGAGCAATAGGACGATAACTTAGATAGGGCAATTAGAATGATGACAATGGGGCATTAGGATCATGTAATGCAACATACACACTTTAATTCATGCAATACTATGATATAGAAATAATTAATTTATTAAAAACTAGAAGATAAAATTCTGGACAACAAGAGTAGTCTGTACAAAATTACAATTTTTCTCTGTTTGAGAACTCAAAAACTGAATCCGTCAGAAGTTCTAGAAACTAGACTTTCACATGGTTCGAACGCATATTTAAAGTTCAAAATCCGACAACAGCAGCTAGGTCAAACACACCATTCATTACAGAATTCATGTTCAGGCAGAAATTCGACATAATGTTGTCATATTTTTAGAATCAGCATAAACTCGATAATAAATTCATTAAAATATTTTTTAGATTCCTAAACATGTTAAGTAACAATCTGGAAATTACCAGAGCAATATTTTAATTTTAAATCACCCTTTTAACTGAGTAAACATGAATTGTGCAAGAATCTGAAAATCTGGAAACAAAAACACAGCAGTAGTAAAATGAGATAACTTTTGTTACACAACTCGGAATTCAGAAATTCAAGATGTTCTGGAAACTAGAAAGATAAGGCTACAATTCTTATTCAAAAAGTAATTTATTTTGAGATCATTTACTGAGTCGAAAATAATAGACAACATACAGCCAGTAAGCAACATATAGGATTTTGGGTATTTTCATGAAATAAATTAAATAAACATGATGGTATCAATTCTATAGTCAATAAATTATGTAATCAACATGAAATGTATAATAGAATATTAAATACAATTAAAAATACACATACACAATTCTAACAACATCCAATATCAATCAATCAATCAAATATACAACCTAGCAATTATCTCTACAATAATTAATTGTGTGACAATTATATGGATAACCCTATTATCAATTCTATATGAACACATGAAAGATTCAATCTTTGGAGTAAATAGAGGCACGATGTCAAGAATATTGGGGTTAGCTTATGTAAACACTCAATAGACCCAATGAAAACATAGCGCGAAAGCAAACATCTTGAATTACACTCTTTTCTTTTACAACACTTCTTTTACAATCTACATAAGCCACATTATCATTCTACCACATGCATCCAAATCCTAATGCTATAAGCACTTACCAAACATGAGGCTAGAGATAATCCTAACCTCCAAAACTACATGGGTCAGCCATAATGGTGTGAGTGACATCAAAAGAAAAGCAACATAAATAAAACATAAAAGATAAAGTCATAAACAACAAATACCAACAGAAAAAATAAATGAAATAAGAAATAACAATAAATAAATCATGAAAATATCAAGTAAGACTAGAGTAAGTGTCGAGTGTAAGAACAAACAGAAAACAACATGTATAAAACCAAGTCAAGAAAACACAGATGCTATATAACGACTCTCTAATGCATACTTGTCGGATTCTATGCATTCCATACTACATAAGTCCGGTGCAAGACCTTATCATTCTCCACTTTATATGTTAGATCCCTCGTTATGCAACTAATCCTACTACGGTGACAGAAACCTGCTATACAGTCAGTTCAAGGTTTGTGCATGTTTCGACTGATACGTCGATAAATCCTTGTAAAATCAAAATTAAACTTCTTGAGATGATCAAATATAACTTGTATAACATATAGGAGTTTATAAAACACATCAAAAAATATCAAGATCTCAAAAGAGTAAATGCATTCACAAAAAATCTTCAAAAGTCAGTAAAGAGTATATATGTATATATATATATGATCTTACAAGTGTTTAAGCATCAGTATAGCATCAAAACTTGTCAAATAGAGTCGTACACCACCTCCAACCTGCAAAGGCAATGGCTGATCCCACTATCATCCGATCTTCCCCCCATTTAGACAATGAATTCAACGATCTTCTTACCTCTCTCAATAACTTTAGTTGGAGGGACAAAGAAGATTTGTACTGGCGTTGGAATACCTCAGGAACCTTTTCGGTTCAATCGTTGTATCGTTTTCTGAATTTTAGAGGCATTTTATCTCCATTGTTCGGCATTGTATGGAAGTCCTGCGCCCCTTTGAAGGTGAAAATCCTTGCTTGGTTAGCGCTCAACAATAAGCTTCTGACCGTAGAAAATCTTAACAAGAGAAATCTGGCGTGGGGTCAATTATGTCCCTTGTGCTCATCAGAAGCAGAAAATGCGGACCATTTATTTGTGAGTTGTGATTTTACTACTGCTCTGTGGAAAATCTCAGCGCTCTCTTGGGAATTGACGGTCATTCCGTCCAGTCTCTCCGATGTTTGGACTAGGATTCCAGCTAATGGCAAGTATCTTAGATCTTGGTATTTGTCCTTCCAGACTATTGTTTGGATAACGTGGACGGAAAGAAACAATAGAATTTTTCAGCAAACGGCTTCTTCCTCCCGCTCTATTCAAGACGAACTCTTATTTCTTTTTGAATTTTGGTCTTCCTCACTATCCCGTAAAAAAAAAAGCAGCCCTTCTTTTTTACAGATTGGAAAATGCGGCTCAATGTCTTCGTAGCCTAAATGCCATCTAACAAGCTTTATCTAGTTTCATGTTACCGTTGCGATTTCTTACTGTTTTGGCATAATTCGCGCGTTTCATTGCTTAAGATTATTATTCATCTTCATATGCTCGTTGCTCTTACCATGCTCTTATATCATTACTCCCCTTAATGTGTTTGAATTGCAGGGGTGAAGGGACACTGCTGGGTTCTTTTAGGGATTTTGGCTGGTTTCTTTTGGAGTGGGTGGTTTACTATCAGTTTAGTTGGAGGGAGTGTTACTTTCTCCATTCCATTCTGATGCTGGTGTCCTCTCTGCAGCTTCTCCCTTTTCATGAATTGCGCGAAGCTTTTCTGTTAAGATGGGTTCTTTTTTTATTTTGGGAGCTCCTAGGCTCCGATCCGATCTATTATTAACTTATTATCTCCTCGTTCCATTGTAGCTGGATGTTCAATGGGTTATTATGTTATCGCTCTGTTTGGTTTGGTTTGGCCCTCGCTGCGGCACTTTAGGGGCCGGTTTCTTAGCTTCTAACTGTTTTGTTTCATCCTTATTATCGCTGTGGTTAATTTTTATGCTGGTTTAGATGTTTAATTGTCTTTTTGTTAGGAGGGGGCGCAGTCTCAGGCCGCCCTCCCATGCTGCTTCCAATTACGAGCGCTCTCCGGAGCGTCGTCAGTTCAGATGCAGATGACTTCTGCTGTTTAACTAGGCTCTTCATGGCTTCCCTTCTATCACTCTATTTCACTGATAACTCTATTCCTTTATTATCTGTATGTATTTTGTTGTTGATTCTGGATGGTTGTTTGTTATGGTTCGGCACTAGTGCGGCATCTCTGAGAACTGAGCCTGAGGACGATGTTCTCTTGGCTGGAATTATCACTTTCTCAATTGCTGTTGTCTTTCATGGACGATTGCTCTCGAGTTTCTTCTGGCTTGTTTCGATGAGCCTCAGCCTCTTTTCTGGAGTGCCGGACTTAGGGCGCGAGGTGATCTAGCTTGGTCTCTTCTCAGAGCCTCTTTGAGGTCGCCGGAAGAGGACCATCGATGTTGAAGCCACCCTCATATTGTTGCTGCTCTCTTTCTCCGACAGGATCGCATGAAGGCATTCTCGTCGGAACTATCTCTTATAGTTGTAGCTCTCCATTTTGTAGACTTTGCAGCCGTAGTTTTCTTGGTTTATTGTTTGATTATTATTGTTTTACATCTTGTAAAGCCTTCGATTTATTAGTTGTACATTAACTGAGTTGATCAATATATTTTTTGATGGCTGGAGCCTTTTGGCTCTATCCGATATATCAAAAAAAAAAGGAGTAGTATAATGTTCAAAACCAATTCAGTATCAAAACAACTCAGATCCAATCGAAGATTTCATGAAAACATCAAAAATCAATTTGGGCAATTCATCAACGGTGAGATATATTCATGTGTGTATATGTGTGTGTATATATATATATTGTGTGTGTGTGTGTGTGTGTGTGTGTGTGTGTGTGTGTGTGTGTGTGTGTGTGTGTAGGAAAGTTAAGCATCATCAAAGCATCAAGATCTCATCAATTAAAAGTAGTATAATGTTCAAATCAAACTCAGTATCAAAACAAATCAAATCTCAATCGAAAACTTCATAAAAATCACAAAAACTCAAATTCAGCTGAAAGCATCAGTCCCGAAACTCAACCCCCTTTTTAATGCTTCAAAACTTGTTCTTTTTGATCCAAGAACTACTTTTACAACTTGTTATACACATACCCCACTACTCACATCAGTTAAATCATGAATCTATGCACATACAACATGTATCAATCAAGTCCTTCTTCATCAATAATATCAAAATAGAATATATGTATACACATAGTAAGCATGGCTTTTAGTTCACTTTTGCAATGATCATCATACAAATCAATATATATGTTCAAATAAGCAAGTATATGAAAGGAAACAACCTACTCATGATTTCTATTAGGTTCTTAACAAACTCAAGTAATCTACTTAGGGTTTTAATCATTAATAACATAGTTTTCATGAAAAGATTCAATCTTTAGTTCATCTATTCATCAAAATTCATTATATCTTCATACAATTCTTAACATACTTTCTAATAGGAAAATCATCACATACAACATGTATAGAACAATACAAAACAGACATATGTCACTCACCTTATTGAAGAATAAACCGAAGAAAGATAAAGAGAATAAGAAAATCCTTCCTTTCGCAAGAAAACCAAGATCCTCGCTTGGAAACTCCAAGAAAATAATAATAATGAAAACCCTTTGTATTGTGCAGCAAAGAGATGGCTGCACCTCACCTTTAGTAGGCCGGAATTTGGGTATCTAGGGTTTTTGAATAGATTTGCAAAATACCTCTTTTAAATATATCTTTATATATATAAATCCTTATACTTGGAAATTAAATAAAAACCAACTTAACTGAGATTTAAAAACAAAAACAACTAACCTAATATTGGCCGGCACTATTTTAAAAACCCAGAAAATGAAATTGCACTTTTTGTCCTCTAAGTGATAATTTTGCAAAAAGACCCTTCTTTATTAGAACGTGCAAAATAAACCAAATTTGTTATAAAAAAAAGTAAAATCTTTACCTCTGAGTTGACAAGGCATCATGCCTAGCCCAGAAATCCAAAAATTTGGAGTTTTTACTCAAAGTGGTAATTTGGAGTTTTTACTCAAAGTGGTAATTTTGCACAAAAGTCACTCTTTTTGTAATATTTGCAAATATGTCAAATAATTATCAGAAGAATCCATAAAATTCACAAATAATAACTAATAATAATTAATGGGTTTACCCAAAATAATTTTTGACTTTGAACTTCCCAAGAAAATATTTGCACGTGCTTTGCACGTGTGAAAAGGTAAATTTCAGAAAAATATTTATTAAATCACCAAAAAATAATTTTAATTTATTTATTAATCTTAAAAGCATTATTTAAATTTTAATCTGGGTTATTACATCACTCGCTCCTTAGAATATTTCTGTCCTCAGAACTACTACTAATAGAGACCCAACAATATAAGCAAAAGAAAATGAAATCTCATAGATGGAAACATGGTTCGAGGAATACAACCACACAAGAGAATGTAATCTAATGAAAGAAATACAACTTAACTCAAGGAGTACAATCATACAAAAGAATACAATCATACAAAAAGCTGAGGAAAAATCCTTGGGCATGCGATCCATCGGCTCCCAAGTAGCTCCCGCTGCGTAACTCTGATATTTTGCCTTCGAAAACCTGATGCAACATCCTCTGAATCTCTGCATCTAATTTCTGACATTCCACAATTTGCTCTCTCAAAGTAGGTTGCAGCTTCAACTAAGCCAAAGACGCTCCCAAACCCTGCAGTACAACCCCGATACCTGCCTGATCGAACTCTGCTGCCAACTCCAAATCATGCATCGGATAATTCTTCTCATGCGTACACAACTGCCTCGAACCATAGGCAATAACCTTGCCTTCCTGCATCAAGACACACCCCAAACCTCTAAGAGATGCATCACTGAAGATATCATAATCCTTCCCAACTTGTGGCAAAGCTAAGATAAGCGCAGTCATAAACATCTCCTTTAGCTCAAGGAAACTCGCCTCACACTTATCAGTCCATGTGAATGCCACATCCTTCCAAGTTAACCCTATCAAAGGAACTGCAATCTGTGCATATCCCTGAATGAATTTCCTGTAGTACCCAACCAAACCCAAGAAACTCCTGACCTCCTTCACCGACGTTGGCCTGGGCCAATCCTTCACTGCTTCAAACTTCTGAGGATCAGTGGTCACTCCCTTCTTATAAAGGATATGACCAAGAAAAGCTACCTCAAACTTCCAAAACTTACAATTCGACAGCATGGCATACAAGTTATGCTCTTGTAACTTCTTCAATACCTCTATCAAGTGCATAAGAAGGCTCATCCTCCGACTTCGAGTACACCAAAATATCCACCATGATGGAATCAATAAATGGCCACAATATCCGATTCATCATATCCATAAATACTGCCGGCGCATTCGCCATTCCGAATGGCATTACCAAAAACTCATAAAGTCCACGACGAGTCTTGAAAGCTGTTTTACTCACATCTTCCGCCTTGACTCGAACCTGATGATACCCCTTTACTCACCAATTCCTCAATTTTCTTCTGACTTCATCTGGAATCATCAACTTAGATACCATAGCAGTCACTTTCGGGTCCTTCTCCCGAAAAGTCACCGCGGGACCACCTGGTGCCTTCACAATACCTCTTTCTTCTTGCATTCAATTGTGGCATCATATATTGCCATCCAATCAATGCCCAAATCACAACCACACGCAGAATTTGCAGCTCAATGAGATCAATGTCAAATAATCTCCCACCAATCTTGATCTCACAGCCCTCGTAATATCGATCAGCAATCAATTCTTCTCCTGACGGCATCGCCACCGACAAGACTCTGCCTGGAAACAACTTATGTTCCACACCTAATATTTTGCAAAAATTGGGCGACACAAATGTATGCGAAGAACCAGTATCAAATAAATTTTTTTCTTTTATTCCATTAACGAAAACAAATCCTGTTACATGAAGAATGATACTAAAATCTCCAATTTATTCTTCAACAAAGTTTTAATTAATAAATAAATGAATGAATTCAAAATTCTTGCACACCCTGGATCACATTCTCTGAGTTACCCGCTTCCTCCCTATTCAACGCGAACACTCGCCTCTGCCTCTGAAATTTGCCTCCGCCTGCACCTTCATTCTTCAACTGCGGACAGTTTGGTCTGAGATGCCCTTCACGACCACACTGATAACAAATCTGCACTTCTGAGGCTTGGTGCATGCTGCCTGATAATAACCTGCCTCTCCACAGTTGAAATAAGTCACACCTTGAATTGCGGGTACCTTCTGCACTGGCCTACTGAACTTGCCCTGCTTCACTGGGAACTCCTTCCCACTCTGACTAACTACTAGCCTCTTGTTCCTGTTCCAGCTCTCCTGCTCCTTCTGGAACTGGTCCATATCCTCTTCTATCATAGCTTCTCTCCTAACCAGCTTATCAAACCTTTTGATGCCCAATAGAATCATCCTTGACCTCAAATTCGGCCTCAAGCACTGCTCGAATTTTTTGGCCTTCTTCGCTTCATCAACAATCAGCTCCGGTGCATACCTCGACAGTTGGGCGAACTTAGTCTCATATTCACGCACTATCATTCTGCCTTGCTGCAGATTCAAGAATTCTGTTGCTTTCTTCTCCTGAATATCCAGAGAAAAGAAACGATCCCTGAACTCATCCAGAATGGCCTCTCAAGTCACTTGTTGATCCCCAAAAGTCCTCTTCACTGACTACCACCAAACGTTAGCATCCTTCTCTAACTGCATCGTAACCAATTTCACCTTATTGACTGCTGGGGTTTCTAGAACTTCGAAGATCATCTCCACCTGTCTAATCCAATCATCAGCCTCATTTGGATCAGACTGCCCTTCAAACACAGGCGGCTTCATCCGCTTGAAGGACTCAACCTGCTTGATCGGATTAGCGTTAATAAACACTGGTCCAGCCCCCTGATTCTGATTCTGGTTCTGTGCCATATTAGCTGCCATGAATGTGTTCAAGGTCTGATACACTATGACAATCTCAGTCTCAAGATCAAGTCCAGCCCCATGGGAACTTCCAGCCCTGTCACCATTACCATTTCTGGTCCTGGGTCCTGCCATTATACTGAATACTGCAAAATGAGGGTAAAGTTAGAGCATCATAACACAATTCATATTCATATCCATACCCCATGGCAAAACCTCAGTCATACCCCAAGCCAAAACATCATGTTCCAACACTATGTGATACTCACACTCTAATGTCCACACCTAGGTACTCACGCTCTAGTGTCCACTCCTAGGTATATTTTATACCATGTTTATTATTATTATTGAAGCATGCTCTGATACCAATCTCTGTAGCGCCCCGAATTTCCAATATGATATCTCAGAAATATATGGCACAATTCCCAGCATCTACCTCAATTGTAATAGTAAACAGAGCCAAAACACAAATAAAATTTTCAATTTTTATTACATCAATTCTTTACAAAACATAGCGGAAAAACAAACACCTTGAATTACAATCTTTTCTTTTACAACACTTCTTTTATAATCTACATAAGCCACATTATCATTCTACCATATGCATCCAAATCTCAATGCTATAAGCACCTACCTGTAAAACATGAGGCTAGAGATAACCCTAACCCCCAAAATTACAGGGGTCAGCTATAACAATGTGAGTGACATCAAAAGAAAAAGCAATATGAATAAAACACAAAAGATAAAGTCATAAACAACATGTACCAACAGCAAGAATAAATGAAATAAGAAATAACAATAAATAAATTATGAAAACATCAAGTGAGACTAGACTAAGTGTCGAGTGTAGGAAAAAACAGAAAACAACATGCAGAAAACCAAGTCAAGAAAACACAGATGCTATATGATGACTCTCTAATGCATACTTGTCGGATTCTATGCATTCCGTACTACATAGGTCCGGTGCAAGCCCTTATCGTTATCCACTTTATAGGGTTAGATCCCTCGTTATGCAACTAATCCTACTACTGTGACGAAAACAAGATCTAGAATATTTCGTGAATAGGCATCACAACCCTCAACGCGCAAGCAACATGTAAGAATAGCTCAAAAACCGGAGAATTACCTCCCTGCCGTGTATCCCACGAATAGGCTTGTGAGGCCCTCGACGTGCAAATAAACCAGGTACATCCTGTGAATAGGTCCGCCGACCCTCAACATGTGAATGCACCATGCATGCTTCGTGAATAGGTCTGCAGATCCTCGACACACGAACATACAAATGTCTTCTTGAGACAGAACAAAACACAAGTCCTGGAACGCTTCCGTAGGACCTAAACCCAAGAGCATATACTTACGTTTCCCAAGTTCCATCACATCTCCATTAGTACCTATCCTTAAGTTGGTTATTATATATTTAAAAAATTCAAATCCTCCTTCTCTAGAGTTAGTGTATCCTACCAGACTTAATACCACAAAACAACCCCAATGACCCCAACTAGTCAAAATTCACATAATCTTATCTGCTGGTACACAGGAATCCACTCAACTCCTAGTGACTCACAAATCGAATATCAATACCAAAACTTCCAATAAAAACTCTTATGTTCATCAACAAAACTTTTATATCAATAAAAACTTCTCAAGCAGTTAAAAATCCAAATCCATTTAATGTACTCATAAATTCCAGAACTGCAATAAAATATTAAATCTATTAAATAATTTTAAATCACATTTTGAAGTTGTAGAATATCACAAAACATCAATTTCTTCAAAAACCATATGTATGTCACTTTATAAGGTCATAAGAATAAAGATTAAAATTCTATTATAATAAAAATACAACTCTCTGTAAAATACTGTAATCTATAGTAAAAACATCATCTAAAATAGTAGTTCAATAATTCATAAGTTCAAAGAATTAATTATTCAAAAGAAACGAAAACAGTTGAATAAAAACAACCAATAAAATGATTGATAGTTGATCGCTCAAAACAGTGCAAAAACAGGGCGGTCGACGGTCAAATTGAAATTCCCAAAAATGAAATATTTCGGTCGATCGTAACCTACTATACAGCCAGTTCAAGGTTTGTGCATGTTTCGACTGATACGTCGATAAATCCTTGTAAAATCAAAATTAAACTTCCTGAGATGATCAAATATAACTTGTATAACATATAGGAGTTTATAAAACACATCAAAACATATCAAGATCTTAAAAGAGTAAATGCTTTCACAAAAAGTCTTCAAAAGTCAGAAAAAGAGTATATATGTATATATATATATGATCTTACAAGTGTTTAAGCATCAGTATAGCATCAAAACACGTCAAATCGGAGTAGTATAATGTTCAAAACCAATTCAGTATCAAAACAACTCAGATCCAATCGAAGATTTCATGAAACCATCAAAAATTAATTTGGGCAAGTTTGTGTGTGTGTGTGTGTGTGTGTGTGTGTGTGTGTGTGTGTGTGTGTGTGTGTGTGTAGGAAAGTTAAGCATCATCAAAGCATCAATATCTCATCAATTAGAAGTAGTATGATGTTCAAATCAAACTCAGTATCAAAATAAATCAAATCTCAATTGAAAACTTCATAAAAATCACAAAAACTCAAATTCAGGCTGAAAGCATCAGCCCCGAAACTCAACCCTCCTTTTAATGCTTGAAAACTTAATCTTTTTGATCCAAGAACTACTTCTACAACTAGTTATACACATACCCCACTACTCACATCAGTTGACTCATGAATATACGTACGCACATACAACATGTATCAATCAAGACCTTCTTCATTAATAATATCAAAACATAGCATATATGTATACACAGACAGTAAGCACGGACGTTTAGTTCAATTTTGCAATGATCATCATACAACTCAATATATATGTTCAAATCAGCAAGTATATGAAAGGAAACAACCTACTCATGATTTCTATTAGGTTCTTAACAATCTCAAGTCATCTACTTAGGGTTTTAATCATTAATAACATAGTTTTAATGAAAAGATTCAATCTTTAGTTTATCTATTCATCAAAATTCATTATATCTTCATACAATCCTTAACATGCTTTTTGATAGACAAATCATCACATACAACATGTATAGAACAATACAAAACAAACATATGTCACTCACCTTATTGAAGAATCAACCGAAGAAAGATAAAGAGAATAAGAAAATCCTTCCCTTCACAAGAAAACCAAGATCCTCCCTAGGAAACTCAAAGAAAATATAATTATAATGAAAACCCTTTGTGTTGTGCAGCAAAGAAACGGTTGCACCTCACCTTTAATAGGCCGGAATTTGGGTATCTAGGATTTTTGAATAGATTTGCAAAATACCTCTTTTAAATATATCTTTACATATATAAATTCTTATACTTAGAAATTACTTAAAAACCAATTTAATTGAGATTTAAAAACAAAACAACTACCCTAATATTGGTCGGCAGTGCTTTAAAAACCCAGAAATCAAAATTGCACTTTTTGCCCTCTAAGTGACAATTTTGCAAAAAGACCATTCTTTATCAAAACTTGCAAAATAAACCAAATTTGTTAAAAAAAAAGTAAACCCTTTACCTTTGAGTTGACTAGGCATCATGCCCAGTCCAAAAATTCGAAAATCTGGAGTTTTAACTCCAAGTGGTAATTTTGTACAAAAGTCCATCTTTTTGTAGTATTTGCAAATAGGTCAAATAATTATCAGAAAAATCAGAAAAATTCAAAAATAATATCTGATAATAATTAGTGGGTTTCTCTAAAATAATTTTTGACTTTGACTTCCCAAAAAAATATTTGCATGTGTTATGCACGTGCAAAATGGTAAATTTCAGAAAAATATTTATTAAATCACCAAAAAATTATTTTAATTCATTTATTAATCTTTAAAAAATTATTTAAAGAATCTGGGGTATTACAGCTGGGCGTCGACGGGAAGGTTGCGATGGGGGTTGATCGAGGAGGGCAACTCGACAGCTGAGGGAGGTCGACGGGGTGGCTCGCCAGACTGGTTTGGCTGATCGGGTATTTGGTTCTGACAGGGAGAGAGAAACCAAAGAGGAAAGAAAAAGGAGAGAGGAGTGAGGAGAGAGAAAGATGGCTAGGAATTGTGATTTTGTGTTTTTAAGGTTTGTATTAGAATTGTATTTATAGAATACAAGTAGATTGTTGGGTTAATGGGTTAGGATCCAATAATAGTGGGTTTGGGTCAAGGAACAAGTGAAATTGGGTTTTGGGTTCAACAAAAGATGAGTTTGAAGACAATAGGGTTCAAATAAAATACTCACAATAAATAAACAAAATAGGATCGACCAGAAAATTGTCCAACAAGAAAAATGAGAGTAGTTCATGAACGAAAATTTAAATCTAAATAGATAAATAAATAATACAAATAAAAAGAATATCAATTGGGTGAAAAATAAATTGGAGTTCACCACGAAATTTAAATCAAGTACAATAATAAAATAATTCGATATATGGATTTTAAATAGATAATCAAGAAATAACAATTAATTATTATGATTATAAAAATAATAAAATCGTGCAACACAATAATATTCGGGTTTAACAATTTCATTAAAATAATCCAATAACAATAATATATTAGTTTTAGGCTCAAATATAAATAGTCGATCAATTAAGAATAGAAAATAAAGTTAAAATATCGTTCGAAATAAATATAATTTTTGATTAGAAAAGATTTTAATAGAAGATCCAAAAATGAACTTAAAAGAAAAATAAATTCATAATTAATCGAATACAGAAAATATTCAGAAAATGTGTATTTACGGGAACAAGGGTTAGAGCTGCCGAAAGTACGAATGATGTCGTCGTACGTCTTCACTTTCACCGTGGCAATGCCAGCAACCTTGCACAGGGCATTGTTCCCCATGAGGACTTCACCTCCATTCTTCTTCTCATATGTGTTGAACCAATTCCTGTTTGCACACATGTGGAAAGTGCAACCTGAGTCAAGAATCCACAAATCTGAAATATTTTCTGTAGAAATCAACAGAGGTTCGGCATTATTCTCCGTGGTAACTCCGACCCGACCATACTATTGTTTTCAGACTTCTTTCCTTTCTTCTGATCAACATTGAACTTCCTGAAAAATTTCTTGTAGTGACCCTTCTTGAGGCAATAATAACATTCCATAACCACGGCTCCTGGATTTTGATCCTGACCTCCCGCGGTTGTCAGACTTGTTGCCTGCTTCTTGGAGAGACCTCGATGATGATCATTCGATCTCTTAATGAGTAGTCCTTCATTCTTCATGTCATCACCTGAGAACTTGTTCATCTTGATATGAGAAATTATGTCTTGGAAAACCTCCTTGAACCGAAGAGTCTCATTGTGAAACATGAGTGTGGTCCGAAAATGCTTGAAGAATGACGGTAACGACCTTAGCAAAAGCAAAGCTTTGTCCTCATCCTCGTACTTGACCTCCACTCATAATAAATCATTCATACCACAGTTAAACACATTAAGATGCTCTGGTGCTGTTGTTTTTCGGTGTGGTAGCAACATATGATGAGTTCTTTGGAGGGAAAGGAAAAGCGAATTTCAGTCGTAGATCTGACCCTTGATGTGAGGCTACTATATATATGAATTTTGGTGGATCTGATGACCATCGCTGGCCGCCGAGCACCTGTAAAAAAGTGTGAGACACTGGGAGTATTCCAGTCGATAGGCCCTTCGACGATCTAGTATGTTAGGGAAAGATTCATGACTCCTAATAAGAATCTGTTGATTAGTGAACAGACTGAGCTGTCAATTCCCTGTTTCTTGGGGATTTGATCGCTAGCCATGAATGGCTAGTTAACTCTCCCTTAGTGGTCTAAGTTGAGATAACGGGCCTGGGGAAGGCCGATGAAGCCGTAATTCTGGTCCTGCAACCTCGTGATCCATGCTAGGATCGAGCGGTGAGGTTTAGCCATGATTTTTACCAGTGTCACAAGCCCCCCACTCTCGGAGGTGAGCTCTCAGTCATCTTCAAGGAGTAGGTAACTCGCAGGAACGAATGTCTTGGCGTAAGGACTAGTCTGCTGCGACGGTGTTTGGCTCCTTCTGAGCTGCCCGGGCCGAGGCTTGAGCCAGTCCTAGAAACGAGGCATCCAATGTTAGCCTCAGAATAGAGTACCTCGGAGTCGGAGCGCCATTTTGGTGTGTTTTGTTCGAGGCATGGGCCATGTCTACGGAGAGATCCGTGACGAGCTAGGAGTCGGAGTGCTATTTCAAAGTGCTGGGTCTGAGGCGTGAGCATTGATTGCAGTAAATTCTGCCATGGAGTCGGAGTCAGAGCACCATTCTGAGTCATCTTGTTCGAGGCACTAGCCTTGATTGCAGAGAAATCTGCGACGAGCTGGGAGTCGGAGCGCCATTTTGAGGCGTTTGATCCGAGGTGTGAGCCTTGATTGCCGAGAAATCCTTGCGAACTCAAAATTGGAGCGCCATTTCGAAGCATTGGGTCCGAGGCCTGAGCCTTGATTGCGGAGAAATCAGCGATGAACTCAAAGTCAGAGCACCATTTCGAGGCATCTTGCCCGAGGCACGAACCTTGATTGCAGAGAAATCCGTGATGAGCTCGGAGTCGGAGCGCCATTTTAACATGTTTGATTCGAGGCGTGAGCCTTGATTGCAGAGAAATCCGTGACGAGCTCAGAGTCGGAGAGCCATTTCGAAGCATTTTGTTTGAGGCATGAGCCATGTTTGCAGTGAATCTATTACCAAGGGGTAAACATGATTTATTATTATCTAATACAGTGCATGCAATTTTGGCAAAAGTAACTATATAACCCTTATCATATAACTGACTGACTCTAACTAAATTGTGTTTCAAGCCGCTTACCAAAAGTTCACCATCAATGGAGCATGATGAACCAAAGTTTATTTTACCTTTACCGATGATTTGACTAGTACTGTTATCTCCAAAGATGATGCCATTCTCTTTTTTCCTTGATAGTGATGCAAAGTATTTATTGTCACCTGTCATATGGTTTGAGCATCCACTATCAAGGTACCACCGATCTTTATGTTTGATACATTGATGCACCTACATTAAAATTAGTAGGTGTAATTTTGGGTGCCCAAGTTGGTATTATGTCTGCACTTACATTCTTTTTCACCCAAACAAAATTAGTATTCATTTTAAATGAACAGTTATAAGATATATGTCATAATTTACAACAATAGTGACATGTAATGCGATTATGCTTTGGATCATGCACATGTGCATAGTTATGTATTGGTTTGTAATTATTTTGGTGGCTATGCATATGTGTATGACAAGATTGCTTAAAATTTGGACGTTGTATTGACTCATTGTAATCAAGTCCTCGATTATCATGATATGATCTTGAATTCTTTGCCATAACATAATTTGGCCCTTCATATTTTTTCAACTATTTTTTCGAGCTCAATTATTCTATTACAAAGTCTTCTTCTAGTTTTCTCGTCATCTTTGGTATTCCAACGAAGAGTATCTAGAGTTGCATCAAGTGACTTGTTATATTCGAGTGCTTCCTTACAACCTTCCACCACCTCATCAAATTTTCTTTTGCATTCATTTAGATCGTTTGTGAGTTTAGCAATATGAGCAAATTTCTCATGAATTTCCGTTAGGTTTTCATTATGTATTGCCATAGATTTTTGAATTTGTAGTTTCAAACATTCATTTTCTTTCAGTCAACACATCATGATTCTCCTAAATGACTCAAAATTTTCAATAATCATGGAATTTTTATTTTTCAACTTTTGGTTTTTAGCAATGCTAAAGTCATGTGCTTCATTAAACATTTGCTTATATTCTTTCAACTCATGACTTAATTTCTTTACATAATCTTTTAAGCCATTACACATATCAACTAGTTCATCATAAGTGGGTTCTTTGATTACCTCTTCTTGGAGCAGTGATTGCACCTCACCATCCCCAAGAGCCATGAATCCAAAGTCGTTGTGTTCTTGATCTTCAATGCCTTCTTTCTGAATTCTGAGTTAGAGTGATGATAATCTTTGTTCCTATCGTGCGATAGGGGACAGTTTGAGCGGATGTGTCCTGGCTTCTTGCATATGTCCTCTTTGTCTTTTTATCTTCCTCCGTGAGACCTGCCATACTTTTTGCATTTGAGATACTTACAGAATTATTTAGTCAGCAGTGCGATATCTTCATCCGATTCTTCATGATCTGACTCTGATTTTGATGGTCGTGAAGTTTCTGCTTTCAAGACAATGGTCTTCTCTTCAGTTTTGGGTATAATCCCAATATTCTACCGGTACCTCTTGGTTTCGGCCATCTCCATTTCATACGTCATCAATTTCCCTTAAAATGTGTACTAGTCGAAACCTTTCTCTTTAAGCGTCTCCCTCATTGCAGCAGCCTTGATATCTCATTAAGGTGTGAGACAGCTTATGAGTTTTCCAACCTTTCAGTCATCATCTAACCCCTTACCTAAGCTCTCAAGTTCATGGGCGATAATAACAAAGCGGGCTAGCATCTGATCTACTATTTTTCCTGAAAGCATACGAAAAACATCAAACTCATAAAAACATAAAGTAACTTTGTCTTTTACTTCAAATGCAATTCCTTCATGATGTTTTAACATGTTGTTCCAGATTTTATAGGCTATTTTTTAGTTGCGTCCACTGCATCAATTCTTCATTATTCAGACCTGCATAAAGTGTTGTCATGGCTTTGGAGTTTTCAGTTTTCAATGATAGTTTAGCTGCTGTGAAGGTCCTCTTTCCATTACTGATAGGGGTCTATATTTTATGGACACAAACGTTCCATACTTCTTCTCCCAATATCTGTAAAAAATGAGACTTACGAACTTTTCGAACATCATCGCATTTTCCATCAAAATAAGGTGAATGTGTTAGACTTGTTCCATTGGAGATGAATGGCTCCGATGTGTAGAAGTTTTTGGGAGAAGGGATTTTGGCCATTGAACCTTTTGCTCAAGCTTTTAAGCTATTAATGAGCACATCGCTCAGATACCACTGTAAATCACCAGGGGGGGGGGGGGTGAATAGGGTGATTGTGCGGAAATTAAAAACATAAATAAAATGTAATACCCTGCAAAATAGCATATATCTATTTTGCATTCAAATTCGTGCACAGTTGAGAATTGCACGCGATTATATAGTTTTCTAATAATTATTTGTTTTAATTGGGAAATTTCAAATATATTAGCTATTCTGAACCCGATGAGATAAATTCGGGATATCTTCTCAATTAAAATGTGGATTTGCCCCGATTGTTTTGACAAGACGATCTTCGGAAAAATAATATTTTTAAATGTATATTTTTATAAATTCAAATTATTTTATTGTGAGTATATAGATAGATGTCTATATATGTTTGACTGGATTGTATTGGATCGTATATCAATCGTATATGATATATGATCTATAATTGTTTTGAATGTGAATATGATAGTATATAATCTATAATTTAAATATTTGAATATATATTTTACTATGGATATCAAAATATTAATTTGAATTGTAATTAACTATACATTGTTTTTCATTTGATTAGGGTTGCTTAACCTAGAGTTTAGGGTTCCTTGACCTAACCTAGGGTTAGGAAACCCTAGCATCATGGTGATCATGGCTTGAATCTTAATGAGATCCAATTGTGGGCGACTTAGCCATGTTGATTTTTCAGGAGAAGATGAGAAGCTACTTGAAGCTTCCAATACTTTTGTGTTGGCTCCCATCCATCCATCCATCCCACACACCCACGTACACTTCATCACCACCCTACACCTGACCTCACCCTTACCCATCCACCCACACTCCAAATTTCGGAATTAAACCCCCCCCCCCCCCCCCCCCCCCATCTCCTCATTTCCATTTTTCAAAAAGCCAAATTTTCATATCTTTTCTTCCATTCTTCATAGTTCAAAAAACATAAAATAAAAGGAAGTGAGAAGAAAAGAGGGTGAGTGAGAGAACGAGAGAATTCATGTGTTTGTTTTGTAGGTTCATACTTGGGAGCTTGGAGATGAAGTGATGGCAAGAAAGGAAGGAAAAGGAGAGTTAAAGGATAGGCTTTGTCTCAACCTTGAAGGTGGGTATTCTCAAACTCTAATCTAGTTATTTTTGTGTATGTGATATTGTGACTTAGGAATTCCTACCATGCAAATGGCTTAGAATTTGATCATGAAATTTTTTTGGCATGTTCTAGGATGAGTTTAGAGCATCCTCTAATTTATTCATATTTTTCTGGGATTGTTTAATAGCTCAAAAAAAAAATTCATTTCGGGGCAGTGAGCACCAAAGAACTGCTGTGTTTATGAGAACATGGGTGCTCTTCCAAAAATCATATCTCAGAATTGGTTGGGTATTTTAAGCCCAAATTTTTACTAGGTGTTCTTGAATGTGTTAACAACCATAGTTTCAAATTTCGCATTTTTCTGAGTTCATTTGATACTTCAAAAAAAGTATAAGTTTGCAACTGGTCCAGAATCAAAAGCTGAATCTGCCCTGTTTTGGAATTGAAGTTCATTAATTCATAACTACTTTTTGGTGCATGATCTTGCAATGAAACTTTTACTTTAGTATGTGGTATGAGTCTAGATTATGATTCAAAAATTTCAGAATTGTTAGATAATATTTTATGGGGTTTCAAAATTAATTGTAACGAGGGGCTTTATACATTGCTGAGAGCAGAAGAATATTTTTCACTAAATTCAAAGGCTATAACTCTGTCAAATGCAATTTTTGGATGTGTTAGACTTGTATATGTTTAGTTAATGAATCTAAAATTTCATAAGTATTGGACTTATGGTTGAATTGATATTGAATTTTGATTGGACCATGTTCAGTTTAGGTTAAGAGTTAGTTAGGTTGTGAATTTGTGAAATTTTGGAAATGTAAGTTTAAAATATGAAGGAATGATCAACTAGAGATTTGTAGTAGAGAGTCGTAGCTTTCCAAAACATCTTGAATAATGCAATTCCAGTTTGTGTAGCAAAAGTTATGATTTTTCTAAGTTGGGGCAGAACCAGTCCTAATAAAATGACTTGGTTTTTGTAGAGGAATTCATTTCCCTTTGTGTACACTGATAGAAATTGGAGTTTCATAGTGCTTTAATGGATGAATCTGAGGATGTGATCAACTAGAAAGTTTTAGACACTCCTATATTTCTATAGAATCCAAGATCGAGTAATTCCGATAAGTGAGCAAGTTTTTATGTTAATAACAAGATGCAGCATTTACATTGAAGAAGTGTACAACTGGGAACATATAGGATTTTTATAACATCTAGATGGCTGAATTTGAAGGAGTGATTTACTAGAGACTTATAGTATAGAGTCTTAGCTTTCCAGAATGGGTAAGATAATGTAATTCCAAGTTGTATTTTGGACGTTATGAACTTTTCTAGGTGCAGCAATTGCATTTCTTTGAACTACTTATTATTAGTAGATTGCTAAGAGGTTTTCTCACTCGAGTTGGCATAATTTGGGATAGTTGTCAACTAGAGAAGTGAAGTAGATGATTATACCTTGCTATAGGATCTAGAATCATCAAATTTGGGTTAGTTGATGAATGGATATGGAATTTTCTACATGCTACAGGATTATGACTATGAGTTGACTTGAGTTTTTAAGATGTTGAATAATTACTCCTATTAAGCACTTCATTTGGAACTTAGATAAGATTCTTGTGCTTAGTACTCATGGTGGGCACATGAGTAAGTTGGGAGAATAACTATATGATTGATTTGTTGTGTGTAGAGCTCGTAGCTAGTATAGCTTGGAGCTAGTCTAGGGTTGTTGATACCCTAGGACTATCAACAAGTGTTGTAATTGAATTCTTCTGTCTCGAGAACTGGATAGTCATCCCTCGTGCGTCGACGAACTCTTACCCAATGTGTAATTGATCGTGGGCTGGAATACTGGATGCAAATCCGAGTCAGAGGTGGTGGCGAACGATGGAGATCGGGTCGCCGGTGTTCTGGTTGACTCTTTCAAGTCAGATCCATTACTGACCTAGGTATTACTGAAATAAATTGTGATTGGTATCTTGATGTCCTGAGTTTGTCAATGGTCGGGTGTTGGTGTTTGTGTATGTTTACCTTCATTTATGGATTTTTATGCATCCTTTGGGTACCGATGAACTACTCGCTGAGGGTCACGGCCCGGAGATATGGTCGAAGACTTATGAAGGTGTTCGCAATCGATAAATGTTGATTCACCGTGATTAATTACTATTTTTTGACAGACCAGTCAGGCTCAAACATTGTTGACAAGACACTGTGCATGATTTTGGGTGATAAATGTATTTTCAGTAAGCTGTACTTAATTAAGTTTTCTTTTGCTTTTGCTTGAAGACCGAATTGGTGTTAGGGGTGATACCCTATAATTTGACTTATTTTAAGGGCCAACACTAGGCGGTGATAACCAGGGTTGTCTCTTCCTGTCGTAGGGATACGTGCTGAAAATGCATACCTTGCTTTGTTAATTCCCAAGATACCGGGGGTAAGAATAGGATGTTTCCTGTTCTATGTTGGTGACGGATAGGCCATAGGGTTGCGTACTCAATGCGCCTTCGTTGCCCACTTGGTGCAAGGAGTACCTTACAGGTCGTCGAGGCTTTTGGTGAGATGATCACTACTACCTATTCGCAGTAACGGGATGGGAACCGAACTGTATGCCTCACCAGCCACATTATGACAGGAATAGGATGAGTACAATAGTAGATTGCAATACAGAGTGGGGGTTCGAAACCCTGAAACTGGAGAAGACGGCTTGATTTGGAGCATATGTAGTATGGATGCATGCGTGTTCAAAGTCTTGCTGACATTAGACTAAGTGCATCTATTTTCTGTATATTGTATATTGTGCATTAGACTTCAGGTCATGACATACACTGACACTAGGAAATTAGGAGGTACGTTTCTGTTTCATTAAAGGCTGGTTGTGATTGCTAGTTAGAGATCGTTGTTTTTTTATCAGCATTGCGTCAGTATATGTACTGACGTGCCCACTCAATTATGTTCTGGGTACTGGGTCGCGAGTGCAGGAAGACTCAGGACCAGCGGAGCATCCAAGGGGATTATCATAGAATACCTTCCGCCGTAGAGTAGGTGCAGAGAGATTTAGAGTAGTGCAACAGAAGATTTGAGCTACAGGGCACATCTCAGGGAAGCAGATTGACCACTCAGTGGAGTTCCAGTAGAAGATCAGTTTACTACCGATCTGAAGGGCAGACGAATATTTGAGTAGTAATTGTAATACTTAAATGTAATTTGTATTCCTTGTTCAAGAACAGATAATGATTGTAATTGATGACGTAATGATTTTATTTGGCAATAATTTTTTTTAAATTTTTCGTGTTATTACTGTGTTGAGATGCATTTGAAGGAAAAGATTCTGGTTTGTGTCACGGATTTCCGGTAGTGGGATCCAGGGCGCTACATAAAATGTGTAAAGTAAGGAGAAAGAGTTAGAGAAAGCAAACAGAGCAAACACGCAAGACACAATAATATAACGTAGTTTGACCCCCAGGTCTACGTCTACAACACCTACTTGTAGCAATTCTCCGCCACAAGCGTTCCAATGTATTTTAAACCCTTGTACAGTGATTCTCGAAATTCAAGCCGAGAGACTTATTACACCTACAGGTCTTCTACAAACAAGTTCCGCAAAACTCACTGAAGTGGAAGAAAAGAAAAACTCTCAAGATCTATAACGATCTTGACTGAAGAAAACAATAAAAACTTTCGCACTCAGATCGTTAATTCAATGATTAGTTCAGAAGAATTATAATTGCATGGGGTGAAGAATACTCAGTGAATTCGCCTTCATTTATATAGCAGGAAAATGTATCTTTCCAAAAATGAAAAGATATAGACGAAATAGTCAAAACTGCACGCAGACGGTCGACCGCTTTGTTGTGCGGTCGACCGTTCATCTGTTAACTCAAAAGTCGAGCGATGATCGGGCGACTGTTGTGATGGTAGACCAACATATTGTACGGTCGACCGCAATTGTGTATATTCAACATTAATTTGGTGAATCCACTTTACATTCTTTCCAAATACTAATCAATCAATCAACGACTCTTTACATAGTATTTTGTCACAAAAACGTAATTAAATAATTGATTATTGTTGGCTTTCTTGATGATTTTAAGCACATGTTTCTTGATTTGCAATCTTCTTTGATATTTGCAATATTTTCGATACTTTTCGCTTTTGCTAGATTGCAAATCATTTTATATCTTTTTTATAATTTTCCTTTTCCTATAAATCCTGTGAAACTCAACTAAGAATATTGGTTGTAATGATACGTTTTGTGCACACCAAACTTAAGGTCAACAAATTTTACATTGGGCAGAAGTTTTCAACCAAGGTGATGTGCAACATGGGGTGAAGATGTTCTCCATTAAGGAACATCGAGAATTCGTTATAGTGAGGTTGAACAAAACCGTATATTCCATGAAATGTAAAATGGAACCAAAGGTCCGTACAAAAAGGAGCGAGCAGCAAATTACGATGTGGTAGAGCCAGGTGTTTGTGGAGATTTCGTGCAATCATTCCAAAGGGCAGGCAAATTTGACGGTGAAGAAATTGCAATGGTCACATCCATATCTCAATCCCACATTGAATCAAAATCACAGGAAAGTTGATTCTAAGCTGGTTTCAAATTTGATTTTGAACATTGTGAAGACACAATTAGGATTAATATCAGAGGCAATTATCGACATAGTGTTGCTTCAATGCAACTATAAGATTTCTTACCATAAGGCTTGGTGAGTAAAACAGAGAGCTATTGAGACGTTATATATTATTTTTTATCATCATGCGGGTATTTTGTCGTGCATGGAGCTGGTAAACAGATCATGGAATGAACCACATGCATATCATCGTTATTGTATGCGGCATTTTGCTACCAACTTTTTAAACAAATTCGGTAACAAAGGTATTGAGAAATAAGATGAAGGTGGTAGCATGTCTAAATCAGCCAAAAAAGTTTTAAAAAATTTGGCAGAGATTGAAAAGGTAAAAATCAAGGTTGTCAATTGGCTTAAGGAGAAACGAGTCGGGAAATGGGCATTTGTTGCAGATGGAGGACGTCGATATGTCATTATGATTACGAATTTATCATAAATGTTCAATTCTGTTTTGAAGGGAGTTCATAGTTTGCAAGTGACTGCAATTGTAGAGATGATATTATCGTCTCAATAGTTACTTTACCAAACGTCCTCAACCTGCACAAAAACTTATAAGTGAATGGAAGATTTTGGCTCTGCAAGTTCAAAAAATTCTCGATATATGGCAAGAAAGAGCTAATATGCATGAAGCTGTAATATTTCATATAATCCAAGTGTATTTCCAAGTACGAACGCGTATTCGAATGGAAAATAGCTATCAAAAGGGTGGAAATTTGCATACCATTGACCTGGTAGTGCACACTTGTACTTGTCAGAAATTCCAGCTTTACCACATCCCATGTTTTCATGTACTGGTGGCTTATGCATCTCGAGTTGTTGATTACTGACCTTATGTTGATCTATTCCATTCTACCGACTGCTTAGTACATACTTGGACTCCCACATTTAATCCTATGCAAGACCAAGCATATTGGCCTGTCCAACTTGGATCGACACTTAGAAGATGTTGGAAATGTTGGCCTAGAACTACCCGCATTTGCAATGACATGGACGTCAGAGATGACTCACGAATGGGGCTAACTTGTTCAAAATGCTGTGAAAGAGGACACAATATGCGTCATTGCCGGAGTGGAGGACCATTGGGTAGTACTTCTGTGTCGCAGATGTAAGCTTTTTTATGTTTAAATAATATGTTCATTTTCATACATTTAATAAAACTCATTTATTTTGGTAAGACGAGACGAATCATGCTACTAGTACAAGTGGTGGAGGACAGGGAGCACGAACGTGCAGTGGAAGACCCGGAGAAGTTCAATCGAGCCTTCACTTATTGGTGGTGGAGGACGCGGACACACAAAATCCTAAATACATAAGAGTAAAGAGCTCAAAATTTTGTAAATTCTTATGTGGTTGCTAGTAATTTGTGATGTTTATGAGTTATAAATGGAGACACGTAATTTTGTGATCTCTGAGATTTTAGTCTAGTGCTGATTTTAAAGAGGTTGGTAATAATTTGTGTTGTTTGTGAATTTTTTAGATGTGTGTGAATTTTATTTTATTTTATTTTATTTTTTGCATTATTTTTCGAACGATATGTTGGGGAATATGAATTTGTGATGTTGTGATGTTGGCTTAGTGTTGAAAGTGGATGGAGTTTATTATTTGAGATGTTGATGGTTGAGATAGTTCAAATGGAGATTTAAAGTTGTGATGTGTGTATGTTGTGAAGTTTATTGTTGTTGTTGATTGTCAAAGGCAATAACTCGGTGTAAACAGGGAAGTAGTGATATTTGAGTTTCAAATAACACTGCTTTCAACTGAGGTCTCTATTCCCAACAGCGACCTCAGTTATGGATATTTCTTCTTGTTCTTTGTTTACTCTCTGTTAGATTTGTAAAAAAAATCTCATAACTAAGGTCGTTATTGGGAATAGCGACCTAAATATAGTGAGGTCGCTATTTGTACTAGCAACCTTATCCTTAATGAGGCCGCTATTAGGAATAGCGAGCTCAGTATACTGTGGTCGCAATTCCCGATGGTGACTTTATTTTGGGAGGATTTCTTCGCAAATCTAACATAGAACTAACATAGAGCAATGAGAAATACTAAACCACTAAGGTCTCTATTGGGAATAGCGACCTTAGTACTGCGGTCGCTATTCCTAGTAGCGACCTTAGTTGTGTGAATTTTTTGCAAATCTAACGGAGTAAGGAGAAATTCCCATAACTGAGGTCGCTATTACCATTAGCGACCTCAGTTTTAATTTTTTTTGGGTTTTTTCCAAAGAGAACTAGCTCTCTGAAATTTGCTAAGTGTCTCAAAATCATCCAAGTAAGGTCGTTATTCCCGTCAGCGACTTCACATATGTTGTGGTCGCTAATAGGAATAGCAACAACAAACCAAAATTTCAAAAAAAATTAAATGAGCACCTGTTATTCCCATTAACGATCTTCAAAAAGAAGATGCCACTGATGGGAATAGCCATCGTTGTTGCTGACATGGAAACAACTGCTTAAACTTGCCATAACTTGGAAAGTGGCCTACTTTTGCAAAAAGTTTCAAAAAGTGACTTAGTATGGCAAAAAATCCAACCTTGCCTACATATGATAAGCCGTTCCCTTCTCACTTTGTATTGTCATCATTGCTCAATTCGTGGTTCTTGCCTTTCAGGAGGTAACCAACTAATTCCTTCTTTTTTCTTTAATTTTCGTGTAAATAGTAGAAGATTTGATTAGTGGGGTTTGCTTTGTTTTTTATGCATCAAGGGTTCGAAATCGCTTCTACTGTTTTCTTTTTTATACATTTTGTTGATAGTTTCATTGTTTAGTGTATGGATTTCAGATAGTTGAGTGTTGATGCAACGTTTCGACTTTAATTATGGAATTTCGCTACCAATTTTGAGGTTTCCTGATGAATTCAGTTGAAATTAGCAGCTAGATTTGGGAAATGTGGAAATTGATATTCATCTGATATTGTCTTAGTGTTTCAATTTCATCTTGTTGATTTCCTCATTCACGATTATGCCTGTTTGCAAGTATTGTAAGCTTGTTCTCTGGCGAGCAAGTGCTCGGGAGTTAGTTTAGTAGTTAGTTTAGTTCGACTACTGCTTGCATAAGAAAGTCCACATTTAATATATATATATAGGGTAAGTGTGGGTGTGTGGCCACGACCATATTCGTAAATAAATAAAAAAAATAGGCTTTTTGAGAGCTAATATTTCCCAATATATATTTTGATTGACTAAAAGGTGCGGTTTTTAAGCTTACATGTAAGGTATTCTTAGCAGATAACAGTTTTTGTTGTGTGGGTCAGATTTCTGCTACACCGATCTTGCAAAAATATGAAGTGTATAATTTTGCTACATTATTTCTCACCAATATAATGAAATACCATTACTTCATTAATGGATGCATATATATTATACATTGCTTCCGTTTCTCCGTACTTTACTCCTGCAAAATGCTCTGTTATATGTTTTTCTCATAGTTTGTTAGAATTGGATCTCCTGGTTTGTAAATTTTGTTTTAATTTTGTTTTTTTGTTTTTTTGTTTTTTTTTGTTTTTGTTTTTAAAGTGTTGCAGATTTTTGATGCAATGGAAGCATCGACTAGCTTGACTCTGCTTACTCTGCCCCTTGGATATGTCTTTCATCCAACAGAGATTCAACTTATTCTTCACTATCTGAAGGGGAAAATCCTTGGCAAGGAAATTGATTCTACAGTAATTGTTAGGAATGTGCCTTGAATACTCGTAGTTCAGATTAGAAGAAAGTAAGATGAAGCACAAAAGTCGAAGCGTCAAAAAGAGTAGAAGAAAACAGAGCAGCAATAGTGTAGGTAGAGTTGCCGTCGACTGTCCAAAATTGCGGTCGACTGCACACCCCGACCGCACACCCGACCGCATACCCGACCACAGTTGCACAGGGTTTGGCCGAGAGAAGGACGGTTGACCGGTCTTGTTGGACGGTCGATCGACTGCAGTGCTGTGTTCATTTTGGGCTTGAATTTATTAGGTCGTTTCAGTCCAATCTTCAACTTCAAGTTAGATCGTACGACTCCTATTCAGTTACTTCTCCTACAGTTATATCGGATGATTGGCAATCAAGATTAAACCTAGGATTTTTTCTATTCTTCTATATATATTGTAAACTCCTCCAATATGAGAGCATAGTACTTCATTAGTATTTTATCCATTGCAAAGAGAGGCTTGAGAGAGATAATTCTTGGTGAGTGAGTTTAATTTCTTGTATTGAGTGAATCAGTAATAGTTCTTGGTGAGTGAGTTTAATTCTTTGTATTGAGTAAATCAGTAACTCATTGTAATCTCTTCTAGTTGAATATCAGATCTCCCTATATTTCCTCCTGGATTAAGCGAAATCTAATCGGGATAAATTCTCATTGAATTTGTATTGGATTAGTGGATCTACTTGTTTGCTCAATTGATTTGTCTCATCTACTTCGACTTCCTTATTGCTCTATTTGGTTCTGTTGCGACAACGGACGTTCGTTGACGTCCCAATCCCAACAACTGGTATCAGAGCTTTAGGTTGCCGAGTCCCTTGGTTAAGATGATAGGTCATAATTTTTTGAAGATCAAGCAGTTCGATGGAAAGATCAATTTTAATCTTTGGAAGGTTAACATGTATGATGTCCTTGTTCAAGAACGTTTATAGTTAGCCGTTAAGAAGAAAGTAAAGCCAACTGATATGAAGGAGGATGTTTGGAAAAATATTAGTGAAAGAGCCATAAGTCTGATACGACTATCATTGGCTGATGAGGTCGAGTGCAGATTTCTTGAAGAAACTGATGCGACGAATTTGTGGGGAAAACTCATAGCTGACTATTCTGGTTCATCGTTATTAGATCGGATGCATTGGAAGAGGAAATTATTTCATTTGTCAATAAAGGAAGGTACCGATCTCTAATACCACATCACCGAGTTCAATAAGGTTCTATCTGAACTCAAGGCGATAAATGCGGATGTGTATGAGGAAGATAAAGCTTTCAACCTGATATATTTACTTCCGGATTCGTACGAGCTTTTGATCTCAACCATACTACATGGTAGATCTGCCAAACCGAGTATTTTGGTAGATGGTGTAATCAAAGCATTGAAAGAAAATCAACTTAGGAAGGAGACACATAAATTATCGTCTACTTCAAGTTGTCTACCAGTGGAAGGTCCTTCAGGGGGAAGACAAAGTTATATGCAAAAAGATTCGATCTGTTTTCGATATTGCAAGAGGTCAAGTATATCAAGAAAGACTGTTGGAAATTGCAGAATCAGGAAAGCCAAGAATGGAAATTCAGCTGCTAATGTGGTTAGTGTCTTTGATTCAGGTGATTCGTGTCTTCTTGTTTCAAATTCTTTAAAAGTGGATTCTAGTTGGTTTCTTGACTCGGGGAGTTCTTCTCATATTTTCTCTGAAAGAAAGTTGTTTTCTACTTATAAGTCTACTACAGGGCGTTGTGTGAGAACGAGAACTGGAGAGTTTTGTGAAGTAGTAGGTGAGGGGAAAGTTGATTTGAAAATGCTAGGTCTAAACATGTTCACTTTAAGAAATGTTTTGCATATTCCTCTACTAAAACGGAATCTTATTTTCTTGGGAACTCTTGATCCATGGGGTTGTAGGTACACATCTCGAGGTGGAGTTCTATCTGTTTTTCAGGATCGTCGTAAGGTTATTAGAGGTATGAGAGTGGTTGGGCCAAGCCAAAACGCAAGTGTTGCTCCTTTTCCCATTTTTTCCGCAAGCTCATCTAGTTTGCCGCAACTAGCATTATCGCAGCGAGACTACGACGTTCGAATATCGTCGGGAGGTGGAGAGTGCCTTGATGTAGGTGGAGTTCGTCTGGAGGTTGGCAACTCCATGATTACGCCTACGGAGGTGTGTCCTTGCAGGGGTATACTGATCAGTGAGATTAGGTAGAGATTTGTTCAACTAGAAGAAGAAGTTATTGTTCTAAATGTTTTTTTCCTGGTGGAGTTCATTAGAGTTTGGAGGTAAATAATCACATCATGTGATAGCACTCGTATGCAATCCAATGTGAAGTTTGTTAGGAATGTGTCTTGAATACTCATGGTTCAGATTAGAAGAAGGTAAGATGAAGCATGGAGCTTGAAGCGTCGAAGAGAGTAGAAGATAACAGAGCAACAATAGTGTAGGCAGAGTTGCGGTCGACCGCACACCCGACCACAGTTGCATAGAGTTTAGCCGAGAGGAGGACGATCGACCGACCGCGGCACTGTGTTTGTTTTGGGCCTCGATTTGTTAGGTCGTTTCAGCCCAATCTTCAACTCTAAGTTAGATCGTATGACTCATATTCAGTTACTTCTCCTACAGGTTATATCGAACGACTGAGAATCAAGATTAAGCCTAAAGTTTTCTCTATACTTCTATATATATTGTAAACTCCTTCAATATGAAAGTATAGTATTTTATTGATATTTTCTCCATTGCAAAGAGAGGCTTGAACGAGATAGTTGTTGGTGAGTGAGTTTAATTCCCTGTATTGACTGAATCAGTAACTCCTTATAATCTCTTCTAGTTGAATATCATATCTCCCTTTATTTTCCCTCGGATTAAGCGAAAGCTAACCAGGATAAATTCTCGTTGTGTTTGTATTGGATTGGTGGATCTACTTGCTTGCTCAATTGATTTGTCTCATCTACTTCGAGTTCCTCATTACTCTATTTAGTTTCGCTGCGACAATGGACGTTTGTTGACGTCCCAATCCCAACAATAATATCAGAGGTTGACATTTATAAGCATGAACCTGAGGATTTACCTGATAATCATACTGAATTCCCTACGTTTATATCCTTTTTTAATGGTAGAAGGTAGGGGTGTGTGTGTGCACGCATGTGTATGTGTGTCAGTGCGTGTGTGTGTTTGTATGCGGACGGGCGGGCGGGCGTGCGTGCGTGCGTGAATATCATTCAAATTTTAAAATCCTATCTAAATTCTTGAACAGTTTAAGCATACGTTTTCAGAAATGACTCGGAATGTCCAGTGTCGTTGTGTATTTTAACATCTACTGCATTCAGCTTCTAAGTGCAACTCAAAAAGCTTATTAGGCTTAGAGGTTATGCAGGTAGCTATTTTTGTTAGATTTTATAGTTAGGATAGAATTAAATATATTTAGGTGAAGTGATGTTCAATTAACTAACCAGGATTCCAAATAAAATAGTGTTGAGGTTTATTCACTATTCTGTTTTATTCTTTTCTCATATTTGCAGCAAAATGTCATGTCCCTACAATGGATGGTATTGCCGCTGAATCTGGTGTGGAGACAATAGATAGAATTTGTAGATTCGCAGGAATCCGAACAGGCCAAATCTGACTTCTTCCCTGGTTGATAGGCTGCCTCCTTGGTGCTTCCGTGGACCTGCACAAACGTTCGAAACACCTGGATGGATCCCGGTGACGAATCCTCCGATGCTCTTATCAAGACTCAGAAAATGAAAGGAAAAGAGCTTAGGTAGACAAAAAATGATCACCTTATAACGGTAGGAGGTAGGGGGTATTTATAGTCGCAGTGGGGATCTGCTTCGGGATAAGAATGAATCCCTACTTCCCGGTGTGACTGGATAGAAGTGGTTAAAACCACATCCAGTAGATTAGGACGAACCAGTATTTCCTCATATCCCATTGAACTGATCCTTAACGGGTTGGGACCCGTTCTCAGTTTGAACAGATCCGTTCACGGGTAAGCGGGTCCAAGAGGAGAGATCCGGTTTCCAATTCGGACCCGTCCGTAGGTGAAATTACCATCTTGCCCCTGTAACTTTAAGATTCGTGCCCAATTTGAACGGTTCCGATTTAACCCCATCTTTAGCCATATCACGAGCCCCCAACTCCCGAAGACTGAATTTAATCACCCTTTGAGGAGTAGTTTTAATGTTTTAATGGCGTACGGGGTTTTATCAGAGTTCAAAAAGGGGTTTCGGGCCTTCCTTGAGGTGTAACGAAGCTTTTCTGAGTTGGTGGCGTGCTCAGAATCGTTCTTGGGCTCTGCAGGATTTTTAGTGATTTTTCCAAAATTTTAAACTATTTTTCGGATCAGTTATTTAATTTTGCAAAGCAATAATTTGTCTCCAAGAAATATCAATTAATTAATCTAATAAATAATTACTTACTTTGGAGCTCCAAAATATTTTTTCCGAATTTATAATTATTTTTTAGAATTTTTAATTAATTTTCCTGAATTTTAAAATATTTTTTGGAATTTTTAAATAATTAATTCGAATTTATAATTAAAATAAAACGATTTATCAAATAAAATCGACGTGGCGCAATCTGTGTAGCGCCCCGAATTTTCAATATGATATCTCAGAAATACGTGGCATAATTCCCAGTATCAACTTCAATTATAATAGTAAACATAGCCAAAAATACAGATAATTTTTTTTTTCAACCTTTATTACATTAGTTCATTACAAAACATAGCGGAAAAAAAAACAAACACCTTGAATTACAGTCTTTTCATTACAACACCTTCTTTACAATTTTACATAAGCTTTATTATCATTCTATCTCATGCATCCAAGTCCCAGTGCTATAGGTAATCACCTGTAAAACATGAGGCTAGAGATAACCCTAACCCCCAAAACTACAGGGGTCAGCTATAACGGTGTGAGTGACATAAAAACAAAGCAACATAAATAGCACATGAAACATGGAATTATAAACAACAGGTAAATAAAGACAAGAATACATGAATTAAGAAATAACAATGAAACATGAAAAACATCAAGTGTAGCTAGACTAAGTGTCAAGTGTAGAAAACAGGAAAACACATGCATAAACCAAAATCAAGAAAGCACCATACTATATGCTCACTCTCTAATGCGTACTTGTCGAATTCTATGCATCCCACTCTACAAAGGTCTGGTGCAAGCCCTTAACGTCTCCACTTTATAGGGTTTAGTCCCCCGCCATGCAACTAATCTTACCACGATGACTACTACAAGATATAGGTAAATTGTGAGTATTAGCCCATGCCCCGATAATTCCGGAGGTCAAACTCTGTCCACAGATAATTTCGGAGACTATTTCACTCACACCTGGGAATCTTCGAGAATACCCCACACTGCAAGCTATGGCACCTCATCACACGAAAACCACTTGAGTGTCGCCTCGACCCCGATAATTCCGGAGATCAATCACACACCATAGGTAATTCCGGAGACTATTTCACTCATACCCGAATAATTCCGGGGATTATCTCACACCGCAAATCATACTGAGGTCCATAACCCATGTTCTCATTCATCATATCACCACTAGTGTCTGTACTTATCTTTTAAGTTAATTAATTTAATTTCGAACCTCCTAGAGATGGTGTACCCTACCAGACTTAACTCAACAACTGATCAACAAATATGCCTCAACAGGCCCAAAACACAATATCTCAACTGCCGGCATACTAGGGTCCCACACAACCTCTATAGACTCACACTCAACTATCCAAACCCAACAATAAAACATCTTGAAAACATATGTTCTGTAAAAAAATAATATTTAGAATAGTAAGTTATAGATCCCCAAAACATTTAAAGAATCAATCATTTAAAGAACATCAGAATAACTCAAGGAACATCAGTAACAGTCGATTGTAAACCGGAGTCGGTCGACTGTCCAGAGCGAAAAACCAGCACTTCAAGAAAATAATTCTAAGTAATGGCAGTCGACTGTAAAAATCGTCGGTTGACTGTCCAGAGCGAAAATCCAACATTTTAAAGAAAAATAATTCTAAGTAATGACGGTCGACTGTAAAAGTCATCGGTCGACGATCCAGAGCGAAAATCCAGAACTTCGAGAAAACGTCAAAACAGAGCAGAGTCAGTCGACTGTAAAATGGGTTAGTCGACTGTTCCGCACGAAAATCCAAAACTCCAAGAAAACACTACAGCCAGGGTCACGACGGTCGACTGTCGAAACATACCAGTCGACTGTCACACCACAGACTGCAGTTTGGGTTGTGCATGTTTCAACCGATACGAAGATTTACTTTATAAACAAGAAATCTATAAAAAGTATTTTTCTGATATGATCAAATATGACTTGTAGAGTATATAATAGTCCACAAAACCAATCAACCACTTTGAATTGATAAAAATAGCTTTTTGATGAGTTCCTTCAAATTGAAACCTTTGTGCATATATCAAAATAAAGTTTTTAAGAATCAATCATACATCAAAAGACCTTTGTATTATGTTCCGAACCATATTAATACCAAAATATGTTGAGATATAACCAAAATCTTCAAAATCACTTAAAGATTCAATTCATTCGAAACAACAAAAATAGGATATTCATGTAATAGTGTTCATGCTAGTTTGTGCACCAAAGAAATTTCACAAATTCATCAATTTAGAAATAGACAAATGTTCAGATTAAATCTTTAATAATTGAGCAATTCAAATCCAAGTAAAAACTTCGTGAAATCACGAAATCTCCAATTTAGTCATAAAGCATCAAATCCAAATCTAGTTATCACAACTCCAATCCTCAAGACATGATCTTTTAATTCATTAGTCCTTCTCGCAATTCCCTCAAACTCAACCATATTTATTTTCAATAGTTGACTCATGAACATCAACAAATTTAACATTAACATGACCAAGTCACATTCATCCAACTCACCAATAGTCAAAATCTCATCTTTAATCTATTCATGCATAACATCCACCATATCCAATCAAATCAGCAATAATCCAAAAGAAATAGCCTACTCATGATTTATATCAGGTTATTTAACAATCTCAAATCATCCACATGCAAATTCTACTCATAAATAACTTAGGGTTTCATAAAAGATCCAATTTTATTTTATCAATTCATCCAATCCCTCATATATATATTCATACCAAATTCTAGCATGCTTTCTAATAGATGAAACACCACATACAACTTTCAAAGAACAAAACAAAATAATTATATCACTCACCTTGTTGAAAGAATCGAACGAAGACGAATAGAAAGTAAGAAAAGCCCCTCCTTAGCAAGAAATCCAAGTTCTTCTCTTTAGAACTCCAAAATAATAATAAATAAGAAATACACTGTGTTGTGCAGCGAGATGATGGCTGCACTACACCCTAAATAGGCCGGGATTAAAGATTCTAGGGATTTTGAGTATATTTGCAAAATACTCCCTTTCAAATATACCTTTACATAAATAGATTCCCATTCTAGGAAATTATTTAAAACCCATTTAATTGGGCTCAAAAATCAAAAGATCCTCCACTGGCATCAGCCGGCATTGTAGGGAAAACCCAGAAATATTTTTTGCAATTTCACCCCTTCAAATAGCAATTTGGCAAAAAAGTCTCTTTTATAAAAACTTGTAAAATATATCAAATGTGTTGAAACGAAAGGTAAAATTTTTACTCCTGAATTGACTAGAAATTATTCCCAGCCCAAATTTCCATAAATCTAGAGTTTCACCCCCATTTGGTAATTTTGCACAAAAGTCCTTCTTTTTGAAATATTTGCAAATGGGTCCAACCGTCATCAGAAAAATCTAGAAAAGTCACACATAATATCAAATAATAAATAATGAGTTTCCCCAAAATAATTTTGGCTTTTGAACCTTCCGAGAAAATATTTGCACGTGTTCTGCACGTGTAAGAAGATAAATTTTTAGATAAATATTTATTAAATTACCAAAAACCATTTTAACTCATTTAATATTCTCAAAACAATATTTAAAAATTATGGGGTACTACAATTTAAGACGTTGATCATAACGTGGCGTGCTTTTCGGAGTGTTTCGACGACTGTGAAGAGGGCGAATTTTGCCCATTTGAAGGTCGGTTGCAACCGACCTCAGGACGCTCGCCGAATTCTAGGGGAGCGACATGTGGCACGTGGGCCCCTATTTCTTCGCATTTTGGATGTCGGTGGAAAACGACTTCGGAAAGCTTGCCGAAGTCTAGGGGATCGACATGTGGCATGTGGGCCCCTGTTTCTTCGAGTTTTGGCCGTCGATGGCAAACGACTTCGGAAAACTTGCCGAAGTCTAGGGGATCGACACGTGGCATGTGTAACGCCCCGAATTCCAAATAAGATCAAATTCGAGATTTTACAGGATCTTTATACTTCACTTCGTACAATTTTACAAGGAAATTAAAATTTTTCAACATACATCAGGGTTCCTTACATTTATTACACAGCGGAAGACAAAAATAGATTATAACAAAATACAATTACAACATCTTTAACTTTCAATTAAATCGACAACAGCATTTTCACTTTGAAATCCAATACCTGCATGTTAAGCTGTGGGCACGTCAGTCACTTACAACTGACGAAATGTTATACACGGATATCCTCTCTATGCCGAAAACAATATAACGATCTCAATACTTTAACAAACCACAATAATTGAATGAATAATAAAGTGTCAAAAGTGACTATTCTAAACATGTAAGTGTATGCGATGCCTTAATGCCTAATGCACACATTTTTATACTAGGATGACACTAATGCATACTTGTTCGGATTCTATGCATCCCATACTATATAGGTCCGAGGACAAGTGCCTACGTACTCCACAATAAAGGGTTTGATCCCTCACCATGACACAACCCAGTAGTAAGAACAAGGTTCAGATATTCCACAAGTACGGATCCCAGCCTCGGAGTACACCGCCCGAATGTTATACAGACTCCTCGTCGTGCGAATACCCTGCAAGTGCCCCTCCAGCTTCGGTATACGTATATACACTGGAGCACGATAAACTATCCGCCCGACTACGCATAGTCCCGGATTTCAAAATAAAAATTCTTCTCCATCGAAGCAACCTCAGTCCCGGAGTACACCGCCCGACTGGATCTATAGTCCCGAAGTACATTGCCCGACTATATAGAGTGCCCCACCTACGTTTGCCCAGGTTTACTACATTTCTCTTAAGTGCCTAATTCTTAAGTTCAAGACATGAATAAGTTATCATTCCAAGAATTAGTTTTACCCCCTACCAAACTTACTCACCAAAATACGAGATAGCTCTATGGCAATATCTCAAAATTATATCTCAAATCTTTTCTTTCAATAGTGCCGGTACCCGAGGTCTTACTAACTCTAAATCATAATTTTTTATGTACAAGAATCATGGGTATTCATACCCTTCAATAATCATGTCTTAACTCAAAGTATTCATTATCTTCAACCTATCCACAGCTTGGTATATGTCTATTCATGATTCGTCTATTCTCAGTCTTGACTCATTCGAAAATCTTTCTAAGGCAACAATTATTTTCATGAGTTTATAGCATAGATCCAAATCTCTTTTTAGGAAATTAATCACATAAAAATTCTTAACCACAAACAAGCATATTCATATAATCTCATAAAGGCAAACAAGTGATATAGTAATTCTTCCCAAACTCCATATGAATTCTCACAAATTTTTAATCTCATCTAGCATTTCTTACTCAATAAAAAGGGGTTTTCTTATAACAAGAGAATCTCATACTTATTACATATATATTTTTTTTTTTCAAAAAATGAGAGTCATTTACTCAAATAGAAATTTTGGAAACAAAGTGCATTTTATATTTCAACTTCTTTGTCACTTTCTAAAAAATATACAAAATTAACTTGGAAACTATATCGAACAAATCTTTATGTGACTTCAAAAAAAAAATGAATTTTGTAACAAATTTTTTCAAGTCAGCAAGTCCAAAAATATTTGAAGATAAAAATTCACGCAAAAAAATATACAAAAGTGGCATAAGGTTTCGACCCCGGGTCAGCCAACACACACAGCAGCGCCCAAGGCCCAAGGGGCTAGCCACCAAGTCCATTTGGACTTGGTGTTATAAACCGAATAGAAAACCACTTCATACAAACCGTTTCGGATTTTATTAAATAAATCAAAATAAAATGTGACTATCAAGTTTCGAACCCAAGATCTCTCACAAACAGTGCTCTGTAGTGCACTGGCTAACCAGTAAGTCCAAGTGTGAATTCTGTCGATAAGTTATATTAATACACTTTTGTTCATACTGTTCAGTAATTTGTCCTCTTTCGAAAAACTCGTTTATCCAATGATCTAATCCTTTAGGATACTGGAATAAACTTCTCTTTTAGACTGAGATGGATCTTAAAAATAATAATGAACCAGTTTAAACTTATTTTTTTGGAATATATCTCCATTTTCTAATAGATTTTCCCTTTCTTTTTACATACGAAATTTGTATTTTCTCAAAACTCGAAATTAAGAATTATGTTTGTTAAAACTAGTTTATGTACTCCATTATACTAGTTAAATTTTTGTAATAAAACCAAGCATGTTTCTTAATAAACCATGAATACTTCAAAGAGAATTCTTTTATGCAAAAATTTGTATTTTCGACATAACCCAACACCTTTCATGGCAATAACAAAAATTTATTTTTCTTTCTTTCTTCTTTCTTAATCATCATGCCTCTAAAGCTTAGATCGAAATATAACATTCCTTAACAATTTCTCATACAAATCACATATTCGACATGCATGGATTTACAATCATGATTCACACTATTAATTCTTTATTCAAACTCTTCTTTTTAATTAGCATGGTATCCATTATTTACTAAGCCTCAACAAGATTATTGCATATTATATTAGCATGGATTTTATCTACACATTTCTCATCACATTCAATTTCTATTACTCATTTAAAATAATTAACATGCAATTTCTACTTTAGAAAGAAAGAGATCACCCACCTTTAAGAAGAATGAAAAACCACAAATGAAATGGGATATCTTCTAGCTCCTAGCTTCCCTAGCAAGACCTTCCCCTCCTAGCAAGAACTTCTCTAAGAAAGAACTCCTCCAAAATGAGAACACTTTACTCTCTTTCTTTTTCATTCTTATTTGGTTTACTTTTTTGTGTGCAAAGAGAAGAGAATACTAGGGTATTTATAGCACATGTTTAGGGATCAAAGTGCAAAATTACACACCGAATTAATTACTCAATTAACTCTCCATCTCTTCATTTCTTAACTATCAAAACCCCCAACCTTTCACTTTTCCACCTCTCTAATTCCCTAACGCCCATCTTTTCACATTTAAACCCCCAATCCTCCATCTTGAAAACCGGCCGACCATTAATTTTACAGATTTCACAAATTGTAGAACTCTGTACTAGGTGGTTTGGCAAATGAAGATGAGCCCCCACTTCAAAGTTGACGTCCTCAGCCCAAAAACCCCAACAGCGTTTGTTGTTGATAAATCAAGTGGGCCCCATGGAATGTAGTCACCCTTCAATTGAACAGCACACTTGCTGTGTTTTCCAAATTCGTGGGGCCCCTTCATTACATTTCATACTTCCACATATATTTACCAAACCAGTTATCTTACCAACTTATTATATATATATATATATATATATATATATATATATATATATATATGGGAAAAGGGGGTATGAGCAACTTGCTCATTTAGTAAATAAGCAATTGATGATGTGGCATACATGTGATTGGAAAAGTCTTAAAAGGGTTAGTTGTCCAATGTATCACATGCATGCCACATAATCAATTGCTCATTTACTGAATGAGCAAGTTGCTCATATCCCCTTTTCCCCTATATATATATATATATATATATATATATATATATATATATATATATATGGGAAAAGGGGTATAAGCAACTTGCTCATTCAGTAAATAAGCAATTGATGATGTGGCATACATGTGATTGGAAAATTCTTTAAATGGTTTGTTGTCCAATATGTCACATGCATGCCACATAATCAATTGCTCATTTACTAAATGTGCAAGTTGCCCATATCCCTTTTACCCATACATACATACATACATACATGCATACATACATACATACATGTATGTATATATATGTATATATGTATATTTATGTATGATATGTATGTATGTATATGTACGTACGTACGTACGTACGTACGTACATACATATACATACATATAGATACATACATACATACATATGTATATATGTATGTATGTTTATGTATGTATATGTATGTATGTATGTATGTATAAGTACATACATACATACATACATATACATACATAAACATACATACATATACATACATACATACATATGTATGTATGTATGTATAAATACTGTTTATGTAAGTAAAAAAAATAGTTTACTTTAAAATCTAAAATGTGTTATGCACGAATAAAATAAATACACATGTACACTCTAAAAGTTTATTTTGAAAACATTCATTACATTTCATACTTTCACATATATTTACCAAACCAGTTATCTTACCAACTTATTATATATATATATATACACACACACACACTGTTTATGTAAGTAAAAAAATAGTTTACTTTAAAATCTAAAATGTGTTATGAACAAATAAAATAAATACACACACTTTAAAAATTTATATATATATATATATATACACACACACACACACTGTTTATGTAAGTAAAAAAATAGTTTACGTTAAAATCTAAAATGTGTTATGAACAAATAAAATAAATACACACACTTTAAAAATTTATTTTGAAAACGGATACGCTCAAATACGCGCACCGAAACACATGCGTCGCACGCAAAATGCCGAAATACGAAAAATCGATTTTATCAAATGGAAAATTATTAAAATATCATCGAAAATAGTATAAGAAAATATATTTACTAATTTCACAAATTTCACGACGTAATCACTACGTACGTAGCAAACACGTGCATTACACGTACGAAATTATTTACATCGAAAATGCGGAAAAATTGAATTTCTATTTTATAACATAGATTTGAATACATAAAATAAATACTTCAAATACATAGAAAATATTGCACGTGATGGTGAAAACACATAATCGATACGTGCATTAAAAACACGTAAAGAGCACGTAAAATTACAGAGATTGAAATTTGATATTTTTGTTGACACAAATAAGATAAAATCACTACGGGAAATGCATAAAGAGTCGAAAACCAAAATACGTAGTGAAAACATGTTACAAAATGCACGTGCGTAACATACAAGGGCAAAATTGTCATTTCCAATTTTACTGGGTGTTACATCATGTGGGACCTTGTTTATTCGCGTTTTGGCCATCGGTGGCCGTCGACCTCGGGGATGAGTAAGGGAGTGACACGTGGCCAGTGGGTCCCTTTCACTGTTGACCAGTCAACGCAATTGTTTGCATGTGGATGTCGGTGGCAAACGACTTTGCGAATGAATGGGAGAGCGAGACGTGGCCTGTGGGTCCCTGTCACCGTTGACCAGTCAATGCAATTGTTTGTGTGTGGACGTCGGTGGCACATGACTTCGGGGACGAATGGGAGAGTGACACGTGGCCAGTGGGTCCCTTTCACCGTTGACCAGTCAACGCAATTGTTTGCGTTTGGACGTCGATGGCAGACGACTTCGGGGGCGAATGGGAGAGCGACACGTCTCCAGTGGGTCCCTTTCGCCGTTGACCAGTCAACACAATTGTTTGCATGTGGACGTCGATGGCAAACGACTTCGGGGACGAATGGGAGAGCGACACGTGGCCAGTGGGTCCCTTTCACTGTTGACCAGTCAACGCAATTGTTTGCATTTGGACATCGGTGGCAGATGACTTCGGGAATGAATGGGAGAGCGACATGTGGACAGTGGGTCTCATTCGCCGTTAACCAGTCAACACAATTGTTTGCGTTTGGACGTCGGTGGCAGACGACTTCAGAGACGAATGGGAGAGCAACACGTGGCCATTTTGTATGTCTCTTGAGTTGCTCAGATATATTTTTGTCATTCCTGCTAAATGGGCCAGACCTTTGCACTGTTGGGAGCCTTTTATCCTTCGAAAGTACGCCAACTACCCCAATCTCTATAAGTCTCCACCCCCACTCTCATTTGCCTTCTATTCTCGTTTTTTACTCTGGCAAGACTTTTCACTAGCGAGAGCTTTCGGCGAGTTTTTACGGTGCTCCGGTGTGTTTTCCGACCATTGCTGTCAATTCAAGATAATTCTATACTTAGCTTATTTCCTTCCTTTAGAGAATGTCCATCGACTCTGTAAGGTAGGAGCCCTTGTAGCGCCCCAAATTTCTAATATGAGAGCTTAGAAAATAAGTGGCGAAATCCCAGCAATCCACTTCAATACAACAACAAACACCAACAACACCACTAAAATTTTTCTTTCTCATATTACAACAAATTTTACAATTACAGCGGAAGTCTAAACATCTCAACACAAATTGATCTTTTATTTGCAACTCAATAATGATTCAAATATATCTTAACAATTTTACACCAACACTAAATAATCCAATAATCTCATATTGCCCACTCAAGCGTTCAACCTCCAACTAAGCAATGACCTGCAACAAGTGAGGCTAGAGTTGAACCCTAACCCCAAAACTACGGGGTCAGCCATAAATGGTGTGAGTGGTGACAAATCAGACAAAACATCATAAATGAACTGAAATAATAATATCCAACAAATAATACTCAAATACTAAAGTATGAAGTAACGATCGAGAGAATAAAGGGTGATATCAAATCCAAAAGCCAAGTGTGTAAAAAACAGGAAATCCGAATGCATAAAAGTGATTCAAGAAAACATCATGACTACATGCTGACAACGATGACTACTAAGAGATGAAGATAAACTATGATAACTTGTCCATGCTCGATCATTCCGGAGATTGATCCCACATCACAGGTATTTTCCCTGGATAATTCAGGAGATCATCCCACATCTAAACATAGACTCATAATCACAAGGATACCCCAAAAGCGTCACCTCGACTCCGATCATTCCGTAGGTCAATCCCACATCACAAGATAATTACTTGGATAATTCAGGAGATATACCTCACATCACAGGTTAACTACCTGGATAATTCCGGAGATAAATCACACATCTCAAGTTAACTACTTGGATAATTCAGGAGATTAAGTCCTACATCAAAAGCCATACTGAGGTGCATAACTCAAGTTCCCATTCGTCATGACACCACTAATGCCTGTCCTTATTAATTTGGGTTACTGAACAAATCTCCTAGAGTAGTGTACCCTACCGGACTAAAAATCTGAATAACTGAAAATTTGCCTCACTGGGCCTCAACAAATAACTGAACAAATATCTCAACACCGGTATACTAGGGTCACATACCTCTAGAGACTCAAACAAATATCTGAACAAATTTCCACTTAACAAGTGGCTCAACAAAATATCTCAAAATCATGTTCCTAACTGAACATCTCAAAAATCAAATACTGAACAAATGTCTTAAAATCAATTACTGAACAAAACATCTCAAAATCAAACACTAAACGGAATATCTCAAATCAGATACAAAGATCCTTCAGGACCAGTCGACTGCATAATGGGCCAGTCGACTGTCCAGAGGACATATCCCAACATTTTACAAAAATAATCTAAGGCATGACCAGTCGACTTGACAAATCATCAGTCGACTGCCCCGAGACAATTTCAAATAGTCCTCATCAAAATAATCTAAGTATTTGAGTCGACTGAAGGGTCATAGGTCGACTGTCCCGAAAGGACTGAAGAAAATCACAAACAGAGGATCAGTCGACTGACCTCAGTCTAGGTCGACTGTCCCGAACAAATCTCAAGACTCAAAAATACACAGTAGGCTCGTACCAGTCGACTGCTTCGCAAGACAGTCGGCTGTCGGCTACAGATTCCCAAAAGATAGGTCTGAACACAAAACTAAACTGGAGTTTTTCCAAAGATCCAACGATCCCAAAAATTAAATTTGTATCCAGGCAAATGAACAACTCTCAAATATCTCTATCATGGATACATTATTCAATCAATCAAATACTCAAATCTCCTATCCTCATGATCCAAACTCTTAATCTTTCTATTAGGGTTTTTCTCATCAAACTTCTTTCACAACACCATCATAAAATCTGAACTACAATCATGAGATCCAGATGTTTATTATCTGATCATAACACAATAAATTATTAATATGTCTCCCAACAATACGATCTCATAATTCCACATTTCCTCAACAAATCTTAATATTTCTCATACATGATCCAAATATCAATAAGAGTTCTCATCCTCCATATCAACTAATAGATCCATATCATACATACAATGAGACTAACAAAATAATGCCATAATGAACACAAGCAAGCATAACAAGATCTTACGTCATTCATCAATCAAGACAAACAAAACAAAGCAAAGCAAAACAAAACCACTCACCTTTGATTTGAAGAAAAGATCCACAAAAGCTCCTCCTTGCTAGATCCAAGAATCCTCCTTTGTTCTTCAAAATCCAAATCACCAAAAATCTGTATTCTTTCTCAATGACGGCTGAAAGAGAATTTCTCTTATATATGCCGGATAGAATATTAGGGTTTTATTCCCACTTTACAAAATAATCCTTTCCAAAAGTACATCTCACATATATAATCCTTTTCTTGAAAATTAAACCAAATATCATTTAAATTAGGATCTAATAGAAAAATATATTTCTAAACCTCAACAAATACTGATCGGAATGTCCAGCAAATACGTTTTGCACTTCAACCCTCAAAATTGTCAATTTTGCAAATAAGTCCTTCTTTTCTCAAAAATTGCAAATAGTACTAATTAATTTCAGAAAAATCTGGAAAAAATATTAAATAGTTCTCAAATAATAAATAATGATTTTTCATAAGGAAAACTAAAATTTTCAAACTTCTGAAAAGCCATTTGCACGTGTTTTGCACGTGTACAAAAGATAAATCTTTTAGAAAATATATATCAAATACTCAAAATCATTTAAAATTTATTTTCAAATAATTAAAATAACATTTGAAAATACGGGGTTGTACATCACTCCCTCCTTAGAAGAGTTCTGTCCTCAGAACTACTACTAATGAGCTCAAACACATATTATCAAGAGGAAACAATATTTCATATCGAACATAATCCAAACAGTTTCATATAACATCACACTCAAAATAAAGGAATACATCACATGTCAATTAATAGTACAATTATTCAAAGAATTACAATCATACAAAAGGAATACACTTATACAAACAATTCAGGAAAATCCTTCAGCATGCGATCCTCTGGCTCCCAAGTAGCCTCCTCAAACTGTTGATTCCTCCACAATACTTTGACCATAGGTATCACCATGCTTCTAAGGACTTTCTCCCTACGATCAACGATCTCAACAGGCTGTTCCTTGTAACTCAGGTTCACCTGTAGATCTTCAGGAACTCCTACCAACTGATGCTTCTGATCGGCCACATACTTCCTCAGTAATGATACATGAAACACATCATGCACTTGAGCCAACTCCTCAGGAAGTTTTAATCTGTATGCCGTCTTGCCAATCCTCTCCACGATCCTATACGGCCCAATATACCTTGGCGCCAACTTGCCACCCTTACCAAATCTGATCACTCCTTTGGTCGGAGAAACTTTGAGAAAAACTGCATCCCCAACCTCAAATTCTAAATCTCTTCGTCGAGTATCAGCATATCTCTTTTGCCGACTCTGAGCTTCAACTAACCTCTGGCGAATCAGCTCAATCTGCTCTGACGTCTGCTGCACGATCTCCGGACCATACATCTGCCTCTCGCCAACCTCATACCAACATACAGGTGTCCTGCACCTCCGCCCGTACAAAGCCTCATACGGTGCCATCCCAATACTTGCATGGTAACTGTTGTTATAAGAAAACTCAACCAATGCCAAGTATCTCTCCCAACTACCACCGAAATCCATAACACAAACTCTCAACATATCTTCCAGCACTCGATTCACCCTCTCCGTCTGACCATCTGTCTGCGGATGAAATGCTGTACTGAAATCAGTCCTGGTGCCCAAAGCTGCTTGTAGGCTCCTCCAAAACCTCGAAGTAAACCTTGGATCTCTGTCAGACACAATCGAAACAGGAACTCCATGAAGCCTCACAATCTCTCCAATGTATAACTCAGCCAATTTTCCCATTGACCAAGTAATCTTCATGGCTAGAAAATGTGCCGACTTAGTCAATCGGTCCACAACAACCCAAATTGAGTCGTTGCCCTTCAAACTCCTAGGCAAACCCGTGATAAAGTCCATGCTAATGTTCTCCCACTTCCACTCCGGAATGGGTAACGGCTGCAACAAACCTCCAGGTCTCTGGTTCTCTGCCTTGATCTGCTGACAAGTCAGACACCTTGCCACAAAATCTGCTACATCCCGCTTCATACCAGACCACCAAAAATGCGGTTTGATGTCCCTGTACATCTTCGTGCCTCCTGGATGAACTGATAACAATGTACTGTGTGCTTCCTGCAAGATACTCTCCCTCAACTCTGCATCATCTGGAACACACAACCTCTCACCCATCCAAAGAACTCCATCTTGGACACGAAATTCTGATAACTTGCCTTCTGCAACCTGCTGCAACATCTTCTGGATCTCTGAATCTGATTTCTGACCTTCCACAATCTTCTCTCTCAAAGACGGCTGCAGCCTTAACTGAGCCAAAGATGCCCCTAAACCTCGCAGTACCACCTCGATACCTGCCTGATCGATCTCTGCTGCCAACTCCCTTCGAGTAGTGATCAATCTCGATAAACTACTCTTCCTGCTAAGTCCATCAGCCACTACATTCGCCTTGCCCGGATGATACTTGATCTCAGGACGAATGTCTTCCAATACCTCCAACCACCTTCTCTGCCGAAGATTCAAATCCCTCTGCTGATAAATATACTTCAGGCTCTTGTGGTCAGTGTACATATTAACCTTCTCACCATAGACATAATGCCTCCATAGCTTCAAGGCATATATGATAGCTGCTAACTCCAAGTCATGCGTCGGATAATTCTTCTCATGCGGACGCAACTGCCTCGAACCATAAGCAATGACCTTGCCTTCTTGCATCAAGACACATCCCAAACCTCTGAGAGATGCATCACTGTAGATGTCATAATCCTTCCCTGCTTGCGGCAATGCTAATATAGGTGCAGTAGTCATCCTTTCCTTTAACTCAAGGAAACTCTCCTCGCACTTATCTGTTCACACAAATGCCACACTCTTCCGGGTCAAACCTGTCAATGGAACTGCAATCTGAGAATACCCCTGAATAAACCTCCTGTAGTAACCAGCTAATCCCAAGAAGCTTCTCACTTCCTTCACTGACGTCGGCCTGGGCCAATCCTTCACTGCTTCCACTTTCTGAGGGTCAGTAGCTACTCCCTCCTTAGAAAGAATATGACCAAGGAAAGCTACCTCAGACTTCCAAAATTCACACTTCGACAATTTGGCATACAAGCTGTGCTCCTGCAATGTCTGTAATACCGCTGTCAAGTGCTTAGAATGATCCTCCTCCGACTTCGAATATACCAAGATATCATCGATGAAGACCACTACGAAGGAATCAATGAACGGTCTCAACACCCGATTCATCATATCCATGAAAACTGCTGGCGCATTCGTCAACCCGAATGGCATCACCAAAAACTCATACAACCCATGACGAGTCCTGAAAGCTGTCTTACTCACATCTTCCTCCTTGACTCGCACCTGATGATACCCTGACCTTAGATCAATCTTCGAAAATACCGCTGCTCCTCGAAGTCTGTCGAACAAATCATCAATCCGCGGCAACGGATACTTGTTCTGAACAGTCACCCTATTCAACTCCCGGTAGTCAATGCACATCCTCATCGACCCGTCCTTCTTTTTGACCAACAACACTGGCGCTCCCCACGGAGAAGAACTCGGTCTGATAAGCCCTTTGCTCAAAAGCTCTTCAATCTGCTTCTTCACTTCATTCTGCTCTACAGGTGCCATCCTGTACGGAGCCTTGGAAATCGGCGCACTTCCCGGCTGAACGTTGATACAAAACTCTACATCTCTCTGCGGCGGCAATCCTGGAAAATCATCCAAGAACACCTGAGGAAAATTTCGAACAACCGGTATACCATTGACTTCATCTGAAATTGCCATCTTAGATACCATTGCAGCCACCCTCGGGATCTTCTTCCTCCCTTGGAAAGTTACTGCAGGTCCACCTGGTGCTCTCACCAACACCTCCTTCTGCTTGCAATCAATCGTGGCATCATATATAGCCATCCAATCGATGCCGACGATGACATCCACTCCCAACACTTGAAGCTCGATCAAGTCGATGCCGAACATCCTTCCACCAATCTCGATATCACAACCCTCGTAATATCGATCCGCTACTAGCTCTTCACCTGACGGCGTTGCCACCGACAAAACCCTGCCTGGAAATAACTTAGGTTCCAAACCTAAGATCCTTGCAAAACTTGGCGATACAAATGTATGCGATGAACTAGTGTCAAACAAACCTTTGCTTTAATTCCATTTATTAAAACAACTCCCTGTTACAATAAGAATGATACTCAATCTTAAATTGTTCTGAAATAAAAGCTTTATTCATTACACTGATTCAAAATGAAAGAAGTCAAAATTCCTGCATACCCTGTATTACATCTTCCGAGTTCCTCGCATCCTCCTCGGTCAATGCAAATACTCGCCCTTGCCTCTTCGGGACTTTGCTTCCACCCGAACCGTCTTTCTTCAGTTGTGGACAATGGGGCTTTGAGTGTCCAGTCTGCCCACACTGAGAACAAACATGCTCTGCCAACTTCGGACATGCTGACCTGTAATGTCCTACCTCCTTGCAGTAGTAACAGGTCACTCCCTGAGCTGCAGGCGCCTTCTGCACCGATCCACTGAACTTTGCCTGCTTCGCGGGGAATCCCTTCCCACTCTGGCCTGATGCTGGGCTCTTGTTCCGGTTCCAAGAATCCTGCTTCTTCTGAAACAAGTCCATATCCTCTCCAGTCATCGCGGCCCTCCTGACCAGCTTGTCAAATCTTCTAATGCCCAATGGAACCATCCTTGACCTCAAGTTTGGCCTCAATCCTAGCTCAAAATTTTTGGCCTTCTTTGCTTCGTCCATAACCAACTCTGGTGCATACCTCGAAAGTTGAGCGAATTTTGTCTCATACTCCCGAACAGTCATGCTCCCTTGCTGAAGGTTCATGAACTCAGTCGCCTTCTTCTCCTGAACATCCAGAGGAAAGAAGCGATCTCTGAACTCCTCCAGAAAAGTGTCCCATGTCAAAGGCTGATCTCCCAGAGTCCTCTTCAGTGACTCCCACCAGACACCAGCGTCTTTCTCAAGCTGCATAGAAGCCAACTTCACCTTACTGGCTGCTGGAGTCTCCGATACTTCGAAGATCGTCTCCATCTTCCGAATCCAATCGTCTGCTGCTGTTGGATCAGCTTGCCCCTCAAAGACTGGCGGCCTCATCCTCTTAAAGGATTCAATCTGCTTGATGGGGTCGGCATTCACCAATCCATGCCCAGCTCCATGATTGGGCGACGGATTCTGCTGCTGCGCTTGCTGCTGCGCCACATTGAGTGCCATCAGCGTATTCAACGTCTGATATACTTTGGCAAACTCAGCTTCTAGGTCAATTCCCGTTCCTCGAGAACTACCTGATCCATCCTTATTGTTGCCACCATTTCTACCTCTGGGTGCAACCATTGTGATTACTGCAAAACGAGGGTAAAGTTAGAGCACACAAACAATTCAAACTCAAATCATTACCCTATGGCAAAGCCATAACCATACCCCAAACCATAATTTCAAACCAAACATCATAATTTAATTCTATGTGATACTCACACTCTGATATCCACACCTAGGTACTCACTCTCTAGTGTCCACACCTAGGTTGGTTTTTCTTACTATGTCTATTATTACATTGAAGCAGAGCTCTGATACCAATCTCTGTAGTGCCCCAAATTTCTAATATGAGAGCTTAGAAAATAAGTGGCGAAATCCCAGCAATCCACTTCAATACAACAATAAACACCAACAACACCACTAAAATTTTTCTTTCTCTTATTACAACAAATTTTACAATTACAGCGGAAGTCTAAACATCTCAACACAAATTGATCTTTTATTTGCAACTCAATAATGATTCAAATATATCTTAACAATTTTACACCAACACTAAATAATCCAATAATCTCATATTGCCCACTCAAGCGTTCAACCTCCAACTAAGCAATGACCTGCAACAAGTGAGGCTAGAGTTGAACCCTAACCCCAAAACTACGGGGTCAGCCATAAATGGTGTGAGTGGTGACAAATCAGACAAAACATCATAAATGAACTGAAATAATAATATCCAACAAATAATACTCAAATACTAAAGTATGAAGTAACGATCGAGAGAATAAAGGGTGATATCAAATCTAAAAGCCAAGTGTGTAAAAACAGGAAATCCGAATGCATAAAAGTGATTCAAGAAAACATCATGACTACATGCTGACAACGATGACTACTAAGAGATGAAGATAAACTATGATAACTTGCCCATGCTCGATCATTCCGGAGATTGATCCCACATCACAGGTATTTTCCCTGGATAATTCAGGAGATATCCCACATCTAAACATAGACTCATAATCACAAGGATACCCCAAAAGCGTCACCTCGACTCCGATCATTCCGTAGGTCAATCCCACATCACAAGATAATTACTTGGATAATTCAGGAGATATACCTCACATCACAGGTTAACTACCTGGATAATTCCGGAGATAAATCACACATCTCAAGTTAACTACTTGGATAATTCAGGAGATTAAGTCCTACATCAAAAGCCATACTGAGGTGCATAACTCAAGTTCCCATTCGTCATGACACCACTAATGCCTGTCCTTATTAATTTGGGTTACTGAACAAATCTCCTAGAGTAGTGTACCCTACCGGACTAAAAATCTGAATAACTGAAAATTTGCCTCACTGGGCCTCAACAAATAACTGAACAAATATCTCAACACCGGTATACTAGGGTCACATACCTCTAGAGACTCAAACAAATATCTGAACAAATTTCCACTTAACAAGTGGCTCAACAAAATATCTCAAAATCATGTTCCTAACTGAACATCTCAAAAATCAAATACTGAACAAATGTCTTAAAATCAATTACTGAACAAAACATCTCAAAATCAAACACTAAACGGAATATCTCAAATCAGATACAAAGATCCTTCAGGACCAGTCGACTGCATAATGGGCCAGTCGACTGTCCAGAGGACATATCCCAACATTTTACAAAAATAATCTAAGGCATGACCAGTCGACTTGACAAATCATCAGTCGACTGCCCCGAGACAATTTCAAATAGTCCTCATCAAAATAATCTAAGTATTTGAGTCGACTGAAGGGTCATAGGTCGACTGTCCCGAAAGGACTGAAGAAAATCACAAACAGAGGATCAGTCGACTGACCTCAGTCTAGGTCGACTGTCCCGAACAAATCTCAAGACTCAAAAATACACAGTAGGCTCGTACCAGTCGACTGCTTCGCAAGACAGTCGGCTGTCGGCTACAGATTCCCAAAAGATAGGTCTGAACACAAAACTAAACTGGAGTTTTTCCAAAGATCCAACGATCCCAAAAATTAAATTTGTATCCAGGCAAATGAACAACTCTCAAATATCTCTATCATGGATACATTATTCAATCAATCAAATACTCAAATCTCCTATCCTCATGATCCAAACTCTTAATCTTTCTATTAGGGTTTTTCTCATCAAACTTCTTTCACAACACCATCATAAAATCTGAACTACAATCATGAGATCCAGATGTTTATTATCTGATCATAACACAATAAATTATTAATATGTCTCCCAACAATACGATCTCATAATTCCACATTTCCTCAACAAATCTTAATATTTCTCATACATGATCCAAATATCAATAAGAGTTCTCATCCTCCATATCAACTAATAGATCCATATCATACATACAATGAAACTAACAAAATAATTCCATAATAAACACAAGCAAGCATAACAAGATCTTACGTCATTCATCAATCAAGACAAACAAAACAAAGCAAATCAAAGCAAAACAAAACCACTCACCTTTGATTTGAAGAAAAGATCCACAAAAGCTCCTCCTTGCTAGATCCAAGAATCCTCCTTTGTTCTTCAAAATCCAAATCACCAAAAATCTGTATTCTTTCTCAATGACGGCTGAAAGAGAATTTCTCTTATATATGCCGGATAGAATATTAGGGTTTTATTCCCACTTTACAAAATAATCATTTCCAAAAGTACATCTCACATATATAATCCTTTTCTTGAAAATTAAACCAAATATCATTTAAATTAGGATCTAATAGAAAAATATATTTCTAAACCTCAACAAATACTGATCGGAATGTCCAGCAAATACGTTTTGCACTTCAACCCTCAAAATTGTCAATTTTACAAATAAGTCCTTCTTTTCTCAAAAATTGCAAATAGTACTAATTAATTTCAGAAAAATCTGGGAAAAATATTAAATAGTTCTCAAATAATAAATAATGATTTTTCATAAGGAAAACTAAAATTTTCAAACTTCTGAAAAGCCATTTGCACGTGTTTTGCACGTGTACAAAAGATAAATCTTTTAGAAAATATATATCAAATACTCAAAATCATTTAAAATTTATTTTCAAATAATTAAAATAACATTTGAAAATACGGGGTTCTACAGCCCTCCCTTCCTCCTTTCGCTGAGGCCTCCTCTAGTCAGGTCCTCCCAAAAGATAAGGGCAAGACCGTAGTAGAGCCTGCTTTGGTAATTGTGGAGACGAGGGTTGAGGAGGAGCAGAGAATGGAAGAGTTCGGAAGGTTGCCAGGGGTTCTAACCGGATTGCAGAGTGTTCGGGAAATTCCGGAGGACCAGGCGTAGCGGATTATGTGCGGGATGGGTCGCAGCTTCGTGGAAAACGAAGCTAGAGAGACGACAGAGGCAGATGAGACAGTTTCTATCCTCACCGAGGAGGACTTGGGATGGATTCGGGAATGCTTCCAAATTCCGAGGGAGTACACCCTAATGCTCCCTGGGGCGGGAGTGAGGGCCAACTCACCGATGCTAGTTGACATGTGCTTCTGGCCTGTCGACGCTTTCTTGGCAGGGGTTTGACTCCCACTCCACCTCTTCGTCGTCAAAGTGCTGAGGTGGTTCCGCCTTAGCCCCGTTCAGTACATGCTGAACGTGTGGCGACTAATCAACGGATTTATCTTGCACTGCCAAGCGGCCGGCTTTGCGCCGAGGTTGAGTGTTCTCCGGACAGTGTACCGGATTCACCAACAACACAAGACGGAGTATCATTTCTATCTTGCTCCGAGGTATGGGGCGAAGCTGTTAAGCTGTCCGAACTCAATAAAAAATTGGAGGGATAAATACTTCTTATTCCGAAGTTCGGTCTCTTGGGAGATCTCTACAACTTGGGTAGAGGCGGTCTCAAAGAGAATCAAGGAGTGTCCGTCACTTGGTTCTGAGGAAGAGGACATGGTTCGGACGTCACTCGACCGCCCGAAGTTTGATTGGAGGGACCTGATCGAGGAGGTGCTCTTCGGGGGGGGGGCTTAGCTCGATAAACCCTAGTGTGGTTTTGCTATATTTGTATTTTATTTGTATTTTTTTTTTGATCGGTGCTAGTTGCAAAGCAGGCCATATTTTCTAACTTTTTTCCTTCTATCTTCTTGCAGAGTCTATGGACTTCGATGACTTATTGACGATGAGGGGTGCCTTAGGCAGCAAAGCCCCGAAGAAGAGGAAGGGAGTTGCTTCGAAGGTGACCTCGCCTGGGGTAATGGCGCATTGTTCCGTCGCGGAGCACTTGGCGAGGCGGCCATTAGCTCCAAAGCCGTTGACCCCAGTGGTGGCGTCGGCCTCTACCGACATGGGGGTCTTCCTCTATTGGAAGCCTTAGGTCTGGAGGCCCCGCTACTAACCGCCGACGCCAAGGTGTTCCTAACTAAGGAACACAAGAAGATATTCGTCCCGTACTGGCAGGTCTGCAAGCTCGACGGGTTCATAGGAGACTCATCGACGTGCATGTAGGCAATTCGGCATCTTGCAACGCCGAAGGACAAAGCAGCCATGGAGGCGGGGAGCGTGGGAGACGACATGCTTGAGGTCGCTTGTTCGGCGATTTTGGTGATTTTTGAAGACAGTTCTTTCTGTTGAGCACTTAATCTCCGCCCCCCCTTTTTGGTTTATAATTCAAGTTCTACTCCCCTCAGATTACTTACCACTTCAGTTATCTGATGGAGAAGATGGCCGAGCAGGAGAAGGAGCTGAAGCTGGAGGTAGACAAGGCTCAAGTAGAGAACGTTTGGGTCGCCAAGGACCTCGAGTAGGAGAGGCTTGAAGCCGAGTCGAAGAACTTGAGATTGGGGTACCTCGAAGCTGTGGTCGCTAAGCTGGAGGCTGACAACGTTCGGCTCCTTAAGGCTGCCGAGGAGGCAGCTAAGGACAAGGCGGATGCAGTGGCTGCGACGAAGCTAGAGGCGGCGAAGATGGCCAAGGAGCAAGCCATGGAGAAGGCATAGGGGTTCCTCATCGTGAACATGGCAAAGGCGTATGCTCGAGTCATCGATCAGGTGAGGGAGAAGTTTCCTGAAGTGGACTGCACCGGCTGGTGTCTCTTTTCGGGACCCGTCCCCGGGTTCGACGATGTCTCGGAAGGGGACGAGGAAGGTGAAGGAGACGAAGAAAAGGACGAGGAGGTCGAGGCTTGAGGCACCGAAGCTGAGGATGGCGCTCCGTCGGAGGCTACACCCCTGGCTATCGTGGCCCCTGAAGAGGCGTCTTCAGTGTTGGATCGCGTGAAAGAGGTCGACCTTTGATTTGTCTTGTATTTTGCTTCTTTTTTGTTTTTCGACTATGTAGTGCCGAACCGCGGACTGGCCACCGCTTGTACTCTTTGATTACTCAATGAAAGAATCTTTTTGAACAAGTGTTGGTGAAGTTTCAAAGCCATGTTTGTCTCGTTTTTGGGTTGCCTCATAGTTTTGGTTATCTTCGTGGACTTTCTTTTAGGTCCTAAGTCATTTGCCTCTTTTGTTCACCTCCTTCAGGATAGCAGTGCGACCCGTCTTTGCGCAGAGCTCGGCATCGCTAACTTGGGGCTCACTAGGAACCAAGAGCGGCTTCGTAAAGTGGAGTGGGAGCTGAGTCATCTGAGATTGATCTTAGTTCGTCGAGACATAGAGAGGAGACGATTAGAATAGAGGCTCAACAAGACAACCCCCGAAGGCGATGAAGTGTGTCCATCGATGTCTGTCAGCCTCGGCTTGAAACTTAAGCACCTTCGTCGCTCTCTGTCTAAGGCGACAGCGGAGAGGGACGAACTAAAGAAGATAACTCTCGATAAGAGCATGGAGGTTGCTCATCTTCGGCGGACACACACCGACGCCAATCGTGGTGCCGGCTCGATGCGACTATCGCATTTGAAGATAACTATGACGGGCGACTCGCTTAAAGAGCGAATTGTCGAGCTTGAGGCGGAGAACCCTTGTCTTCGATGGCAATTTGAGGGAAGCAATGTCAGAACTACCTCTTGCACTCGGGAGGAGTATGATAAGGGATAACGTTCCACAAGCTTGTGCTTCGCTCGCCCCCTATACATCGAGACCCCGGAGATGTGCAAAGTGGGGTGGCAGCTTCGTCGAGCGGAGCATCTGTTGGGGCCACCATTAGATCGGGTGTGGACTATGCTTCTCGGCTCGCCGGCCTAGGGACGTCCATCGAAGTAGGGCATCGGCAGCACGGCCTTCGTCGCCCACGCGTGTCTCTTAACAGAAGTATCCCCGCCCCATGGAGGGGCTGAAGTAGCTTTCTATAATCTTGTAATCTTGGTTTCGCAAGTATTGTATCTCGATGTAAAGTTGAGTCGTTGGTCTATGATCAGACTTGTATCTCAAACTTTAATGAAATAGTACTTGTTTCGTGAACTAATCTTGGTTTCACAAGTACTGTATCTAGATGTAAATATGATTTGTTGGTCTATGATTAGACTTGTATCTTAAACTTTAATGAAATAGTACTTGTTTCGTGAACTTGTGTGTTTCGCTAGCATTTGCAATTGTCAACAGTTGTAGGAGCAATTCCGAATGGTGGGCCGCTTTGTACTCACTCGTTCGCAAGTAGCACAAGTTGCGTCAAACCAAGTGTTGGACTCCGAACTTGTCGTTTAGAGAATATCAACAGCTGTAGGAGCAATTCAGAATGGTGATCCATTTCGTACTCGCTTAGAAGCAAGTAGTTGAAGCGGAGTTGAACCAACTGTTGGACTCCAAGCACGTCGTTTAGAAAATATCAACAGCTGTAGGAGCAATTCTGAATGGTGATCTGCTTCGTACTTGCTTAGAAGCAAGTAGTTGAAGCGGAGTCGAACCAAGTGTTGGACTACAAGCGCATCGTTTAGAAAATATCAACAGCTGTAGGAGTAATTCCGAATGGTGATCCGCTTCGTACTCACTTAGAAGCAAGTATTTGAAGCGGAGTCGAACCAAGTGTTGGACTCCGAGCGTGCCGTTTTAATGCAATTTTTTTTGTAAGTACAATTAGACTGCTCAAAAATAGAGAACTTGCGGGGAAAGATGGCTTTTATTGAAAACAACTAGGCAGCCGCTTCTAAGTTGCGAGCCGCTCTTACACTTTGATAAAGAAAATACAAAATAAAACTTTTGACATATTTTATGGAGCGCTCTTGGGGAAGTTGCTTGGAGCGGTGTTTAGACACCCTCTTGGTACTTCATCAAGTGCTCTGCGTTCTATGTCCTCGATATTCTCCTACCCCCCGGATCTTCAAGTTGATACGCGCCTGGGCGAATAACTCTGGAGACCCTATACGGTCCTTCCCAATTGGGTGCCAACTTGCCCTTTTTGCTCGGTTTGGAGATCGACAACTTCCGGAGTACTAGGTCCCCTTCTTTAAGATTAACTGGTCGTACCTTCTTGTTGTAAGACTGAGTGATCCTACGGCGGTAGGTCTCTTGTCGAATGGCAGCCCTCTCACGGACCTCGTCTATAAGGTCTAAGCAGTTGCGAAGTTGGTTCACATTCTGTGCTTCACCATAGGCTATCAGTCGGGGTGAAGGCAGGCCCACTTCTAAGGGGATGAGGGCTTCGGAACCATAGGTGTGGTTGAAGGGGGAATCCCCTATCGGAGTTCTCTTGGTGGTGCGATAGTTCCAAAGCACGTTAGGGAGCTGCTCGGACCACAACCCCTTGGTAGACTTGTCGAGCCTCTTCTTCAGACCAGAGCGTATCTGTCGATTGGCGTTCTCTGCTTGGCCATTGGACTGAGGGTGGGCTATCGAGGAGAACCGATGCTGGATGCTGAGGTCAGCGTAGAAGTTGCAAAATGTTGCTCCCACGAATTGGGTCCCGTCATCGGTTACGAGGATGCGGGGTACCTCGAACCGACAAACGATGTTCTTCCAAAAGAATTTCTGGACCTTGTGCTCGGTAATCGTTGAAAGAGGTTCAGCCTCGATCCATTTTGAGAAGTAGTCTATCGCCACGACTAAGAACTTCAGTTGGCCCGACGCTGGAGGGAAGGGTCCGAGCAAATCCATCCCCCACATTGCAAAAGGAATTCGACTCGCCAAGGAGGTGAATTGGGCTTGAGGCAGGCGACGGATCGAGGCAAATTTTTAGCCGGAGTTGCACTGGTGGACGTACTCCTCGGAGTCACTCAATAGTGTGGGCTAGAAGTAGCCATAATTTAAGAGTTTATGGGTGAGGGATCTTGCTCCCAAGTGCGTGCCACACAGACCTTCATGGGCCTCCTTTAGGGCATAGAGCGCTTCCTCTGGGGAGAGGCACCACAGATAGGGTCGGCCGTCAATCTGAGTGTAAGAGTGTTTGTACATGACCCCGTTAAAGAGTGTGTACTACTCGGCTCGTGTCCTGATCCTCCTCGCCTCTTTCGGGTCTTCAGGAAGGACTCCGTCTCTGAGGTACTCGAGGAGGGGCTTCATCCAGTTCTCCCCAAGTGTTAGGGGGTAGGCTTCCATCGGCTCTGGGCTATCTTCATCAATACTTGGTCTGAGGAGGACCTCTATCAAGATGGTCCGTTCTAGACCTTGGAGGGACGAGGAGGCGAGCTTTGAGAGAGCGTCAACTTGTGCATTTTCCTCATGAGGAACCCACTGGAGTTGAACGTCTTCGAATAAGGCTAGTAGCTTCTTAACCTTCGCCAAGTACTTGGCCATACGCTCGTCCCTTGCCTCGTATTCCCCTGACACTTAGTTAACGACCAACTACAAATCACTGAAAACTCTGACGCGCTTGGCCCCTGCTTTGCGAGCCATACAGAGCCCTGCTATGAGGGCTTCATACTCTGCTTCGTTGTTTAATGCCGGGAAGTTTAGGCGGAGGGAGTATTGGAGGACGAAAGCGTCTGGGCCGGTCAAGATGATGCCAGCCCCACTTCTGTCGGCGCAAGAAGATCCATCCACATAAACGGTCCAGACTAGGGGGTCGGCAGATGACTCGCAAGGGTCGGAGATGGTGCTCTCCACAATGAATTCTGCCAGAGCTTGGGCCTTGATTGCTATTCTGGGCTGGTAGCTGATGTCATATTAGATTAGCTCGATGGACCACTTCATAAGGTGCTTGGAGGTCTCGAGTTTGTGAAGAACTTGTTTGAGCTGCTGGTCGGTAAGAACGACCACCAAATGAGACTGGAAGTAGTGCGGAGCTTTCGGGCCGCCATAACCAAGGCGAGAGCCATCTTCTCCAGCTTCGGGTAACGGAGTTCAGCATCCCGGAGGACCTTACTCACATACTAGATGGGCTTATGCGTTCTATCATCTTCTCTTACAAAGACAGCGCTAAGGGTCTGCTCCGAAGCGGCGAGATATAAATAGAGGACCTCCTCAAGGCGCTGGCTTGCTCAAGAGTGGAGGGTTAGCTAAGTATGCCTTGAGCTGGTCGAAGGACTCTTGTTCTTGTTGCCCCCATTCAAAGCCTTTAGCCCCCCTGAGGGCCTTGAAGAAGGGGAGGCACTTCTCCCTGGACTTGGAGAGGAATCGCCCAATTGTCGTGAGGCGCCCAGTGAGCCTCTGTACATCTTTAACACTGGAGGGGGGAGCCATTTTGAGAATTGCTTGGATCTTCTCGGGGTTGGCCTCTATGCCTCTCCGGCTGATCATGAACCCTAAGAACTTGCTGGATGAGACTCCGAACACACACTTGTTCGGATTTAGCCTCATATTGTGCCTCCTGAGCACCCCAAATGCTTCTTGGAGGTCGAGAACATGCTCCCGCCCTCAGGTGCTCTTGACCAACATATCGTCTACATAGACTTCCATGTTTCGGCCAATCTGGTCTCGGAAGACCCTATTCACGAGGTACTGATAAGTAGCTCCGCGTTCTTCAAGCCAAATGGCATAACCCGGTCGCTATACAGACCCTGATCCGCCATGAACGAGGTCTTCGGGATGTCGGGAGGGAACATCCAAATCTAGTTGTACCCAGAGAAAGCATCCATGAAACTGAGGAGCTCGTGCCCGGAGATTGCATTGATCAGGGCGTCGATGTTGGGAAGGGAAAAAGGGTCCTTCAGGCACGCCTTATTGAGATCGGTGAAATTGATGCATATCCTCCAGCTTCCGTTGGCTTTCTTGACCATCATGACATTGGATAGCCACTTAGAATAGTTCACCTCCTGGATGAATCGGGCGTTGAGGAGCTTCTCAACTTCTTCCTTGATCGCCTGTTACGCTCGGGAGCGAACTTGCATCGCTTCTGCTGAACGGGCTTAACACCTGGGCAACGCTGAGGTGGTGCATTAGGAGCTCCTCGGAGATCCCAGGCATATCGGCCGTGGTCCAGGCGAAGAGATCACGGTTCTCCGTTATGCACTGAGAGATGTCTTCTTTTATGGAGGGGGAAAGTGCCTTGCTGACCCGGACGTCTTGGTGGCATCTTCCTCTGAGAAGGCCACTTTTTCTAGTTCGTTCACTGGGTCGGAGATGGTCTGGCTACTCTTTGGTGGGAGCTCGAGGGCTTCTAGGGAGAGGACCGGGCCTCCCATTGAGATCATATAGCACTTGCAAGCCACTTCCTGACTCCCTCTCACTTCTCCCATCCCTGCAGGAGTGGGGAGCTTCATCTTCATGTGGTAGGCCGAAGGGATAGCTTGGAGGGCAGCCAGACCTGGTCGGCACAGGATAACATTGTAGGCGGCCTTCACATCCACCACCATAAAATCCATCGGCTTTTTGCAGGTGATCGGGGTTTTGCCAACGGTGACGTCTAGAGTTATAACTTTCTCAATCGTCACCGGCACCCCGGTGAACCCATGAAGGGTATAACCAGCTGGCTTGAGCCGATCCCTTGATAGCTTAAGGCCCTTGAATGCCTCCAAGAAGAGGATGTTGACCGAGCTGTCATTATCCCCTAAGACTCGACGTACATCAAAGTTGGCCATTCGGATGTTAATAACGAGGGCGTCATAGTGGGGCGTGCGGATGCCTTCCAAGTCTCTATCAGAGAACGTGATAGGGACTCCGAGGCCCTTGGGGGGAGGATGGCTCTGTACGGAGTTGACTTCCCTAATGAAGGCTTTTCGGGAGGAGTTAGAATCTCCCCCCATTGGGCCTCCGTGTATAAGGTGTAAGATGGCCTCTGCTTCGACATCCGAGGCCTCCACGTGCTGTTCTGTCTGCCTGTTAGCCCCCTTGGGTGGTGGAGGCGGATCAGCTCTGTCCCTTCTTACGAATCGAGCGAGCTGCCCCCACTGGATGAGGGCCTCGATCTCGTTCTTCAGGGCTCGACAATCATTAGTGTCGTGCCCTTGGTCTCGGTGGAAGCGGCACCACTTGTCCTGGTTTCTCTTCTTCCCGGGGATGTTCATCTTCGGAGGTAGCGGCAGAAGAACTTCGTTCCCAATCTCGATCAGGATGGCGGAGACACTCGCATTGAGTGGAGTGAACTTCTCGAAGCGGGGGAGAGGGCGCTGCTGACCTCCGTTATCCTTTTGGAGCTTCTTAGCTCCTTCCTCCTCTGCAGCCTTCCATTTGTTCCCAGAAGATGACCCCTCCAGAGTGGGGCAATTGAGATCCTCTTCAGCCCGGATGTACTTTTCGCTCCTGAGGAGGAGCTCGGAGAAGTTCCAAGGAGGCTTCTTGGCCAGGGACGCCCTGAGGTCGGGGTTGATGACATTGGATTGGAAAGCGACCGAAGCTACTGACTGATCCAATGAGGAGATGGACCTGGCTTCTGCGGTGAACCTCTTGACATAATCCCTCAGCCATTCGCCCTTCTTTTGGCTGAGGAAGAGCAGTGAGGTGCTCGTCTTCTCGGAGCGACGACTGCTCACGAAATGTGTGAGGAAGAGGCCTTCGAACTGGTCGAAGGAGAAGATGGATGCTGGCGCAAGTCGGGAATACCACTACCGAGCGGGCCTCCTGAGCGTGGCCGGGAAGGTCTTGCAGAGAAGGGCGTCGGATGCATGATGGATCATCATGAGAGTTTTGAAACTCTCAATGTGATCTGCGGGGTCCGACTCCCCGGTATAAGTCTCGAAGTGTGAAGGCTTGAAGTTGTCGGGGACAGGGGCCTCCATGATAGTGCGGGAGAATGGGGGTCTGCTCGGGCAGAGGTTCCTCGCCCGTTGCTCTTTGTCTCGGTTGAGCTGGCCATGGTGCCTCTCCATCTCCTGGAGACAGCAGTAGACCAAGTCCTCCCTTCGATCCTGCCTCGCTGAACCCCGAGACTCGTCTTCGTGTCGAAGAGGGCTGGGGCTATGGCGGTAGCTTTGAGTAGGTCGTGGACTGATAGAATGACAGGGGTGACTCGGAGCAGGCTGTGAACTTCAAGAGTGGCAGCAATAAATAGGAGAAGGGCGGCGATGGCTCGGAGCCGGCCTAGGACTTAGGGAACGGCGGTGATGGCTCGGAGCCGGCCAAGGACTGCGAGGGCGGCGATGATGGCAAGGAGCTGGCTGAGGGCTGGGAGCCTGATGGCCATTGTTGGGGGCGGCGTTGAGCGCCCGAAGGACTGCCTCCTGGAATTGTTAAAATTCTACCCTCGTGACGGGGGCCTCCTGCTCGTGATGGGCTCGAGCTGCAGGATGGCCAGCCGGGGAGCGACTTCATCTTGGGCGATGCTGGGGTGACTCTCTCCGCCTTCGAGGAGAGTTGGACCCTCTGCGGTCTGTTCGGCAGGGTGACCGGTCCCTCTGGTGCTCTCAGCAAGGGTTCGCATCGCGGGTCCGCCTCTCCTCCAAACAGACCCGAAGGTCGGGCTTGGGCTCGTTCTGCCGGTTGTTGAGCACATCCCGCAAATCCTTTGGTGTTGGAGGGCTATGGGAGGCCGTGGAATCTGTGGAGGCGTTCTGGATGGAGACCCGAACTTGGTGCAGAGGTTGCTTCTGGCGGCTTCGTCGAGAAGGCTCCCAAACAGTCACTTGGGGCCCTAGAGGCTGCTGAATAGTCTGAGGGTTCAGCTGTTCGAGCTGTATGGCCGGTTGGATGGGTGGAGGGAGACTCTCTGAAGGAGGAGGAGGAATAGTGGAGGTGGGCTTACGGTTGGAGGTTGCGGACTTTCTCTTGGGAGGCATTGCTGGAGTAACTTTGGTAAAAGGAGGAAGGTCGGATTGCTATTTGTAATTTCCCACAGACGGCGCCAATCTGTTGCCGCTGAATCTAATGTGGGGGTAATAGATAGAATATGTGGATTCGCAAGAACTCGAGCAGGCCAAATCTAACTTCTTCCTTAGTTGATAGGCTGCCTCCTTGGTGCTTCCTTGGACCTGCACAAACGTTCGAAATACCGGGATGGATCCCGGCAACGAACCCTCCGATGCTCTTGTCAATACTCAGAATATGAAAGAAAAAGAGCTTAGGTAGACAAAGAGTGATCACCTTGTAACGGTAGGAGGTAGGGGGCATTTATAGTCACTGTAGGGATCTGCTTCGGGATAAAAATGAATCCCTACTCCCGGTGTGACTGGATAGAAGTGGTTAAAACCACCTCCAGTAGATAAGGACGAACCAAGATTTCCTTATATCCCGTTGAACTGGTCCTTAATGGGTTGTGACCCATTCTCAGTTTGAACAGATCCGTTCACGAGTAAGCGGGTCCAAGAGGAGAGACCTGGTTCCCAATTCGGACCCGTCCATAGGTGAAATTACCATCTTGCCCGTGTAACTTTAAGATTTGTGCCCAATTTGAACGGTTCCGATTTAACCCCATTTTTAGCCATATCAGATGGCATGTTGTACTTCTTTACATCGCACGATAAAAAGTATCCAAATGCGAATGGTTCTCGCTTAAATAGAGCAACCAAAGCAGGACACTGGAAATCTATTTGTCAAGATCGAAAGGTCAAGTTTCAAAATCGGATTATAGGGACCAAGAAAACTGTAGTTTTTTGTGAAGGTTGATCTCCTTGTGGGAAGCGAACTAAATGGATCAAGCATGAATACTATATAAATGAAAGCGAGTTGCAAGAAGCCCCAGAATTGAAGGTAACTTGTCATTCTTATTTGAAATTTCTTATATTTTAGTTTTGATTTTAGAAGTTTGTAAATCACCCTTAAGGGGGGGTGAATAGGGTGATCTTGCAGAATTAAAAAAAATTTAAAGAAATAAAGTAAAGTATAGTAAATTAAATGCAAGAGAGACAAGAAACACAAACTTAGATGACGCAGCGATATAACGTGGTTCGTCCCCCAGGTCTACGTCCACACCACCTACTTGTAGCAATTCTCCACCACAATCGTTCCATTATCCTTAAAAACCTTTGTACAGTGATTCTCGGATTCATGCCGAGAGACCTATTATACCCACAGGACTTCTAATCCAAGTCCTGTCAATCTCACCGAAGTGGAAAAGAAATAAAAAGAAAACTCAAGATCGTTTTGAGATCTTGACTGAAGAATACAAAAAATTTCACGCTCACACTCAGATTGATTATCGAAGGATTATTTCAAAATATTTTTCTCAGAAGTCAATTGGTGAAGAAGACACAGTGGATTCGTTCTCTTAAGTAGAAGAGGAAGTATATCGATCAAAAATAGAAACAATACATTCCAAAACAGTATACAGCCCAAGTTGCGGTCGATCGTCAAAAATGTGCGGTCGACCGTTCAGCTCTCTGGCGTAGCTAGAGATGTGAAAGGTCGGCCGCTGTCTTAAGCAACTAAAGTTGCGATCGACTGCGATGCGATCGACCGACATTATGTACGATCGATCGGTCTTGGCTGTATAGTTCGAATCCACTTTGTTTTATTACCATAAATTAATCCTTCTTTAATCAATCATATACAATAATAATCTCACAAAAATATTACTAAAAAATCCAGTCTTGATAGATTGTTTGGAGACCAGTTAATTGAGAACTCCTTTTAAATAACTTTCTCTTTTGCTTGTATGTGCAATCTTCCTTTATTACTTTCCTGATTTTTATATTTGTGAATCTCTTTTGGATCTTTTCTTGGTGTTGATTGATCCTGAAAATATGACACACTAATTCAAACTTATTAGTACAAGTTAGCACGTTTTGTGCACACCAAACTAAGAGTCAAAAATCTCCTCTTTTTTGTGTGAACAAAACATGCACGAATGTTTGAAAATTAAAACAATGATGTAAATACTCCCCCTAAATTTAGTATATCCTGTAAAACAAATTTTCATATAGAGAAAGCTTTTAAGAGAGCAAATACTCCCCCTTAATATAATATCACCTATAATACAAAACTTAATGAACAATTTTAAGAGTTGAATGAAAATCGTTTGAAATCATTTGAAAACATTCTAAAAACATTCTCTCCCTTTGTGGAACACACCAAGAGGGGATAGACAAAGGAGACAGAAGTAAAATAATCCTTGAAAAGTTCGTAAAACCAATCAGCAATTAAAATAATGAAGAGACACATTCGAGAATATTACAAATTTAGACAAATATGAAAGAGAATCTTCTTACATGATACCATTGATAATGAGAATCTTTGATATACAGTGAGAGCTCTACATAATATCATAGATTTGAGATTCTCCTCAATACACATGAAAGTAATAAAGAAATCAAGAAATTGAGAGAGGAATCATTGATTTTATAGAGTTTTGAAAAACAGGCCAGCGACCGCAAAACACAATTTTGCAAAGATTATCAAGAGAGAATACCAGTCGACCGCACGGTCGACTGCAGCTAGTGAAATATAAAAATAATCCGAAGGAGTGAATGCCATATGCACAATCAAATAGGGGATAATTTATAATCGTTGGAGAGTTAGAGTTGGATTTATAGGCATAAGAGGAATTTAGAAATGTGTAGATACACACCAGCGATGAATAAAGACCTTAGAAATGTGAGGAATTTGATATTTTCAAAGAAGTTGAAAGATAGGTTCAGAGGAGGAGTCGGTCGACCGCAACATCAAATTAAAGATTAGACCCAGAGAGCAGACCAGTCGACCGCAAAACTGAAACACAAAACAGAGCAGATACACTTGAGTGAAAACAATTTTATAAAGAAGTCAGAATGTATGCCGGTCGACTGCCTGATCGACTGCAATACTGATACCAACAGATATACATAAGCAACATTGATAATGTCAATTTTGTTTGCCAATATGCATGAAGATAAGAGCTTGAAAATTCATCATCTTCATCTCCCTCTTCTTCTTCTCTTTCTCCTTCCTCATCCTCTCCTGCTGCATTAGGAGGTGGAAGCATTTCCCAATCCTCTTTTCTTCGCAAGTAATCAAGAGTGTTTGTGTAGTAGTTGTACACTTGCATTTGAAGAGCGTTGAATTGCTCATATGTCACAAATGATGATGAGGATGAGGAAGCCTGTGAGGGAGGGACTTGTGGTGCTTGTGGTGGTGCTTGTGGCTCTTGTTGTTCTTGTTCTTCTTGCCTCGCCTGTTGTTGAGCTTGACGGCGTCGAGCTCGTTGACCGAAGGGAACATCAATACCCATTTGTTGAGAAAGAATGGGCATAGGACCTTTGCTAAGAAAATACTTCCTGACCTCAACGCGAGAATCAATGGCGAGGGTGTAGATAAGTGAACTAAAAGGAAGACTTCCACGGTTTGAAGAGATAGCATCATTCATTGTACGAATGATGAATGTAGCAAGGTCAAAAACATACTCTCCCAGAATGAGAAAAATGATGAAAGATTGGTCGACCCTAATTTCTGATTTGTCGTTTTTCTTGGGCCAGATATTAGCATTGACGATTTTGTTAAGAACTTGAGTAAAATTTGTGGGAGCGGGATGAGGAAGATGAGTAAAATCGGGTTGCACAATCATGGTTTTAAAAGTATTTTGATTGTGACCCAGCTTATACTCGAGGGTTTTAAAATCGAGATGATATGCATTGAATTCCCCTTCAGGAAACTCCCATCTTGAAGGCTGTTATGATTGGCGTAGAATTGTTGGGTTATTGATTCGGAATGGGTACTAGGAGTGCTAAGATAATTTTCCCAACCGAAATCCCTAAGGATCCTGACCATAACAGAAAATTGGCCCTCTAAAGATGATAGATTAATTGCCCTACTGGCTACAATAGGAGCACGAGCAAAAGAAGAGAAATAACGGTCAGCACATTGAGAGTTTCGAAATACGATACCCTCTCTAGTGACGAATTTTGATACTACCTTCTTGCCCTTTAGTCTTTGAGATGAGGAAGCCATTTGCAAAAGAGGAGTGGAAGATTTTGAGAGGTGAGAAAATTTTACTGATGGGTTTGAGAGAGGAGGCTAGGGTTTTTGGGTGAAATAAGAGGTTGGGGGTGAAGAATCATTTATAGTAAAGAGGTAAAAACAGATTCAGCCGACTGTGCCGGTCGACCGGTTTATTATACGGTCGACCGCACCTTACTTTAAGCAGAATTTTAACACGGTAAGCAAGGTTAGAGGGGTGGACGTTCGACCGCACGGTCGACCGGTCCTTTCTCGAAATAAGCTAATATTTATTAGATACGATCGACCGGTTAAACAATTTTTGCAATTACAGTTTGTAAGTCTATATTTATTGAAAATTTAAACAATTTTAATATCTTACCTATTACCGCACGTATTTGAAGAACCATGTCCTTCACTTATTTCCTTGATAGAGATGCAGGTTACTGCTATGTCAGATGAGACTTGTGCGTCTTCTATCTAGGTTACTGTAGTGTTCTACGTTGAATTCTTCGAACTTCCTTCCTCTATGTTTGTAGGAGTCCATGTGAGTCTTGAGCCTGTATCAACATTCTTTCTTACCCAGACAAGATTAGTATTCCTTTTTAGTAAACAGTTATAAACAATATGCCCTAGTCTACAGCAAAAATTACATGTGATTCACTATGCCTTGGGTCATGCACACTTCTATGATTTATTTTTGTTTTGTGATTGTGTTGATTTTTATACAAGTGTGTATGACATGAAGGTTTCTGATGAGGTATTGGCTCTTCGTAACCAAGCCACCTATTATCATGATAGGATCTTGAATTCTTTGTAATAAAGTAACTGGGCCCTTTATGCTTTTCAATAATTTTTTCGAGCTCAATTAGCTTTTTACATAGTTTTTTTCTAGTTATCTCATCGTCTTTTGTGTTCCAACGAAGAGTATCTAGTGTGGCATCAAGAATCCTATTCTGATTAAGGGCTTCATTACATCCTTCCATTACTTCATCAAATTTCCTTTTACATTCGTCTAAGTCATTTGTGAGTTTGGCAATATAGACAGATTTCCCCTGAATCTCTTTTAAGTGATCATCATGCTTTGCTAGCGATTCACGAATTTTTTGTTTCAACATCTCATTTTCTTCTAGCAAAATATCATGATCTTTTTTGCATGACTCAAGTTTTTCAAAAATTAGGGCATTCTTATTTTTCAGTTTGTTATTTTTTGTTATGCAAGCGTCATGTATTTCATTTGAATTCTGTTTATATTTCTTAAGTTCACGACTTAGTTTCTTGGCATAGTCTTTCAAATCATTACGTATATCTACAAGTTCATCATAAGTTGGTTGCTCGATTATCTCTTCTTGAGAGGGTGATTGCACCTCACCACTCCCAAGAACCATGAAGCCGACGTCGCTGTGGTCTTGCTCTTCCTCACTCGAGTCCGAATCTAGACAAGTTGCCTTTAGCGCCTTCTTCTTTTGCCGTGGATTTGAGCGATAATATTCCATGTTCCTGTCTTGTTAACTGGGGCAGTTTGCACGAATGTGTCCGGACTTCTTGCACTTGTAGCAGACATCCTCTTTCTTCTTTTTCCTTTCTTCTTGATACCTGCCATATTTTTTGTTTTTGAGGTACTTACGAAATTGTCTTGTTAATAGAGCAATGTCATCGTCTGACTCATGTTCTGAATCAGCTTTTGATGGTCGGACCCATTCTGCTCTTAGTGCAATAGTTTTCTCCTCAGTCTTCGGTTCGATCCCGATGTTTTGCCTTTATCGTTTTGTCTCCATCATTTCCATCTCGTACGTTTTTAGCTTTCCTTGAAATGTATAGTAATCAAATCTCTTCTCTTCAAGTGTTTCTCTCATTGCCGCGGTCTTAATGTCCCACTCCGGCATGAGACAGCTTATGAGCTTTCCAACCTTTCGGTCATCATCAAGCCCCCTACCCAAGCTCTCAAGCTCGTGGGCAGTTATGTCGAAACAGGCGAGCATTTGGTCAACATTTTCACCTGGCAACATGCGGAACACATCAAATTTATAAAAGCAAAAATTCACTTTAGCTTCTACCTCGGAAGCGGTTCCTTCATGCCGCTTTAGCATGTTGTTCCAAATCTCGTAGGCTGTTTTGCAATTATGCCCGCATCGCATTAGCTCTTCACTGTTCAACCCTGCATAAAGAGCCGTCATTGCGTTGGAATTTGCTGTCTTGAGGGCTAGCTCCTCCGATGTGAATGCCTTTTTTCCATCGCTAACTGGGATTCTGGATACATACATTCCATACATCTTCTCCGAGCATCTATAAAAAAATGAGACATACGAACTTTCCAGACGTCATAGCATTTTCCATCAAATAAAGGTGATCGTTTAAGACTTGTCCCATTGGAGATGAAGGGCTCTGATGAGTACAAGTTTTGGGGAGGAGGGATTTCGGCCATTGGACCTTTCGCTTAAGCTTTTAAGCTTTTTATAAGCACCTCGCTCTGATACCACTGTAAATCACCCTTAAGGGGGGGGGGGGGGGTGTATAGGGTGATCTTGCGGAATTAAAAAAAATTAAAGAAATAAAGTAAAGTAGTGTAAATTAAATGCAAGAGAGACAAGAAACGCAAACTCAGATGACGTAGCGATATAATGTGGTTCGACCCCCAGGTCTACGTCCACACCACTTGCTTGTAGCAATTATCCGCCACAAGCATTCTACTATACTTAAAACCCTTTGTACAGTGATTCTCGGATTCAGGCCGAGAGACCTATTACACCCACAGGACTTCTAATCCAAGTCCCGTCAATCTTACTGAAGTGGAAAAGAAATAAAAAGAAAACTCAAGATCGTTTTAAGATCTTGACTGAAGAATACAAACAGTTTCACACTCACACTCGGATTGATTATCGAAGGATTATTTCAAAATATTTTTCTCAGAAGTCAATTGGTGAAAAAGACGCAGTGGATTCATTCTCTTAAGTAGAAGAGGAAGTATATCGATCAAAAATAGAAACGATACATTCCAAAATAGTATACAGCCCAAGTTGCGGTCGACCGTAAAAAACATGCGGTCGACCGTTCAGCTCTCTGGCGTAGCTAGAGAGATGAAAGGTCGACCGCTGTCTTAAGCAACTAGAGTTGCGGTCGACTGTGCTGCGGTCGACCGACATTATGTACGGTCGACCGGTCTTGGGTGTATAGTTCGAATCCACTTTGTTTTCTTACCATAAATTAATCATTCTTTAATTAATCATATACAATAATAATCTCACAAAAATATTACTAAAAAATCCAGTCTTGATAGATTGCTTGGAGATCAGTTAATTGAGAACTCCTTTTGAATAACTTCCTCTTTTGCTCGTATATGCAATCTTCCTTTATTACTTTCCTGATTTGTATATTTGTGAATCTCTCTTGGATCTTTTCTTGGTGTTGATTGATCCTGAAAATCTGACACACTAATTCAAACTTATTTGTACAAGTTAGCACGTTTTGTGTACACCAAACTAAGAGTCAACAAAGTTAACAATTAGCAAACTATGTCTCTTTTGACATTATGATACTTCCATTTCATACTTAAAAAGTATGGTTTAAAAATAATGATCTTTAGGCATTAAATGATACCAAAACAACATAATTTTCTTTTAAATTAAATATATAATAGAATCAAACTAAAAAGAGCTCCAAAAGGACATTTTTAGTCTAGAGTTGTTATAGAAAATTGTCCAAACTTAATCTATGATGATCATTTATACAGGATTCCTTTGTTCTTTGCTGTATCACCAAAAAGGGTGGCTGGAAAGTGGATGGGGAGAATGTCATTGCGCAAACTGAGAACATTGGTGAAAGCTCAAAGCAGTCGAATGATGTTGTTTCTTCATTAGCTGAACCTGAGAAATCATCAAGTCAATTTGAGACCACAAACAACCAATCAAATGATGTGGTTTCTTCATTAGCTGAACCTGAGAAATCAGCAATTCAATTTGAGAGCACGGAGGAGCATGACAATATAGAAGTATATGAGGAGTTAGATGATCTCACTGATTTCATAAGTGAACCAATGGGTATGCTCATGTCTTTTCTTGCTAATTATTATTATTTTTTTTTCAGATAAAGGTGGAATAAGGCCACCCTGTTTCATTAATAAGCAGTTAATAAAACAACCCCGGCGTACCGGGAGAAACCAACAGTACAAAACAAAAGTACAATGCAGAAAGAAAACAAACATACACCCCCAACAAGCCCTGGGGGATGGGTCAAACTACTCAAACATCAATCCACCCGAGAGTACAGTAGGCGGAAACAAAAACACCAGGTAGCATAAGCACTGTCGTGACTGGTGAAGCCAGTCCCTCAGTCCAGCGTCACCCCGATCTCTATCTCCTCATCATCAAACTCCTCTACCTGGAATACTCTGGCTATCCTTCCTTTTGCCCCTGTGGCCGCAGCTGTAGCCCAAAAAGAGATAAGATGCATGATGTAAGACAGGTTACCAGAAATACTATTACATGAAGCACGAAAATAAAAATTATTTCTGTCAAGCCATAACACCCAAGTTATTGCCGCAATTGCGATGTACCACGCATCCTTCATATCATGGCGAATCGTTGCAAATTTGGGACCAATCCACAAATCCTCATATCCGCATGGGTAGTCGCCTGTTCCTAAGGCTCGGAGTACCTCAACCATAGTTGCCTTACTTCTGGGGCAGTGGATGAAAAGGTAATTTAGATCTTCCACATGCACATTGCAGAAGCCACAGTTGGTCGCCACCTGTAGTTGTCTTTTGGCAAGGTTTTGCCTTGTGAGGATAGCATTATTGAGCACTAGCCATAAGAACACTCTGACTTTAAGGAGAGTTTTCGCCTTCCATAACACCTGTGCCCAGCTGGGTCTGCATCCTCGAAAGTGGATCCGATGATACAGAGATCTCACCGAGAAAGCTCCCTTGCTCTCGAGTCCCAATCGCTTCTGGTCTGGGCCTTGTGTGCACCTTGTGCTTGCCCGTGTGATGTGTGCTTGCATGTCAAGAAATTGCTGTTGTAAATTTGGGGTGAGCGTTCCTCAGAACGCCGGCTTCCAGCCTCCCCTTTTCCATCCTTCGGCAACGGACAAATTCGGTCGACTCGACCTCTCATACAGTTCCGGGAACATTTCCTTCAGGGTGTGGGCTCCACACCACTTATCCCACCAGAATCTGGTGGACCGGCCATTTCCGATAGACGACGTAACTGCCGAGTTGAATGGGCTGCTAGCCTTGGCAATTCCTTTCCAGAGTCGCGAAACTTTAGCTCCTACTCGGAAGCCAAGGTTTCTTGTGCCTTTTCCCCTGAGATAAGGTTGAATGAAGTCCTGCAAACCTTCCCCACTGTTGTGGAACACCTTCCACCACAACTTCCCTAGCAGGGCAAGGTTCATATCTCTGAGGTCGATGATGCCTAGCCCTCCATGCTTCTTCTTCATGCAAGCAATACTCCATTTGATGATGTGGTAACCTCCTTTATTCGAGTTTGCCCCTTTCCAAAGGAATCGTTTTCGAATTCGGTCAATCATCTGGATCACCCACCTTGGAAGTTCGAAAAAGGACATGTAGTAGATTGGCAGGTTAGACAACACTGAGTTGATGAGTACCACTCTGCCCTCGAGAGACAGCGATTTACCTTTCCAACCCTACAGTCTGTCCTCCACCCTGTCAATGATAGGAAAACCAGTCTGCTTTAGATAATTTCCCTGGTCTGAGTGGTAGCCCCAGGTATTTGATAGGGAAGTCGCTCGTCGTACAGTTGAAGATAGCAGCGTGTTATCTTCAACTGCCTCATCGGATAGTAAAATTGGAGTCAGTGCACTCTTGTTAAAATTAATACTAAGGCCTGACCAGGCCTCAAAATAGTAAAGGGTCCCTTTAAAGCAGGCAGCTTCTCGTCTAGACCCATTACCAAAGAGTAGGGTATCATCTGCGTATTGCAGGATCGTACACCCTTTAGTAGACGCGGAGCAGGCCACTGGCGTGGTCCAACCTTTTTCCTGGCAATTCTCCAGCATAACCCTCAACACATCTGCTACAATAGTAAACAGGAGTGGTGATAGCGGGTCCCCTTGTCTGAGGCCCTTCCTACAGGGGAACGGCCGACCTACCATTCACTAATATGGCCGTTTTGCTAGTTTGCAAGCACTGCCTGATCCAGCAAATCCATTTATGCCCGAAACCCCTACCCCTGAGTGCTTCCAGCAAGCACTCCCAATCGAACGAGTCATAAGCTTTCTCAAAGTCCATCTTAAGCAGAAAGCTCTTCGAATTGGTCGTATGGCAGCGGTGGATAACTTGTTCTGCCGTTTCCACACAATCTAGGATATTTCTTCCCTTAATGAAGCCCGATTGAGATTTGTTGATAAGGTTGTCCATAATACTCCCCAGGCGGATCGCTAGTATTTTTGTAATAATCTTTGCCGAGCAGTTTATGATGCTGATTGGCCTAAAATCGCCCACTTTCGATGCCTCTTCCCATTTGGGAATCAGGACAACATCCGCAAAATTAAACATACCCAATCTGAGCTTGTTGTTAAAAAAGTCTTCCAGTAGTGCCATATAGTCCTCTTTAATTTCTTCTCAGAAAATTTGGAAGAACATCATTGGGAAGCCATCTGGCCCTAGCGACTTGTCTGCTCCCATTTGACTGATGGCCTTTTTAGCTTCCTCCTCCGAGAACGGAGACTCCAAGCAGGATAGCGACAGCGAAGACTCGATCTGGTAAGTGTGCCAGAAGTCATTCCTGAGTGGGACCCGGAAGTCAATCTTCTTCCCCAAGAGGTCCTTGTAGTATCCTTGAAAGGCTGAGGAAATCAGGTGTTCATCTTGAACAGTCCCCGAGCTTGTTTCTAAGGATAAAATAAGATTGGACCTGCGTCTTGCACTTGCCACTCGGTGGAAGAAGGCTGTGTTCGCGTCTCCCTCTTTGAGCCACGAAATTCTAGATCTTTGCTGCCATTTAATTTCTTCTATTTTATAGAGATTGGCAATATTCTCACGGAGCTCCAGAAGTCTATTTCTTTCTTCCTGTGTCAGGTCTCTCGATTCCTCCGCTCTTTCAAGTTCGTCAATTTCTTCCAACGTGGAATCCTTTGCTCGCCAGATGGATGAGAACCTAGATTGGTTCCATTTACGAAGCTGCTTTCTTAATCTGCGAATTTTTTCACACCATCGGCCCGCAGCATCTGTGCCAGTCACTGGGAGCGCCCAGTTTTCCATCACCAGGTGGTGAAATCCCTGAATCTCCAGCCAGGCCTTCTCAAATCGGAATTTTCTTTGCCTTTTGTCTCCCTGAATCCCAATGTCAAGAAGGATTAGAGTATGATCTGACGTTGGTCTAGGAATCAATCTAGCAGATGCAAGGGGGAACTTAGTCTTCCAATCCATAGATACGAGAATCCTGTCCAATTTTGCCATAATCGTAGAAGACTGCATGTTAGACCATGTAAATAGTCTACCATTAATAGGGATATCTATCAACTCAAGATCCGTTATCACTCTATTAAACTCTGCTCTGTGACTGTCACTGGAACCTCTACCCTTGTGTTCGAATGCGAATCGGGTAATATTGAAGTCCCCACCGACAATCCAGGCCCCCGACCAATGGAGACGAATATCGACCAGTTCTTGCCAAAAGGCGTCACGCTCAGAAACTACGTTCGGCCCATAAACCACTTTGATAGTTTGCATGAACTTATCAGCTCGTCGTTCCAGTCGAGTGGTCAGGGAGAATGTACCATTATAGACCTCTGCACAAGTAAGCAGGTCCGAGCTGAAGCCAATGGCAATTCCCCCTGAGGCTCCCGCGGATGGGCGTAAAACCCATTCCCTGATTCTATTCCCCCCTATTCTCTTGAGTTTGGTCCCATGTATAAGTTTAGTTTCCTGAAGCCCAACCACTTCCGCCTTGGACTTTGTGATAACATCTCTAACCATATCTCTTTTACCTTTATCCCCCAGACCCCGGACGTTCCAGAATAGTGTATTCATTGGGGAACCATGTCCGAGATGACAGTGTGTGAGGGACTCGGGCGGGTTTCGCCCTCAGAGACCGTTATCCCCCTGGAGTTGGATCGTAGTTCCTTATGAACACTAGATTTAGCTATTTCCATTTTCCAACCCCTCAATTTGTTAAGAAGAAACACGTTGCGTTCTTTATCACATACTTCCAAACCACAGGTCGTAGCTAGTAAAAAAACATCATAGTCTGACATGAAATTTAAAATATTAGCAAGAAAATTTTTTGTACCTCCATTGATGTGTTTAGCCGCTTTGGCGACCGCAGCTCTCTCCAAAAAGTCATCCAAGGACTCCGCATGAGCCCTCTTAGGTGACCGCTGCACCCTAAAACCAATCGTCCTTTGCGATGATCCAGAGCTAGCTGCAGGTGCCTCTTCTGGGAAGGTGGAGTGGACCATCTCTGGCAACATCTGTGTGTTGGCAATGAACTCGAGATCATCTGACTCGTCTTCGGTGAAAAAAGTTCTTCGTCTAGGTTCAGGCGATCTTCCAGCTCCTCCTCACTATCTGAGTGCTGCGATTCTTATTGAATGCTTGGTGTTCTTGTTACGGACTCCTCATTGAGCCCGCAGAGTTGAGCCTTGATAGTGATATCGCTACAATCCGTTGCAGACCCCTCAATGGGCCCGTTACCTGTCAGATGGTTGATCTGGTTGTGAGACAAAATGGAAGTACATTTATCAGATCCAAAAGATTACACATTGGGCCCCTCTTTGGGCCCATTAGCAATAAAAGGAATAATGCCCAAAGCATTCTCCGCACTAATAGCAGCCCCTTTTGAGGTTATATCTATTGCACCCTCGCGTTCCATCATACCGCCCACCTCGAGAGCGGTGCAGACGCCTATGTCCCATAGGGCAGTGATTTCACCCCCTCTGCCAACTGTCACTGCCTCATTGGCAGAAAATGCGGCAACGTCAGAAGGCGTGCCCCTCAATGGACTCGTCGTTACCTTCGAGGGGTTGGAGCACGCTGGGTTTTTGAAACATCTTTCCTCATCTTCCTTATCTAAAGCTGGAAAACCAGCTTCATCCTCAACCTCTCTGAATTCTTCCCCAAATTGCCTAGCGCCAAAGCCAACTTTTTTGTACCCACTCCCTCTGCTATGAGCTCGCTATCTTTTTTGTGCTCTTTGCTGAATTTGAGCAGACCAACGTCAGGAGTTGTTGGTGGGTTCTTTTCCCTGAGGAGGGTCAGATCTGACCTCCTAGCTTGCTCCAGAGTCGACTCTGGGTCTTGTCGCCCTATTTCCCCAGTCGTCTGTTCTGCTACTTTTTTTGAGAACCAACGCTTTTCCACCCACTCCCTGGTAGACAGCTTACCATCGCTTGTCTTGTTCCCCAACTTGGCACCTTCCTCCACCAACTCTTGTCGCAGAGTCTGCATGTCGTTGCCCTCTGCTTGCATGGAGTTGCGATGTTGGTTCATGCCACTTTGGGGGTCTGCAAGTCCTGAGCCCCTCCTCTGTTCCACAGTCTGAGCCGCCTGCCTAGTATGACGCTTTTGACCCCTTTTGAGCTCTCTATTGCAGTTTTGGGTACTCTGTGGCTTCTCCTTTTTCTGATAGACTCCTGAAACAAAGGGAAGTGCCAAATCTGGGTGAGGACCATCATGGCCATTGGATCCTTTGATTGGGCTTCGCGTCCGATCATCGGCATCCCTCCGTGAACCAGACTTCTCTGATCCCACCGCCGTAGCCTCTCGATGTGCATCCCTCTCTCTAGCCGCCTTGATAACTTCTCGATGGGCCCTCTCCACTTCATGGCTCCCATCTAAGGAGATCTCCCAAGTTGGCGATGCAACCTCCCTGTAGCTACGACCATCTCTAAGCGAGGCTGGCGGCGTTTGGGACGTGATGGAGGTATGGTCGTTCCCTTTATCTGCGCATTTGTCTAGAACGAAGCGAATGAGATAAGAATCTTCAAATGAGAAAACTTTGGCGAATCTAGGCATCAAGGCGATGTCTAAGCTTCTGATTAGAATTCTTGCCGATACTAGATCCGACCGACGAACAGTTTTCTCATCGATTTCTTCGATTGTTCCGAAGTCGCTGACCATTTCTTGCAGTGCTTCTCTCTTCCAAAAATGAAGAGGTACATTATGAATCCACACCCAAAATCTCTCCCCTTGAGGCTTCTCCGCACCAAAACTTGGCGTCCATGCACTGAAATCCAGTCTGAAGTGGCCGAAATCCGCCGTTGTAGCTCCGGTGATTTCTAACATCTTTTGTGGAGACGGGAAGGACACTAGAAATTGAAGGGGGCACATACGCTTGACAATCCAATTACGGTGCGCCTTCATGGGCCATCTCTCGCTCAACGCTTTGATCACATGCGCCTCCGATGGTCTTCCGGCCGTCACTCTAGCAATTGCGCACCACTGTCTAAGCCAGACCTCCTCCTTTTTGATCGCAGTGAGGCTATTAGCTAACTTGATCGATGACGGATTGTCAGGTGATCGTCCCCTATAGACTCGCCTCTCTTCATCCTCAGTGGTGGTGATGACATTTGTACAAGTGTAGGACATATGGCCCCACATCAGACATCTCAAATATCTAACTTCTTTGGTGCATTCCGTCCGAAAATGCCCTAGCTCCCCGCAGTTGAAACACGGTAACGGTTTTCGTTTGCCCTTTCTATGTTGCTTTTTGAGTTCAGTTGTTTCCGGCGGTGGGGATTTGGACCTTCTTTTTCTTTTGTGCACCACTTCTTGCCATCGCTCAGTCTCTACCCCAACCGGCGGTAGCCCATTATCCTCCCCAGTTCGCGCATTTGGACCCCTTCTTTGGGCCCATGCTGCAGTGGACTTTGGGGGGGCGATGGTCGACCACCTTGGCGGTAGCTGAAGCTGGTGGGAGTTGTTGGTGGGGGGGGAAGCAGGTCGTAGAGGTTGGGTTTGTGTGTTGGGCCCCTTGGGTGAGGAGATCGCATATGTGGCAGGCTGAAGGGTACCTGCCTCTGTTGGTTTGGGTGGTGTGATGGAATGTGATTGTTGTCGGGGCATCTGATGATGTTGGTAAGTATTGGGATGAGTTTTTTGTGGTTGTCTGTGGGGCCTTGAGTTTTGCACGGAATCTCTGTAGTTCCTTACTCTGTCTGTTGCATAGTAGTCCCTGTGTTTGTGTTTACTGTGCACTTCTGAGTTGTAGTGTATTTGAGCGTGACGCCGGCCCATCGGAGGGGTTCTCTTATGCCGGGAACGGTCTGTAGGAGGACCCCTTCTTTGGGCCCTCCCTCTCAAAAGCACCTTCTCATCGGGGCGATGATGACCATATGCACTACCTCCCTGCTTTGGATACGCATTTTGATGTGCCCGTGGGGGGGGGGGGGGAGAAGCATTTCTGAGCCCCGAGTATGCCTCCTCAACCTCATTGGATCGTGGGGTAGGGATTGTGGTAGTGACGGTTGGTTGTGGGTTGTTTGTAAAAGTGTTGGTAGTCTGCGGAAGAGCTGAGGTAGCAGCAGTAGAGGTAGGGGGGGTGTTGTTTAGAGGGGGCCGTCGGAGTATGGCAGACCCTCTCTTTGGGTCCGCAACCACTCATCTCTAACTCCGATAGCATGGTGGGGAGATGAAAGTAGGTAGAGCAGTGCAGAGAAAGTCGACACAGGGGTTAAGTCAAGGAGAAGAGAAACAGGGGGTGGGGGGGTGGGGGTGGGGTTTTGTTTGAACAACGGTTTCGAGGTAGGCCGGACTTAGCAGAGAAGAGGCAGGGAAGACCAGTGGAGGAGAAAAGTTGGGGGAAGACCAGTGGAGGAGAAATAGTTGGGGGTGTCGGAAAAGGAGGTGGTTAGAAGGAGCTTCATGGCCATAGCGAGAGGAGGAGGCAGGGAAGAGCAGTGGAGGAGAAGAAGTTGGGGGTGTCGGAGAAGGAGGTGGTTGGTAGGAACTTCATTGGTAGGAGTTGTAAAGAAAAAGATAGTAGATTTAGTAGCAGGTATAACATTTTTTCTTGCTAATTATTAAATTTAGGTTTCACTGTATAATGAACTTGAAAAGAAGATCTATATGACATCAACCCTTTTATTGTGAAGTCGAAACAGCGGTGGACACTTTTCTTCTTCTTCTTCTTCTTCTTCTCCACAAAAAAAAGGACACTGACACTTCATGGATGTCCAACACTTTCCATACAGTCCCAAAATTCTAGTATGTAATTTAGTATCGTATCCTGCACTTGTACTGGTTATATTCTAAGCGAAAGATTCTTAATCACACACTGTGTGACACAACAATTAGCAATCAATCATTGGTTGCGCCTTCGTGCATAAACATTTCCCATTTATCTTACCATTTTGTACAATCTACAACTACAAGGACCCTTTACCCTAAAATTTTGGGATCTGTTCTCGGGTAAGAGCCCTTCCATGTCTTATAACAAAATTGTCATACATAGTTTCAATACCTCTATTCATGTTGCTTTAGGATCTATCTAGGTAAATTTCTCCTTCATCTTGACGCTAATTCTTGGTACCTCCAGCCTGACTCCATGCATATTGTTTATGGTTACACCGTTTATCCATTGCGCTATTTACCTAGATAGATCAATTGGACAGAGGGCGTTCGACAGGAAAGTACTTCACACAGAAGTGTCCTCCAAGATATGGCTGACACTGGGACAAACATGGATATTGATATGGTTAGGAATGACGTGGCCCATCCTAGGCCACGGGATCCCCTCAGGATACGCGCACCTTCTGATCCCCCGGATCCGCCACGTCAGCGTCGGAAAACCGCCCGGGCCGCTGCCACGTCAGCCCGGAAACCGCCCGGGCATCTGCCACGTCAGCCCTGTACCGCCCTGGTTTCCACCGCTTCAGCCTCACGGGCAACCAGGTCCAGACCCGGTTGGCATCTTCTATAAATACCAGACCCTACTCCTACTCTGGGTAATCAAAAGTTCTGCACTCAAACCCTAGTTACTGTTACTCTCCCTTAGCGACTGACTAGATCGTCGGAGGGTCTGCCACCGGGACCAACCCCGGTGTTTCGAGACCGTCTGCAGGTACGCCAGACCCTCGGATCCGAGCCCCAAAGATCCGAGCCGAGCATCAGCCTCCACCTCAATACCGCCTACCCCAGTACCGTTCGCCCAGTCAAGGGTCATCTACATAGGAGTCTCCTCCTTCAATACAAATCGAGTAAGAACTCATTCCTGGTGCATCTACACGTCTCCTAAAAACAAACCGCATCAGGATGGCGCCGTCTGTGGGAAACTATCTATCGTAGACGCCAACCCGAGCCTCGCTTCCAACGGTACCCTCGTAGACGCCGACCCGAGCTCCGCCCCCGTCGGCACCACCGTCGACCCGAGCTCACATGGCGCCCAAGGCCGCAAAAGCTGTAACCTCCGCACGCCGACACGACGTGCCTCCACAAGGCATCGCGGCCAATCCTCAGGGACCAAATAATAAGGGGGCCAGTCACGAGCCCCAGCCCAACGCCTCCTGTCCGGTCCAAAGCGACCTGCGGGGGGTAATCTTGAATCGACAGGCCAGCCGTGGCAGGGGAGGAGCCGCTTCCAACTCGGCTCCGAACCATCCCAGACCCCCGTCCCAAGGGCGGGATCCTGCGTTCAGCCGGGTCGGTCGGCGACAGTCTACCCAACTAAACCGGGCCGAAGGAGCCCCGGTTACCCACCAGGAGTTCCAGGACTTCCGAAGGGAAATCTTGGGTGCCATCCGAGGGGTCCCCGTCAATAAGAATGCCCGCCGTTCCCGCACACGATCGGAGGCCGAGGCTAGCGTGTCTCGCCCTTCGACAATCCCCCCAGAGTATGATGGTGATATTTTGAAGCGCCTCCAAGAAATGGAGGAGCGCCTCGACCACGTTGATAACGGCGACCCAAGAACAGCTCAGGGGTACAGGCCAGTTCGCCCTCATCCTGCAGGTGGAGATACCCCGCAATTTTCATCCGTCTCAGTTCGAGACATATGACGGCGAGGGCGATCCTGCTGATCACATGGAGGGCTTCAAAACCCTCATGATGATTCATAGCCCATCGGATCCCCTCCTGTGCCGAGCCTTCCCGCAACACTCCGGGGTCTGGCTCGGGAATGGTTCTCCAAGCTCACCCCCGGCTCCATCTATTCTTTCGACTAGCTAGAAGGCAGCTTCCTTGCCCACTTCGTAACCAGCCGAAAGGCCGAAAGAACGAGTGCGTCCCTACTTGGACTCCGGCAAAAGGAGGGGGAGCCACTCCGAGTGTTTGTCTGACGGTTCACCGCCGAGGCGAGGTTAGTCTCATCCCTCAACCCCGGTGTTGCCTCGGCAGCCTTCCGCCACAACGTCCGACATGGACAGCTGAAGGCCTCCCTGGCAAAGAAGCCACCAATAGACTTCCCCGACCTCCTCAACTGGGTCGAAAAATATTCGAGCCGAAGAGGCCCTCAATCCAGAGGACCAGAAGGAAGTTTTCGGGAAGGGGAAGCGCAAGGCCGACGAGGTTGAGCCGACAAAAAAAGCTCCAAGAGACGGGGGCTCCGCAAAGAAGGTTCTGCCGATCCCCCGCTTCGAGAGGTACACTCTGCTGATGCAGAACGTGTCAACAATCCTCTTGGCGATTGAAGACAGCGACCTCGTCCAGTACCCTCCTCGACCGTCCAACAACACCAGCAAGAAGAGGGATCAGTGGTTCTACTGCCGATTCCACTGGGACAACAGGCATGACACAGATCACTACCGTGCCCTGAAGGACGAAATTGAGGCCCTTATTCAACGAGGGTACCTCTGAGAATTCAAAAGGGAAGGCGCCCGAGAACAGAGGGACAACAGAAATAGGAGGGATTCCCCTCCTCCTCGAATGCACCGTCGTCGTCCCGAGCAAGATCCGGAGCCCGAAGTACCCGAGGGACAGGAAATCCTGCACTGCATCCATGGAGGGCCCATGGGAGGGGAATCCAACACTTCCCGTAAAGCCTTCGTCCGGGATGTCAACACCGTACAGCGCCCTCTCCCCCCCAGGTCCAGCAACTCCCTGTTTCCTTCTTAGGCGAGGATCTGGAAGGGGTCCGGCTCCCTCATTGTGATGCACTTGTCAGCAACCTCAGCATGGCGAACTTCGAGGTCCGGAGGATCCTCGTGGACAACGGGAGCTCGGTCAACATTCTGTTCCTGGAAGCATTCGAGAACCAAAACCTCTCCCGTGAAAAATTAAAGCCAGCCGGGTATACCCTGCACGGATTCTCCGGCGTCCCCGTAACTATAGAGGGGATCGTCACCCTCGATGTCACAGCAGGCACTACCCCGAACAGAAGGACCGAGTCCATGGACTTCATGGTTGTGAATGTCAAGGCAGCCTACAACGCCATCCTCAGCCGTCCGGGACTCTGCTCCCTCCAGGCGGTTCCCTCGGCCTACCATCAGAAAATGAAGTTCCCTACTAACACTGGTGTCGGAGTTGTCTGGGGGAACCAAGAAGCAGCACGCTCGTGCTACATGATGGCGATTGGAAGCAGGGTGTTTCCCCTCGATGCCGTCGAGCTGGAGCCCGAAAGAACCCAGCCAGAGCCAGAGCTGGCGAACGAGCTGCAAAATGTCTCGTTCGAGACAGGGGATCCGTCGAAGCACTTTCGAGTAAGCTGCTCCCTCGCCCCCGATTTTAAGTCCGCCCTAATCGCCTGCATTCGACGCAATGTCGACCTCTTTGCCTGGAAACCCTCTGACATGTCCGGCATCTCCGAGGATCTCATCATGTATAAGCTCAGCGTGATCCCCGGGTCGAAACCACTTGTCCAAAAACGGTGCAAGTTTGCCCCGGAGCGACAACAGGCGGTAAACGCGGAAGTTGACAAGCTCTTGTCTGCGCGTTTCGTACAAGAGGTCAGCTACCCGGAGTGGCTGGAAAACGTCATCATGGTCAAGAAGGCGAGTGGGAGTTGGAGGATCAGCATAGATTTCACTAACCTCAACAAGGAATGCCCCAAGGATCCGTTCCCTCTCCCCAGCATTGACACCCTGATCGATGCGATCTCGGGTCACGAGCTCTTATCATTCATGGATGGCTTCTCAGGCTATAATCGGATCCAGATGTTTCTTCCAGACATCGCCAAGACGTCCTTCGTCACAGATCAGGGACTGTATTGCTACCGGGTCATGCCCTTCGGGTTGAAGAACGCCGGCGCCACCTACCAGAGGCTTGTCAACCGAGTCTTTAAAGATCAAATCGGGCATAACATGGAGGTATACGTCGACTACATGCTCGTCAAAAGCCAACAAGGACAGCACCACGTCGCCGACCTGGAAGAGGCCTTTGGGGTCCTTCGAACCCATAACATGAGGCTCAACCCGGCGAAGTGCGCCTTCGGCATCTCCTCGGGAAAGTTCTTAGGGTTCATCGTCAGCCAGCCCGGCGTCGAGGCGAACCCCAAAAAATCCAAGCCATAATAGACATGGCCCTTCCCAGGAATGTCAAAGAAGTCCAGAGGCTAACGGGTAGACTGGCGGCCATCGGCCATTTTCTGTCCAAGTTAGGAGAGAAGTCCCTCCCGTTCTTCAAGGTGCTGCGCGGCAATGGAAGGTTCGAGTGGGGTGCTCAACAGCAAGAGGCCTTCACACAGTTGAAAGAGTATCTCGCCAACCCTCCTCTCCTCAACAAGCCCGAACCAGGGGAGCCACTCTGGCTCTACCTTTCCCCGAACCAGGGGAGCCACTCTGGCTCTACCTTTCCGCTTCGGAGAACGTGCTCAGCATCGTCCTCGTCCGCAAAGAGGAAGGGGTTCAAAAGCCCCTCTACTATGTGAGTAAGGTCCTGCTCGATGCCGAGACCTGGTATTCCAGGATGGAGAAGGTAGCGTACGCCTTGGTCATAGCCGCGTGAAAGCTCTGCCCTTACTTTCAAGCGCATTCGATCCAGGTGCTCACGGATCAACCCTTGAAGGCCGTGCTCTACAAACCCGAGAGCTCCGGACAACTGGTCAAATGGTCGATCGAACTCAGCCAGTACGACATCGGCTATCAACCAAGAACGTCCATCAAAGGGCAGGCCCTCGCCAAATTCATCACAGAATGCACCATCTCCGAGCAACCCACGAGCAAAGAAGCCGACCAGACTGGGATGTTTACGTCGATGGCTCCTCTTGTGAAACAGGGAGCGGTGCGAACATCATTCTTCGAGGTCCAGATGGTTTCCTTCTCCAGTATTGTCTCCACCTCAACTTCTCGGCCTCTAACAACGAGGCTGAATACGAGGCGATGATCGCCGGGCTCAACCTGGCTCATCAAGCCGGTGCCAGACAGATCCGGGCCTTTAGCGACTCTCAGCTGGTGGTCAACCAGATCACCGAGGACTACGAGGCCCGTGATGATCGGATGATCAGGTACCGGGCCATGGTCCAATGCCTATTATCGTCCTTCGACGAATCGGCTGTCGTAAGGATCCCCCGGGAGTTGAACGCCCAGGCCGACGCCCTGTCAAAATTGGCTTCCTCATCCTTTGAAGGCCTCGACCGCACGGTCCTGATTGAAGTCCTGTTGAAGCCAAGTACAGACTCCCCGGAGGTTCTGTGCGTCGAAGACGGAGCTCCTCCTGACGACTGGACCACTCTTATCAAAAAATTTCTAGTCAAGGGAGAGCTCCCCGAAGACCGAGCTGAAGCAAGGCGAATCAGGATCCGATCTGAAAGGTTCACAGTCATCAATGCCACACTCTTCAAAAGATCCTATACAGAAACCGATGGCAGACCCTACCTCCGCTGCCTAAGCCCAGACGAAGCCAAGTACGCCCTCAAGGAGCTGCACGAGGGGATCAGCGGATGTCACATGGGGATCCGTTCACTAGCACGAAAGGCGGTAAATCACGAGTACTACTGGCCCACTATGCTGCAAGATGCCCTCGCCCTAGTGAAGAAGTGTGGCCCCTGCCAATGGTTCTCCCCTGTGAGGAGGGCTCTCAGGCGAACCTCCGGTCCATGGCCAGTCCGACCCCCTTTGCAATGTGGAGGATGGATTTGGTAGGCCCATTTCCAAAAGCAGCGGGCCAGCGAAAGTTTCTCATTGTTGCGATCGACTATTTCACTAAGAGAATCGAGGCCGAGCCATTAGCAACGATCACCGAGTGACAGACTCAGCAGTTTTTCTAGAAACATATCGTCTGTCGGTTCGAAATTCCGCAGGTACTCATCAAGGACAATGGGACTCAATTTGCGGGTAAGCATTTTTGCAAGTTCTGCGAAGACCTCGGGATCCAGTAGCGCTTCTCGTCAGTGTGCCATCCCCAGTCTAACGGTCAGGCTGAGAATGCGAACCGCCAAATCCTCCACGGCCTCAAGAAACGACTTAATAACTCTTCCAAGGGGTTATGGGTCGACGAGCTACCCAGCGTTCTCTGGGCCCACCGGACAACAAAGAGAATCCCCATGGGAGAATCCCCTTTCAATCTGACATACGGCGCAGAGGCCGTCATTCCCTTGGAGATCGGGATCCCTTCACCCCGAATCATGGCTTTCGACGAGGCCGCCAACTCCCAACAGCTGCGAGCCGACCTGGACCTCATAGACGAGGTCAGGAAAAAGTCTGCCATTAGAAGAAGCATCTACCAGCAAAGAATTGAGAAGTTCTACAACAAGAAGGTGCGCCCAACCGACATCAAACTCGGAGACCTTGTCCTCCGAAAGCTGGCGGTATCCAATCCCGGCCAGAAGAGAAAGTTGGCACCAAATTGGGAGGGCCCCTACAAAGTATCCGAAGTCGTGCACCCAGGCACGTACCGCCTCACCAGTGCCGAAGGCAAGCCCATCAAGAGGCCCTGAAACGCGGAACACCTAATCAAGTTCTTAGGAGGAGAGTAGCCTCCATGTAAATTATCATGATTGTAATCGGCACATCGTGTCTAGTCTTTTTGTAAAGTTCAAATATATTGTAAATATGTCAGTTTTCTTAAGACAAGCCTACGGCTTCATATTTTGTAACAAATACAGAACATATCTCAAGCTCGGCACTCGGATAATAGTGCAAGCCCAAAAAGCTTCCCTTACAAGCTTGGGACTCGGTGCTCGGATAACAGCGCAAGCCCAAAAAGCTTTCCTTACAAGCTTGGGGCTCGGTGCTCGGATAACAGCGCGAGCCTGAAAAGCTTCTCTTACAAGCTTGGGGCTCGGTGCTCGGATAACAGTGCGAGCCCAAAAAGCTTCCCTCACAAGCTTGGGGCTCAGTGCTCGGATAACAGCGCGAGCCCAAAAAGCTTTCCTTACAAGCTTAGGGCTCGGTGCTCGGATAACAGCGCGAGCCCAAAAAGCTATCCTTACAAGCTTAGGGCTCGGTGCTCGGATAACAGCGCGAGCCTGAAAAGCTTCCATTACAAGCTTGGGGCTCGGTGCTCGGATAACAGCGCGTGCCCAAAAAGCTTCTCTTACAAGCTTAGGGCTCGGTGCTCAGATAACAGCGCGAGCCCAAAAAGCTTCCCTCACAAGCTTGGGGCTCAATGCTCGGATAACAACGCGAGCCCAAAAAGCTTCCCTTACAAGCTTGGGGCTCGGTGCTCGGATAACTGCGCGAGCCCAAAAAGCATTCCTTACAAGCTGGGTGCTCGGTGCTCAGATAACAGAGCGAGCCCAAAAAGCTTCCCTTACAAGCTTGGGGCTCGGTGACCGGTATGGGGGCTCAGCATCCGCCAGCCACACCCGCACCATCTCTCCCTGAGAACAAGTGTGGGAGCTTGGCGTCGGCCCCGAGCAAGGCGGGTGCTTTCTTCAAGGCACCACGACCTTGACGCTCGGAGGCGACCCTCTACTACGCCTGCAACTGTCTTTCTCACCGGTATGGGGGTTCGGCATCCGTTCCTTGCTCGGTTTGGGCTTCTTCAAGCTCATCAACCTATGTACGAGGCGACATCCGCCAGCCACGCCCGCACCGTCTCTCCCTGAGAACATGTGCTGGGCTCGGCGTCGGCCCCGAGCAAGGCGGGTACCTTCTTCAAGGCACCGTGATCTTGATGCTCAGCGGCGACCCTCTGCTACGCCCGCAATTGTCTTTATCACCGGTATGGGGGCTTGGCATCCGTCCCTCGCTCGGTTTGGGCTTCTTCAAGCTCATCAACCTATGTACGAGGCGACATCCGCCAGCCACGCCCGCACCGTCTCTCCCTGAGAACATGTGCTGGAGCTCGGCGTCGGCCTCGAGCAAGGCGGGTACCTTCTTCAAGGCACCGCGACCTTGACGCTCGGCGGTGACCCTCTGCTATGCCCGCAATTGTCTTTCTCATCGGTATGGGGGCTCGGCATCCGTCCCTCGCTCGGTTTAGGCTTCTTCAAGCTCATCAACCTATGTACAAGGCGACATCCGCCAGCCATGCCCGCACCGTCTCACCCTCAGAACATGTACTGGAGCTCGACGTTGGCCCCGAGCAAGGCGGGTACCTTCTTCAAGGCACCGCGACCTTGATGCTCAGCGGCGACCTTCTGCTATGCCCGCAATTGTCTTTCTCATCGGTATGGGGGCTCGGCATCCGTCCCTCGCTCGGTTTGGGCTTCTTCAAGCTCATCAACCTATGTACAAGGCGACATCCGCCAGCCATGCCCGCACCGTCTCTCCCTCAGAACATGTACTGGAGCTCGGCGTCGACCCCGAGCAAGGCGGGTACCTTCTTCAAGGCACCGTGACCTTGACGCTCGGCGGTGACCTTCTGCTACGCCCGCAATTGTCTTTCTCACCGATATGGGGGATCGGCATCCGTCCCTCGGTCGGTTTGGGCTTCTTCAAGCTCATCAACCTATGTACGAGGCGACATCCGCCAGCCACGCCCGCACCGTCACTCCCTGAGAACATGTGCTGGAGCTCGGCGTCGGCCCCGAGCATGGCGGGTACCTTCTTCAAGGCACCGCGACCTTGACGCTCGGCGGCGACCCTCTGCTACGCCCGCAACTGTCTTTCTCACCGGTATGGGGGCTCGGCATTCGTCCCTCGCTCGGTTTGGGCTTCTTTAAGCTCATCAACCTATGTATGAGGCGACATCCGCCAGCCATGCCCACACCGTCTCTCCACGAGAACATGTGCTGGAGCTCAGCGTCGGCCCCGAGCAAGGCGGGTACCTTCTTCAAGGCACCGCGACCTTGACGCTCGGCGGCGAACCTCTGCTACGCTCGCAATTGTCTTTCTCATCGGTATGGGTGCTCGGCATCCGTCCCTCGCTCGGTTTGGGTTTCTTCAAGATCATCAACCTATGTACGAGGCGACATCCGCCAGCCACGCCCACACCGTCTCTCCCTTAGAACATGTACTGGAGCTCGACGTCGGCCCCGAGCAAGGCGGGTACCTTCTTCAAGGCATCGCGACCTTGACGCTCGGCGGTGACCCTCTGCTACGCCCGCAATTGTCTTTCTCACCGGTATGGGGGCTCGGCATCCGTCCCTCGCTCGGTTTGGGCTTTTTCAAGCTCATCAACCTATGTACAAGGCGACATCCGCCAGCCACGCCCGCACCGTCTCACCCTCAGAACATGTACTGGAGCTCGGCGTCGGCCCCGAGCAAGGTGGGTACCTTCTTCAAGGCACCGCGACCTTGATGCTCGGCCGGCGACCTTCTGCTACGCCCGCAATTGTCTTTCTCATCGGTATGGGGGCTCGGCATCCGTCCCTCGCTCGGTTTGGGCTTCTTCAAGCTCATCAACCTATGTACAAGTTGACATCCGCCAGCCACGCTCGCACCGTCTCTCCCTCAGAACATGTACTGGAGCTCGGCATCGGCCCCGAGCAAGGCGGGTACCTTCTTCAAGGCACCGCGACCTTGACACTCGGCGGTGACCTTCTGCTACGCCCGCAGTTGTCTTTCTCACCGGTATGGAGGCTCGGCATCCGTCCCTCGCTTGGTTTGCGCTTCTTCAAGCTCATCAACCTATGTACGAGGCGACATCCGCCAGCCACGCCCGCACCGTTTCTTCCTGAGAACATGTGCTAGAGCTCGGCGTCAGCCCCGAGCAAGGCGGGTACCTTCTTCAAGGCACCGCGACCTTGACACTCGGTGGCGACCCTTTGCTATTCTCGCAACTGGTTCTCACAAACATGGGGGCTCGACAAACCGGAGCACGGTCGCGGCTTTCTTCAAAGCCACTCAACCACCACCCTCGGTTACGACCCACAACCATGTGTTGACAAAATTTTATTAAGATTTAGAGCGTCCGCCTTCAGCAGATCCCCCGAGCCTCGAGTCGAATTATTGACCACCCTCTCACCCGCGAACAACTCGGGGTTTACAGCTTTTGCAAGCCTAAACCCCGAACTGTTCGAGGATGGCAGGGGGGCCATCGACCCGCTGCTCTCTCCGTCCCGGAACAAACGCTCCGAGCCTTCGAACCGTTCAACTAACCCTTCTCTCGCCCCCGAACAACTCTGGGTTTACGGCTCTTATGAGCCCAAAACCCTGAATTGTTCGAGGACAGCAGAAGAGCCACCACGCTTCGCCTTTCTCCGAACCTCCGAATCGTTCAGCTGACCCTTCTCTCGCCCCCGAACAACTCGGGGTTTACGGCTCTTACGAGCACAAAACCGCGAATTGTTCGAGGACGGCGGAAGAGCCACCATGCTTCGGCTCTCTCCGAACCCCCGAACCGATCGGTCGGCCCACCGCTCACCAACGAACAACCCGGGGTCTCACGGCTCTAACAGCCTGAACCCCGAATAGTTCGAGGGTGATCGGTGTGCCTCCGATCCGGAGAACTCGAAAATATTTTATTCTCTAGGCGCCCGCCTTCGGCAAGCACCCGAGTCAGACGACTCACTGCCTGACAACCAAAAAGGGGAGTGGGGATTATATAGCCCCCTGAGGCCTACATTTATTGCATCTGGGAATACCAAAAGACGGAAGGCGAAACGTCGCCATAAATGCTCATGGGAATGCGAAACGTCGCCAGTTATTGCTTATCGAAAAGCTAAACGCCGCGACAGTCGCACCCGTTGCAATAAGTCACCTCGGAGCCAACTCCTGCACAACGAGCCCGGCAATCGTCCCTAGCAACCAAGACAATCAGAGCACGGAAAATCAAATGTTCTTATTTATTACTCATTGCTTACAACTCAATGAACATCGGTACAAATACAAATAAAAAGCTCACAACTCACTCGCACTCGGCTGGGAACTCGAATTCGGGGCTCCTATCACGCTCGGCCGGACCGGCCTGGGAAGACACTCCCGCTACCGAGCTTCCTGCATCTTCTGGCTGCGCCCCATCCGATAGAAATATCGGAGACCGCCCCGGGGTCGAGTTGCTGGCCCCTTCAATCAGACCAGCGCCTAACACCAGCTTCAGCCTGCGAATCTCCAGCTACTTCTCGACTACGGCCTCACAAAGGAAAGACTCCGAAGTCGACCCCTCGCTCGAAGCATCCGAGAGGGACCAGTCTGTCTCTATTACCCACCAGTCCCGGTCGGCTACGGCCTTCTTCAGGCGCGCCACCTCCAAGCCGAGCTCCCTGGACCTGTTCAGAAAATAGTTAACGGCGGCGGCTCGGTCCCGAGCCTGCTTCTGTTGACGAAGCAAAGCTGCCTCCGTGGCCTCCTCTCCCCGCTCGAACTAGAGGTACCTCGGCAACAACGGGGAGGGCGACACAGGTCCCTGTGCGTCTATCAAAAGACAAGAACAAACATCACAAAAAACACAAGTCTGGAAGGATCGGCCCAAAAAAGTAAATTTCATTTCTTTCAAAAGTTTGATACAAAAGCCGCGGTGGCCAGTCCGCTTAAGGCATTTACATCAAAACGAGCAAAAAGAAAAAAGACTTCTATTCTTGAGGGGGGGTGGCACCTCGTCGTCGACCTGGTCGCCCCCCACTTCGTCGCCCCCCGGGGTGGGAGGAAGGTTCGGCGCCCATCCATAGTAGAGATGGTCCACGTTCTGCTCGGGGTAGATCTTCTTAAAGTGGGACTTGGCTTGTTCGTATGGCTCGTCCTGTGCCAGCATCAGAGTCTCCCCTAAGGCCGACTCCATCTCCTCCAGTGCCTTCTTCCCCTTCTCCGCCTCGGCCGCGATCTTCGCCTCAAGATCCTCTCGGTCCTGGTTGTGGATTTTGCAGAGCGACTCTATCTGGGCCTCGTGGACGGCCACCATGCTCCGAGCCTCTTTCAGCTCATCCGTGGCCTTGTTCAGATCGCGGAGGTACTTCTCTGCATTCCGCCTCTCGATGTATATCTCCTTCTCCAGGCACTTGTGGAAGTGCTGACCATGGAGCATCGCCTGTCCGAAGAGACAAAGATAAGAAAAACTCCCAAGTTAATGAGAAAAGCAGAGCCAAGCCAACTTACCGAGAGGTGTGCCTGAGACCACCGCATGTAGGCCTGGTCCGCCGTCTGCGTCGCCAGGGCCATCAAATCGCGCTCGGTGGCGGCCTTCGAGACGAACTCGACCGACACAGGCCCATCGAGCAGAGAACCCCCCGCACGATCGACCAATCAGGGGCAAAGGGCAGCGTACCCTGCTTGCCCACCATCTCCACGGCGGTCGGCCGAATAGGGGGGAGCCCTTTTCCCGGGGCATCCACCGTCTTGCCAGAACCACTCCCGGCGTCCCGAGCCGCCCTCGACGAATGGGAGCGGAGGGAGTGGTGCCTCTTGGCCCTCTTCACCAGGGGAAGGCTCCTCGGCCTCCGGGGCCGGCCCCTTGGAGGACCCTCCGGCCTGCGCAGCCAGCTTCTGCTTCTCGGCCGCTGTCCTCTCCTGCTCGGCCTTTTTCTTCTTCTCTATCCTTGCCTTCTCGGCAATAGCAGGAAATATCTTCTTAGCGTCCTCCTGTTGAGTTGTCATCCCTGCAAAAACAGAAAGGAGAAGAGCTAACGTTAACACAAAGACAGGAAAATGAACATATTCGGAAAGAAACATACTAGGGTCGGCGGGACTCAGTCCGGCCCGGGCGAGGTGTATCTCGGTCACTCGAGGCCTTCCGATACTGTGCCCCCGGACTATCTTCTCCATCCTTTTCCACTCCTTGACGGTTAAGTCGCTCCGCTTCGGAGGCTTGTGGTTCGGCTTGACGAAGTTCCACCTGGTCGGAATTCCCCAAGACCCCTCCGTCCGAACCAAGAAATATTTTTCTTTCCACCCCTTTATGGAGTCCCGATGACCGTGCATAACCTTCTTATGCGGCCTCGGTGAAAAGTAGAAAATTCCCTCCTGATCTCCGAGCGAGCCGATCCCAAGAACGACTCGGAAATACGTCAGCCTCGGCGTCACTCCCTTCTCTTGGCACTTTAGTATGAAGCAGACTAGATGCTTCCAAGAGTTCGGACCATACTGCATAGGGCACAGCCCCGCCCAGTTTAGAACCCTCTTAACAAAAGGATGCAGAGGCAGCCTCAGCCCCGAGAGGAAGGCATCCTCAGGGAACATACAGTAACCCGGTGCCAGAGACGTGGTGGGCCGAATACCTAGGCTCGGAATGAAGATCTCGAACTCCCGCAGAATATAGTAGGCGGCCCTAATAATGTTCAGATATTCCGCCTTCAAAATGCTCAGGATGCTATCAACGCGAATCTTCACCCAAGTGTCTTCGCCCGGCACTGGAGGGATCGGTCCAATATCCTTAATGTCTTCGAGATACATCCGAATCGACCCTGGATTCTTGAAGGTGACCGAGGGAAACTCGAAACCCGGTCTCGGTGCGTATTCATCTGGTGAGGAAGGACTATGCGGTATGGTCAAGACCTTCTTCTTACGACGAGGGCGGGCCTTCCACTCGGGAGACGGCGTCGACAAAGGGGGAAGGGGTGGAAGATCTTCTCCGACACCGGTCGGCCTTCCCGCCGTGCCCTGGCCAGCGTCTCCTTGGGCAGCCTCCCGTTCGTCGACCTCATCCTCCTCGTTGTAAACATCCTGGACCTCGGGATACTGACCCTCCTCGTCTTCCTCCTCACCCTCGGCACACTGCTCCTCCTCGTCTTCCTCCTCGCCCTCGGTGCCTTCCCCCTCCTCTTCCTCATTGTCCTCCTCCTTATCGTGCTCCTCCTCGTCCTCGCCGTCCCCCTCATCCTCTTCCTCCTCTTCACCCTCGTCCATGGGCTCCTTTCTCGGCCTTCTGGACCTCAGCGAGGACACCACAAAGACTACGTCATCACCATCGTCCGACCCAGGGTCGGTCAGAACCTCCTCCTTCACCTTATACTTACTCAAGGACGAGGACGTCTCCTGCTCGGATCCCTCCGTGGAACGTCCTGACGAGCTAGCCTCGGAACCGGACTGAGTTCGCGACATTACTAAAAAAAGTACTAACCTGGAGCGTAGGAATTTACGGTCACCGGAAAGTATAGTCGACGGCAAGTAAGAATCCCGCTCTTGTTGAAATTGGAAAATGAGTAATAAAGTGAAGAAGAAATGAGGGAGGGGGAGGGAGTTTTAAAGGGGAAAAGCGACTCCTCGATTTCTGCGAAAAAGATCTGGCCGTTGGATCTTAACTATCAAGATCCAGCGGCCACCAAGATCTGGAAACGCTTTGATCTTTGCGCCCATGACATCAGCAATAGGCATAAAATTACCCCCACTACCCCTCCACCTTTTCTCTCCAAATTGGCTTTTTTCAACAAGTCTGGAGGTTCGACGCTCGGATAGAACCGCGAGCCAATAATTCCCCTTCTATTTCACAGAAGGGTCGACGCTCGGGTAGAATCACGAGCCAATAATTTCCCTTCTATTTCACAGAAGGGTCGACGCTCGGGTAGAATCGCGAGCCAATAATTCCCCTTCTATTTCACAGAAGGGTCGACGCTCGGGTAGAATCGCGAGCCAATAATTCTCCTTCTATTTCACAGAAGGATCGACGCTCGGATAGCACCGCGAGCCAATAATTCTCCTTCTATTTCACAGAAGGGTCGACGCTCGGATAGCACCGCGAGCCAATAATTCTCCTTCTATTTCACAGAAGGGTCGACGCTCGGATAGGACCGCGAGCCAATAATTCCCCTTCTATTTCACAGAAGGGTCAACGCTCGCGAGCCAATAATTCCCCTTCTCTTTCACAGAAGGGTCGACGCTCGGATAGTACCGCGAGCCAATAATTCCTCTTCTATTTCACAGAAGGGTCGACGCTCGGATAGCACGGCGAGCCATAAATTCCTCTTCTATTTTCACAGAAGGGTCGATGCTCGGATGGAATCACGAGCCACACCTCTTTCTCTGTTGTCAATGGAGCTCGGAGCTCGGATGGAATCCCGAGGCATAAATTCCCCTTCTATTTTCACAGAAGGGTCGACGCTCGGATGGCATCACGAGCCGCACCTCTTTCTCTGTTGTCAAGGGAGCTCGGAGCTCGGATGGAATCCCGAGCCATAAATTCCTCTTCTATTTTTACAGAAGGGTCGACGCTCGGATGGCATCATGAGCCGCACCTCTTTCTCTGTTGTCAATGGAGCTCGGAGCTCGGATGAAATCCCGAGCCATAAATTCCTCTTCTATTTTCACAGAAGAGCGACGCTCGGATGGCATCACGAGCCGCACCTCTTTCTCTGTTGTCAATGGAGCTCGGAGCTCGGATGGAATCCCGAGCCATAAGTCCCTCTTCTATTTTCACAGAAAGGTCGACGCTTGGATAGAATCGCGAGCCAACAATTCCTCTTCTATTTCACAGAAGGGTCGACGCTCGGATAGTACCGCGAGCCAATAATTCCTCTTCTATTTCACAGAAGGGTCGACGCTCGGATAGCCAATAACTCATCTTCTATTTCACAGAAGGGTCGGCGCTCGGATAGCACCGCAAGCCAAAAACTGCCCTTCTTTGTTCAGAAGGGCCCGGAGCTCGGATGGCGCTGCGAGCCCCATCTACCCTCCTTTGTTCAGAGGGGCTCGGAGCTCGGATGGCACCGTGAGCCCCAGCTAGCCTCCTTTGTTCAGAGGGGCTCGGAGCTCGGATAGCACCGCGAGCCCCAGTTGCCCATCTTTGATTCAGAGGGGCTTGGAGCTCGGATAGCACCGCGAGCCCCAACTACCCTACTTTGATTCAGGGGGCTCGGAGCTCGGATAGCACCGCGAGCCCCAAACTACCCTCCTTTGTTCAGAAGGGCTCGGCGCTCGGATAGCACCGTGAGCCTAATGAGCCCTCCTCTTGTCGCGAGGGACTCGTCCGCCGACCCCTAGTGCTCGACAAACCGAGCCCCAGAAGAAGACCTCGCCTCCTCCTCGCTCTTCCAACTAGCGAGGAGATCGTCCACCGACCCTTGGTACTCAACAAAACGGGCTCCAACGGGAGACCTCGGCGTCCCTTCGCTCGTCCAACTAGCGAGGGGATCACCTACCGACCTAGCCCCTACTGAACAGGACCTCGACGCCCCTTTGCTTTTCCAGCAAGTAAGGGCCCTCGCCTGCCGACCCCAGACACTCGGCAAACCGAGCTCCAACCCGACAGACCACTCGCTCTTCCAACTAGCGAGGGGATCGTCTGCCGACCCTCGGAGCTCGTCTACCGACCCCAGATGCTCGGGAAACCGTGCCCCATCTCGACAGATCTCAACGTCCCCAGAGGCGAAGAATCACTCCTACACGGCAGGCTCACCCAGCCCTACAGAAGTGTGGGGCTTGTGATATAGGTTAGGAATGACATGGCCCATCCTAGGCCACGGGATCCCCTCAGGATACGCGCACCTTCTGATCCCCCGGATCCACCACGTAAGCGTCGGAAAACCGCCCGGGCCGCTGCCACGTCAGCCCTGAAACTGCCCAGGCATCTGCCACGTTAGCCCTATACCGCCCTGGTTTCCACCGCTTCAGCCTCACGGGCAACCGGATCCAGACCCGGTTGGCATCTTCTATAAATACCAGACCCCTACTCCTTCTCCAGGTAATCAAAACTTCTGCACTCAAACCCTAGTTACTGTTACTCTCCCTTAGTGACTGACTAGATCGTCGGAGGGTCTGCCACCGGGACCAACCCCGGTGTTCCAAGACCGTCTGCAGGTACACGAGACCCTCGGATCCGAGCCCCAAAGATCCGAGCCGAGCATCAGCCTCCACCTCAATACCGCCTACCCCAGTACCGTTCGCCCAGTCAAGGGTCGTCTACATAGGAGTCTCCTCCTTCAATACAAATCGAGTAAGAACTCACGCCTGGTGCATCGACACGTCTCTCAAAAACAAACCGCATCAGATATTAATTTTATGATAAAAGTGTTAGTGCTGCTTTAAAAAATGTGGAAACATTTTCCTGGAAGAAATGTTGGGTCCAAATCGTGCAACATAAAAGGTCAGTGCTCAACCATGTTGAACAACATCCTTCTCGGTATAACATGATGACTATAGTTTGGAAAATAAAAATACCTGAGATTTATGTTTAGTAAATAAAAATAACTGGTGTCCTTGCTTTAAATTTCCTTATAACTCAACTAAGGGTTTGTCAAAGTTTCATGTTCTTGAGAGCAACTGTAGTCGTTTGTTTTTTTTTTTGCCAAAATTCCCGAATTTTGGCAACCGACTGTAGTCGTTTCCTATTTTGCTAAATTTTGAGAATTTGAGAACAATGCTTTTTCATATTTGGCGATGAGTTCGGAAATTGCCAAAATATAAGGGACAAAACAAGATGTTTTTTCTTAAATTTTAAATTTTTTTATTTGGACGGACGAAACATTATGTTTCGATGTTTCGGCCGATTTTTTTTCCAATCTTTTCATATAAAAATTATCGGACGGAACATTAATGGAAGAGGCGGAACATCATGTTCTGTCCCTCCATATTTAAAGAACAAAAAAAAATATCAAGGTCCAAAACACTCCAATTATTTAATCAAAGTCCAAATACATTTCCCTTCAACTCCATCAAAATTTGATCAATGTCTAAGTCCCTCTAATTATTTTTTATTTTTCTTAAATTGTCAAATGAAACAAGATGTTCCGTTTGCTTTTTTTTTTTTTTTTGTTCTTAATTGTCAAATTTTGGCAATCAACTAGTGCAGCAAAAGTGCAAAACTCACTTTTTTGTCATTTGTCATTTGTCATTTTGCCCAAAAAACGATTGCAGTTGCTCTATGGAGCAAACCATACATTTCCTTTCATATAATTTGTCATTCTTGCAAGTAACATATCCTTATTAAAAGCCACAAGTAGTCTTTTTGCATTACTTAAAAGAGTAATGTCTCCAAGAACAAGGTACGTGACAGACTCTACTAGACCTCTTCATATCTGTGGTATGTCTTCTCTAAACGTAATTCCAACTTTCTTTTTTGACTGGTTAAAGGTAGGGTAAGTCCCTACCTCACAAAATATATATTAATATAGGATTGAAAACCATTACATATACACAAGGATCAAGTTGGTCCAGCTTACAAACTTTGCTGAACCCTCGATCATCAAAAGAAGCACAGTAGAGTAGTTATGCTGAATTGAAGTTCATTACAGTACTCAAAAAACTTCCAAAAGATAGAAAATGCCTTGGAAAAGATGGGAGCTTAACCCGAGCAGCTATCTTCATCGCTATCCGCCTGATCAATCCTGATGAGAACCTGTTTAAGGAGGACGTCTTGAGCACCGGCCATCTGCATTTCTCGAATAATTTTCTCCTTCTTCTTGCTGCTCTGGACTCCATCTAGCCCAGATCGAAACCAAAAGATTGCATTAGAAATAATTTCCCTTGGTTGGAAAATCTTAGAAGAAAAAATGCGCTCATTTCTAGCTAGCCAGATACTCCAACAGATTGAGATTGTGAGTAGGTGCCAGGTGTGTCTGTGTACTTGTGTCCCAAAGCACCATGAAGTAAAACATTCATGTAAGTCAGCAGGCAAGGAGTGTATATGGAAGAGTGTAGTGAAGTAGGTCCAAAGTGTTGATAGCAATAGGGCATGCAAAGAAGATATGATAGGTCATCTCAACAGGACATGCACAAGCTATGCATGTCGTGTCTCCTGACCAGCCTCTGGTGCGAAGGAAATCTTTCGAGTTGAGTCTATTTCAACTCAGTTGCCAGATGAAAATCCTTCATTTCAACGGATCTGCTGAAATCCATGTTGCCTCAAAATAAGGTGATCAGAGGCCAGAGATGATAAAGAAGTTGTATGCTGACTTGACAGTGAAGGTTGCTGATGGTGTGAGCCTCCAAGAAGGGTGGTCCCCCAAGTTTGAGGGTTGATAGTCTGTAATCAGATCTAGCAGTCTCTGCTTCTCCTCACGAATAATGGGGTTAGAGACGCAATGAAGCCTTGATTGCCAGTGCCAGGTGTTATTGATCCAAGTTCCTTGGGGGAGGATATCCGCCTCCGAATTCCATGCCGCAGCAGCAAGTGTAGAACACAAGGAGGCTATGTTGCTGCCATTGATCCATCTTGATGTCCAGAATTTGATTTGGTTTCCATTCCCTAGCTTCTAGTTAACATTCTGCAAGAATTGCTTCTTGAGATTGAAAATCCCTTTCCAGAAGTTAGAAGCATTTGAGGGGCATGTGAAACTGTTAGAATTGTTTTTATAATATAAGCTCCGTAGCATTTGGCTAGCGAGCATGTCTGAAGAGACTATCTTCCACCACCATTTCATGAGGAAGGCTTCATTAAAAACTTTCAGGTCGAGAATTCCAAGACCTCCTTGTTGCTTGGGTTGGCAAATGTTCCCCCACCGCATACATGCCACTCCTCTCATATAAGTGTCTGAGCCACTCCAAAAAAACCTACTTCGAATCTGATCAATTCTTTTGATTACCCAATGGGGTAGTCTGAAGAAGGAAGCGAAGTAAACTGGCAAAGCACTGAGTATAGAGTTGATAAGTACTAACCTCCCACCCCTAGATAACATCTTCCCTTTCCACACTGATAGTCATCTTTCAATCTTGAGGATGAGTGGTCGCCAATTGGTTTTTCTAAGTTTCCCTCTATAGAGGTGCATGCCAAGGTAATTGGTAGGCTATCTTTCTTGCATTCCAGAATGGGCAAAAAAGCCTGGAGCTTCGCTCTTGACTTACCAAAGTAACTAATCAAGGATTTGTTGAAATTTATGGCCAGACCAGAGACATTTGCAAAGATTTGGAGTGCCACTTTGAGGTTAAGAATTTCTGTTCATCTCCATTGCAAAATATCAGAGTGTCATCTGCGAATTGCAGCACCGACAGGTTTGCGAGTGAGCCCTTAATAGGGAGAGGAGAGAACGTACCATTTCTACGGCCACTGAAAAACATCTGAGCAAGCACATCAACTGCTAAAATGAAAAGCATTGGCGATAAGGGATCTCTCTGCTTGAGTCCTCTCTTGGAGTTGATTTGTCTCCCCCCCCTCCATTTATGAGAACTGACGACTTGGCCGTTCTGAGGATCATATGGATCCACCTGCACCATGCTGGTCCAAATCCTCTGGCTATTAAAAGTTGATCCAGGAATTCCCAACTCACAATGTCGAACGCTTTAGTGAAGTCAATCTTGAACATGATTGCATCAGAGTTGCATCTACTGCAAAGGTTCATGGCTTCATGGGCTACAAGAAAGCAGTCAACAGTTGATTTACCTTTCAGGAAAGCACTTTGAGACGAAGATATAAAAGAATGGACGATTGGGCTTAGCCTGTTGGCAAGAATTTTGGTGAAGATCTTGAAGGAGCAATTGAGCAAGCTGATTGGCCTGAAATTAGAGACGGTATTCTCACTGTCAGTCTTTGGGATAAGCATAATGTTGGAGTAATTTAATATGCCAAGGTCAGTATCCCCCCTCTGCACCGATTGTAGCATGGCAAATAAGTCATCTTTGATAGTGTACCAAAATGTATGATAAAAACTCATCGAGAATTCATCAGGTCCCGGTGCTTTGTCGCTGCTCATACCAAAGACTGCTGTTTTAACCTCTTCCAAAGTGAACGGGGCATCTAAGTGCCCTAAGTTGATGTCATTTGATGGTTAGAGGGAGTGCCAATCAATCCTGAAGTCAGACTGAGGAGTTGTACCACAAATCTCCTGAAAGTGTTTTTCAAAAGCGGATCTGATAAGAATGGGAGATGTAGTAAGAGTATCATCAATTATGAGACTGTGGATGAAGTTTCGCCTCCTTCTTCCATTAGCTATCAAATGGAAGAATTTTGAATTTGCCTTTCCCTCCTTGATCCATTGCACTCTTGACCTTTGCCTCCAATACACTACTTCGGTTTTGATAAGGTTCTGAAGTTCAATTTGGGTTGCCTTGAGGAAGTCAACGACTGAGGGCAATTGCTCAGCCTCAATCTCTAGCTTGAGAAGATTTTCCTGAAGTTGTCTTTTTCGAGTGGGGATGTGGCCAAAAGTATCACTTCTCCATCTTCTTATCTTTCTCCTAAGAAGTTTAGGCTTGTTAGCAAAAAAATCTGCCAGCTTAATTGGGCAAGAGAAGAGCTTCCACCAGTCTTTAACCGCAGGCTCGAAAGAAGAGAGTTATAGCCAAGCTTTCTAAAACCTGAAGTAGTGGACTTGGTGTGTAATAGCATGAGTTTCCAGGACGATGGGGCAGTGGTCAGGCGAGAATTTGGGGAGGGAGTGCTGGATGCAGTTGGGAAAAGAGGATTCCCATGCTGCAGAGATCAAAAATCTATCAAGTCTGGCCATTGAGGGGGAGGTTCGGAGGTTAGACTAGGTATATTTTCTGCCTGAGAGGAGCAGATCAATGAGAGCCAGATCTTGTATGAATTCACGAAAAATTCTCATGTTTCTTGCTGAACCTGTCCCACTGGGTAGCTCAAAGTCTGAAATAGTGACATTAAAATCTCCACATAGGACCCAGTCATCCTTCAGGTGGCTGGGTCGTTGCTGAATCTCAAAAAAACACAGCTTCCTATCCTCCAGACCAAAAGGTGCATACACAGTCGTAATTAACCACTCCTCTGCTGATGAACGATGTTTGAAAGATGCAGAAATAGAGAAAATATCAGTAGCTGAATGAGTGCAATCAAGAAGTTAGTCATTCCATCCTAGAAGAATTCTCCTGCAGCTGTTAAAGGCGTCTAACTGGATCCATCGGGTGATAAGACTTCCTCCGATCGATGAGAGCTTTCGGGGACCAGGATTTCTGAATTTGGTCTCTTGCAGGCAGATTACAGAGGAGGAGGAGCTTCGGATACCTTCCTTTATCAGTAAGCATTTTTCAGGGTTGCCCAACCCTCTTACATTCCAACTAGTAATCTTCATCGGAAAATAAATGCGTCAATTTGCACAAGGCACAATTAACAAAAATTGATCCTCAGGACCATAGAGGCAGGGCATCTATCGGAATGTTCTAGTTGATCAAAGTGATCAACTACAACCTTTCGAGAGCCCTTCAAGATATGCACTGAGTGTGGCCCATTAGCCTCCAGTCCAATAAATTCAGCCACTTCAAGAATATCCTCATTTGATAAGAGTTCAAAAGAATTTAAGCATGCATTAGTAACTGAAGAAATTGAAGAGAAGGTACCTGATGTCTTCTTCTTGATTGTGGTAGACAGATGCTTCATGAATGGCATAATGCTCTTGATCTTACTTGCTGATCTAGAGCGTTTCACCCTTTTAAAGGGACCTTCTTCGAAGCCAGGTGGGACAGAATTGAAGAAGCTAGAAGATTTGGGTACATTCCTCCTGAGCAGAGAGCGTGTCTAAAAGCTTTCAGCACGAGGTTTGTTAGTGCTAGCTCAGAAGATCACCTTGTCACCTTCGCCAAGCTTGTGCATCTCCTCCTGAACAGAATCCCTGAGGGCCCCCTCTACCGCAGGCTGAATCTTGGAAAATAGGGAAAGTGGTAGGGTGACTAGCTTGCCTTTCCATATCATTTCACACACCTCCTCAATCGAATCTTCGTTGGATGAGTCAGCAGAGTTGTACGAGATTTGATTGGGGCCATGAAGTGCTACATTGATGTTGCTATTAAAAGAATCTGAGATCTGCACAAGAGGGGGCTCCAGCTTAGCTGGATTTGAATTTTGAACTGGACCATCCACAGACTTCGGAGCAGTATCAAGATTAGGCAAAATCCCTTTATTCAAGCTGGATTCTGCTAAGTTCGGAATATTTAAAAAACATCCCAAATTATCATCTGCATGCGTTGATTTTGCTGCAGTTAGGCTTTCGTTCCTAGAATCATGGGATTTCAAATCAGCCCCAGTTTCAACCTTGGCCGGAGATTGACAGGGGGGGCAGTGCCAGCTTCGCAATGACCCTCAGGTGCCTTGGGGTGCCAGAAGTTAGCACTGCCTATCTCATCAGAAGATCTCGCTGTTGTGAAAAGTTGGACCTTGCCATTCTGAACATCTTCCACTGGGATCGGATCTCCAAGGAGCAGTATGACCACATCATGCACATGTTTTTCAATGTTCCAATGTGCGGTGTATTTGATAGTGAGGATTTTTGGGATGAGCGTCAGATAATGAGAGCAAGCACTTCAATGAGACCTCGCCTTAGCCTAGCCCCAAAGTCCAGCGACCATGGGGAGAAGGTGGCACTGAATTCTGAAAAGTGAAAGACACCATCTGCGATCGCAACTTCAGCTTCTGTAGAAGTTGGGAATTGGACGTGATAAACGTCGTCACTAACCCTCTTCAAAGTCCACCATCTACCTTGCCTCCCCCATGAAAAGTTGAAGGCGCACTCAAGGTCCTTGGTGAGGGGGATACGTCACGGATTGATGAGGTGAAGGAATGCGCTTGCATGCAGCACCGGAAGTGCTAGGGAGATGGCATTGTTGTGGGGCAAGTCAACCTCTAACGCATCTCGCCGATTGTAGATCGGACAATCGCGCACCTTGCAGTCGAACTTCTTGCAGTTGAAACAGTGAACTCCCAACTTCTAGCATTTCATCATAGCATGATCACCCTCTCCACACTTGAAACACCTACTGTAATATCCCGGACGGATATTACCTTGTATAAATTATTATTTTATTATTATTTTATTATTATTTTGTTTTAATTCCAAAATTAAAATATTTTGGTGATTTTCACCCGGTTTATTCATAGACATTATCTGTACCCAGATATCGGTCAGTATACATCCGTATTGTACCAAATTAATACCGTGATCTTCCGAACTAATAATAGAATTTATTTTATTATTATTTCCGAGATTAAATTATTTTTATATGGATTATGCGAAGATTTCGGTATACATACATATATGCGCACATACGTATAGTATGTCGATTAGTACATTGTACAAAGTATATGGTATGTATTTTATGGATAAAAAAAATTGTTCTCCTTGTCATGACAATCCTAGTTAGATAGTTAGGATTGTAGGAGAATTAAACATAGGATTAAGATGTATGCATAAGAGAATTAGGAGGTATTCTTCTAGAAACCTTCTCTCCTCCACCTCACCTAAAACACCATACCCTCACCATACCTCCACCTCATCCACACCTCCCCTAGGCAAAACCGGCCCCAATATGGAGGGGGGGGGGGGGTTTGTGCAATTGTATGTGTGCACATTTGCACTTTCCACCCTTTCTCCCACCTATAAATACCCCCTTCCTCCACCTTTGTCTCATTTTAGAAAGATCAAAAAGAAAGAAAGAAAGAAAGAAAGGAAAAGAAAGAGAGAACACCATACTAATTTGAGAGTTTTCTCATTGTAGGTATTCCATAGAGATTTCTAAAAGCTAGGGGAAGGAGAAGTTTTAGCTAGCAAGTTCTTCCAACAAAGAGAACTAGGTGGGAGTTTCTCTTTTGTTGTTTGTTTGTTTGAATTGTTGTTTGATGTTTCTTCTTCTCCTTACCTTCCTTGTTTTGTTTTCTTTGGTTCTTTTTGGAATGGTTTGTTGTGATAAGTATTGTTGTATGGGATTCTTATTTTGTATGTTGTAAATGTTAAAGATAATAACCACAAGAAATGAATGAAAACAAGTAGTAGTGCTAAATAAACATAAAGATTAAATCTTTATAGTTGTAGTTGTTGTTTGTGTTTGTTAATTGGACTAAAATGGCATAAGGCATATGGACTTGTACATACAACCATTTGGGGTTGTAGGACTTGATGTGAACTCATGAACAAAGCATATGAACTTTTTATACAACCATTTTTGGTTGTAGGACTTGTATTGAACTTGGACTAAAAAGATAAGCATATGTTGGTTGAACCAAATGAAGGTTCTTACCTTATTTTTATTATTGTTGTTTTCTTTTATAATCTTAAGTAAAAAGAACCTAAATTAGATGTTAGTTCTAATTATGAAAAAGAAGCTAATCTAAATCACTAGTTGTAGAATGGTCAAAAAGATCTCTTTTATGTTCAACTAGTGTTAATAAGAAATAAATACTAATGAAGATTTGGTAGAAATGTTAGTAGATGTTCATATTAAAATAAAGTAGTAGTAGTAGTAGATGATTAAAAGAAGTAGTTGTAGATGTTCTATGTTCATATTAAAATAAAGTAGTAGTAGTAGATGATTAAAAGAAGTAGTTGTAGATGCTCTATGTTATGTTCTACCCATGCTAGAATTATATAGAAACTCATGCTATGTTGTAGGTTGATACTTAACTAGTATACATGTCTAGAATGTTACTAAAATGTACACCATGCTTTATGTTAATGTTAAAATAGCATATCATGTTTAAGAATGATATTCATGCTTAGAATGTTGTAGGATTTATATTAAAAATACCTACCATGTTTAGGAATTATGTATGCCATGCTAAGTGTATAAACATGCTTAGAATGTTGTAGGATTTATATAAAAAAATATTTACCATGTTTAGGAATGATGTATACCATGCTAAGTGTATAAATATGCTTAGAATGTTGTAGGATTTATATTAAAAATACCTACCATGTTTAGGAATGATGTATACCATGCTAAGTGTATAAACATGCTTAGAATGTTGTAGGATTTATATTAAAAATATCTACCATGTTTAGGAATGACATATACCATGCTAGATTAATTTATCTATGCTTAGATGATTGTAGGAAAGTATATACCATGCTAGATTAATTTACCTATGCTTAGATGATGGTAGGAAAACATATACCATGCTAGATTAATTTATCTATGTTTAGATAATTGGTATATCATGCTAGATTAATTCATCCATGCTTACATGCTTGTAGGAAAGCATATACCATGCTAGATTAATTTATCTATGCTTAGGTGATTGTAGGAAAGCATATACCATGCTAGATTAATTTATCTATGCTTAGGTGATTGTAGGAAAGCATATACCATGCTAGATTAATTTATCTATGCTTAGATGATTGTAGGAAAGCATATACCATGCTAGATTAATTTACCTATGCTTAGATGATGGTAGGAAAGCATATACCATGCTAGATTAATTTATCTATGTTTAGATAATTGGTATATCATGCTAGATTAATTAATCCATGCTTACATGCTTGTAGGAAAGCATATACCATGCTAGATTAATTTATCTATGCTTAGGTGATTGTAGGAAAGTATATACCATGCTAGATTAATTTATCTATGCTTAGATGATGGTAGGAAAGCATATACCATGCTAGATTAATTTATCTATGCTTAGATGATGGTAGGAAAGCATATACCATGCTAGGTTAATTAATCTATGCTTAGATGATTGTAGGAAAGCATATACCATGCTAGATTAATTTATCTATGCTTAGATGATGGTAGGAAAGCATATACCATGCTAGATTAATTTATCTATGTTTAGATAATTGGCATATCATGCTAGATTAATTTATCCATGCTTACATGCTTGTAGGAAAGTAGTATACCATGCTAGATTAAATTATCTATGTTTAGATAATTTTAGGAAAGTGGTATATAATGTTAGATTAATTTGTCTATGTTTAGATAATAGTAGGAAAGTGATATATAATGCTAGATTAATTCATCCATGCTTACATGCTTGTAGGAAAGTTGTATACCATGCTAGATTCATTTATCTATACTTAGATTGTAGTAGGAATCATTATACATGCTTATAATGTTGTAGGATTGATGTTTAATTAACCTACCATGTTTAGAACATCGTAGGAGTGTTATGGTTGGTGGTCAGGTTATGTACCATAAGTAAATTGTCGTAGGTAGATACTTACAATTGTATGCCATGCTTAAAGTGATATAGGTTGAAGTAATAAGGATCGGGAAGATCACTAGTAATAGTTAGTTGATAAAGGTTGTTATGTCGCCTTCGGTTTCTCATTGGTAGAATACCGATCATAGACCATTAGTAGATTCTTCTGTTGCTTCTAATAATAGAAGATCAAGTTTGCTAGTAAGCACGTTTGGTTGCTCCTAGGTTGATGACCTGTATGGTTGTTTGCATATGGTTGTGCTCGTATGTGGCTCGACTGGCCCGTATGTAGCTGTGGGTCTCATACGTAGTTTATTTGGCTCGTATGTAGGTTGTTGTCTCGTACGCGGCTCGACCGGCCCGTGCGTAGCTGTTGGTCTCATATGCGGCTTATTTGGCTGGTATGTACGTTGTTATCTCCTACGAGGCCCGCCTGGCTCGTAGGTAGCTATTGTTTCATACGTAGCTTATTAGCTCGTATGTGGTTGTTACTCGTGTATAGCTTGTTAGCTAGTACACTGTCGTTGTGCTCGTCTAGGGTGATATTACCACCCTAGGGGCTATCGACCATCAAGACATATGTTTTCTACCCTAAGGAACTGTGGAGGAGTCACTCCTTGTGTACCGTCGAATCTTAACCAGTGTAGGTTGATCGAGGACCAGAGTATAGACGGAATCCAAGTTTAGGGTAGCGGCATGCATGTATGTTCGCACGGCCGAGGACTTGGATCGATGGACCAGGAACCTGATCCCGAAGGGTTCTGGTAAGTCTAGGTTGAGCAGCCTAGTAGAGTTGTCTTGCGAAGTCTACTTTAGAGGCCTAGCATGTTGTGTTTATAATATTGTCATCCCTAGGATTGTTCGAGTCAGGGACATCATTAGGATAGTGACTTATAAGGTTCATTTTACTTAAACCCTTTTGCCGGGAGAGAGGAGTCGGTTGTAGGGGGCCCCCTACAACTAACTCGTCCCTTGAGGCAGATCATAGGTGGTGTATTGGGTTGTACCTTCCCGTCAAAGGGATACGTACGGTGCCGTCTCACAAGTTGAGGACACGGGTTGCGTATCTCACGCTGTTAATTCCTGAAGTGCCGTGGCTGGGGGTGCCACAGGATGCATTGTGCAGTCCTGCGCTTGTGAGACCCGAGAGGGTGCCACAGGGTAGGCTTCGCGCTGCCCTGCGCTTGCGAGACCCTATGATTTTGGTTTTTGGAATGACGCCCGATACATTGGGTTCGTCTGTTTTTGAGTGAGGTCCAGCTAGTCGGGTAGCAGTGGCGAACATAGACACCACTGGCGGAATGCATTAGTGGGACTTGACCACGTCTGCAACCTCAAATTAGTCACGTGTAGGTGTCAGGAACAGGTTGTGTACAATTAGAATTCATAACGCGGGTTCAAATCCCTATATATGGAGAAACGCTTGAGATGGGGTTGCATGTAGTATGGGCTGCATGTTGCTTCGGAGACTCGCTGACATTAGAATAGGAGCATCCTAGTCTATTTAAATATCGCATTAGAGTCTAGTCATAGCACTCACGAACACTTAAACTACACCAACACCATTGCCATGTTTTGTATGTTGTTTGGGAGATTCGCTGCGTTGATATCAGCCTTTAAGCGTCAGTGAATACTGACATCCCCACTTCCATAGGTACTGGATCGCCGAAGTACAATGGCGAGATTCAGGAAGACTCAAGGCGAGGAAAGCAAGGAGTCAGTGTTATGTTTAGTTCCGCTGCAATATGTGTATTGATTATCTATTTGTTGAGAAGTACTCAAGTGAGAGTTACCAAGTGTGTTTTTCATTCCTTGTACTCTGATGTAAATTGTTGAAGGCGTAATACTTGGAAATATAAAGGTAATATTGTAACTCTATTGTAATGCATTGCAGTTGTATAATGTTCAGACTTGTAATGTATTGAGTGTGGAATAAAAAATTTTAAATTCTCCTGTTTTTCTGTGTATTGTGACTAATTGAAGAAAATGTCTTGGCTCGTATCTCGGTTTTCCCAGTATCGGAAATCGGGGCGCTACACCTACGCTCCATCTTCTTCAACCGGGGTTTTTTTTGGTGAGGAAAAGGTTGCTTTTTGGGGTACAGGGCTGAGGGTTTCGGTTGGAAGTAGGGTTTGGGGTTAAAAGCAAGAGTGGGAGTGGGAATGGAGGGGACGTGGTGATGTGACGGTTTGGAGTTGAAAAGGAGGTGGCGCTGGGATCGATGGGGCACTGGCGTAGGGCCATGATGACGAGGGGGGAGTCGAAGCACCTGAGCATAGGATTTTCTTAGGTCCCGAGGAACGAAGGCTTTCTCTCTCCTCACTCCTTTCTCCATTCTCTTTGTAATTCCAACTTCTAACAATCTTTTTTTTGGGGATTCAATAGGAAGAACTCAGTTCTCTTGCTCCCGCCAATGAGTAATTTGATCTAGATTCCCTCAATTTCTCAGAAGATTCTCTCCTTGAGTTCCACAACAATCCACAGTCTGAATCTAAAGCCTAGTTTCTCGCCTTGGGTTCTACAACTCCCCACAGTCTAAATCTCAAAGCTTTGACTAGATTGACAAACTTGACATGGAAAACGATACAGGGATCCGACCCCAAGAACAAGGACTGAAAACCTCTACTTCAAATCCAAACCAAAGCATCAGTGACCCACAACGAAATTTCTTAGCAGATCAAAATGACAACCACCATACAGGGATTCGAATCTGAGAACGAGGACTGAAAAACTCTACTTCAAATACAAACCAAAAGACCAGGCTCCAAGTGAGAAAGATTGATGCAAGAAGTGCCCCCCTAAGTCAAGGCGAGGCCAGAAAAGATTTCTGATGCTGCTTTTTTAAGTGTGGGGGGACCAAGTGTGAGTTCTTGTAATTTGTAGTGGAATGGACAGATCTGAAGTAGATCCCAGCCACAAATCTGAATTTGAGATGTGGGAGCTGTGTGGAGATGTGGAGGGGGAACTGCTGATGACCGGCCCCCCTGAGTACCTACAAAGCGCCTAGAAACACCGGAGTGGTCCCAGTGACAAGCCCTCCTACGATCTAGTCAGTCACTGAAATGAATGAAAGCTAGGGTTCAGGTGGAGAAAAGTTGCTTACCTTTCAAGGGAAAAGGGGGGGCTGGTATTTATAGACAGAGAGAGTGGGTATGTTACTCCTGATTGGCCGGGTCGACCAGTTTCTTGGTGGGCCTGAACCTGTAAAAAGCCTGTTGGATCATCATGATCAGAGAGGATCGAGTTGAGGAGATCAGATGGCTCGGATTGAACCATATTATTTAGCCACATCATATGCCCACCACTCCTGGAGGGTTGTGTGTATTGACCGTCGAGGAGTAATCTGTTTTTGAGAGAAGATCGATAGATGTTGTTTCATGAGAATAGGCTAGAAGATCCCTGAAGAGTGATATGGGCTCGATGCCGGGCTTCGTGACGACTGAGCTCCATCTTCCGAGAGTCGAGCTTCGAGCCTCGTGCCTACGACAGTGGTTGGCTCGAGGTTGATGTCGAGCATCAACCTCCAAGCCTCGTGCCTAAGATAGTGATTGGCTCGAGGTTGATGCTGAGCGTCGAGCCCCAAGCTTTATGAGAAAGCTAGGGCCATGCTCGAGGTCGAGGCTGTTCGTCGAGTTCCGAGACTCGTGCTTAAGACAGTGGTTGGCTCGAGGTTAATGCCGAGCGTTGAACCCCATGCTTTGTGAGAATTCTAGGACCTTGCTCAAGGTCGAGGCCGAGTGTCAAGCTCCGAGCCTCGTGCCTAAGACAGTGATTGGCTCGAGGTTGATGCCGAGCGTTGAGCCCAATGCTATATGAGAAAGCTAGGGCCTTGCTCGAGGTCAAGACCGAGCATCGAGTTCCGAGACTCATGCTTAAGACAGTGGTCATCTTGAGGTTGATGCTGAGCATCGAACCCCATACTTTGTGAGAAAGCTAGGACCTTGCTCGAGGTCTAGGCCGAGCGTCGAGCTCGGAGCCTCATGCTTAAGACAATGGTTGGCATGAGGTTGATGCCGAGCATCGAGCCCCACTCTTGGTGAGAAATCTAGGGCCTTACTCGAGGTTGATTTCGAGTGTCGAGCCCCACGCTTTGTGATAAATCTAGGTCCTTGATCGAGGTTGATGTCGAGCGTTGAGCTTCGAGCCTTGTGCCTAAGTGCGTCGAACCCCATGTTTTGTGAGAAATCTAGGACCTTGCTCGAGGTCGAGTCCGAGCGTCGAGCGTCGAGCTCCGATCCTCGTTCTTAAGACAGTGGTTGGCTCAAGGTTATTGCCGAGCATCGAGCCCTACGCTTTATGAGAAAGCTAGGCCCTTGCTCGAGATTAATGCCGAGTGCCGAGCTCTGAGCCACGTGCCTAAGAGCGTCGAACCCCATGCTTTGTGAGAAAGCTAAGACCTTGCTCGAGGTCGAGGCCGAGCGACGAGCTCTGAGCCTCATACTTAATACACTGGTTGGCTCAAGGTTGATGCCGAGCATCGAACCCCATGCTTTGTGAGAAAGCTAGGCCCTTGCTCGAGGTTGATGCCAAGCGTCGAGCCTCACGCTTTGTGTATTTTGCGAGAAAGCTAGCAGCTAGTTCGAAGTCCATGCTAAGGTCTGAGCGTGGTGGACTTTGTGAGAAAAGGGGGTTGCACACTCGCTATGGTTGCAGTGACATGGGTGCTGCAAGTGCAATGCTGACATCACGGTTGTGGAAATCGAGGTGTCGAAATCTTGCTAGCCATTAGATCTAGATGGGTGATTGAGATATGTTTGAGTTTTTTGAGGCATCGCGGAGTCGCCTATATATCCCTCACTCCACCTCTTATTCTTCACCTTGCGTTCTCTCTCCAAGTGCTCCATAGTAAACGGCGACCAAATTTTTGGCAAACTTCCCGTCAAGGGAATAAGGTTAGTATTTTTTACTATGTCGAGGATTCAGTTCGGTTCTCTCGCCTCCACATCCGGTCATGGCCGTGAGGTTCATCTCTCCAACTCTATGTCTTGGGAGGCGATGAAGCAGGTCCACGACGTCCAGCCGCTCCATAGTCGAAAGCCCTTTGTAGTAGAATTGAGCGACTCGGAGGGAGAGGAGGAAGTGGCCGAGGTATTTGACTCGGAAAATGAAGAGGCAGTGGAGGGCCATAATAGGGTGGTTGGTGAGGGAAAGGATGATGAACCAGTGGAGGTTGATCCGCCAATGGATGCCTCCAAATTGATGCCCCCCCCCCCCCCCGAAGGCCCCTCGCATCCGAAACAGGAGGATGAGGTGGACCCTCCCAGACAGCTCGGTACAACAGGACGAGTTCCTCCCTAAATACGGGCTCGACGTCCCTTACCTTCTGCAGCCGAGCTCCATTAGGATGTATCCGGACAATGTTTTGTGAAGTTGGTCACATATGGTGTGCAACATTCTTCACCAGGTCGACAAAAGATCCGGATGGACAAGATGCTGTGTGCCCTGATGGCTGACGACCTGCCGTTAATTCAAGCCAACTACTTTATAAGGCTAGAGTATGAGTTGCTGCTTCCGAGCTCCGGTCTCCGTCCCACGGATAACCTAGCACCCTAGTTCTGTATGTTCCTGGTGGACACCTTCACCTCGGGTTTGCGGCTGCCTTTACATCCGTTCATCAAGGAGGTGTTGAACTGGGGGGGATTGTGCCCCATGAAGTATGCCTGAACTCCTGGAAGCAGCTCGTGTGCTTCATGTTGCTCTGCGAGGAGAGGGGAGTTCCTCTGAAGCTGAAGTACTTCTGAGTCGTGCTAGGAATTAGTTCGTTGGGCGAGTACGAGGGGATTTACTACATCTTGCCTCGTCCCCATATGAAGGTAGTCCATGGACATCCGGGCTCCATAAAAGGATGGAAGGCAAAATATTTTATTGTCCGAAACCAAGTGCCTTGGGAGATTCCCACCACCAGGAATTTCTATATGCTAAATTACAAATCACCGAGGAGAAGAGACCTGACCGAAGAGGAGTGGGCCGATGTGGATCGGATTGTCTCTGGACACAGCATCGGCTGACCGAATGTGACAGACATGCACTTGGCTGGGATCGGACTGAGCTCCGTTCCTTCCCATATGTCCTTCATTTTCTTTTTTAATCATCTTTTTCCCTTCGTCCATATAGACTTTTTCTCTTTTGTAGATATGGACGATGCCGCCATCAACGCAAGGAGAGCTCAGTCAGCCAAGAATAAGGCGGCTAAGCAGTCGAGGCAGAGGAAGGTGTCCTCTTAAGGCAGGGGCGAAGGTCCCTCGGATAAGAGGCCCAAGAAACAAAAGGCCTTGTTGATCCCGGGAACCTCCGGCTCATCTAAGGCGAGACCCAGCCTAGTAACCTTAAGGTTTTGGAGGTGCTGAGGGGTGGGATCCCTCCCGTTCTGTAACACCCCGAATTCCAAAACAGACTGAATTCAAAGTTCCACAGAATCTTTACACTTCTCTTCGTACAATTTTACAAGGGAATTAAAACTTCACTTTACATCAGAGTTACATCTTTAAATTACATTTAAACAGTGGAAGTCTTTTACAATAATTACATGAATAAAATGTACAACACTCGAAACATTCTTTAAGCAGCATGCATACTTAATCTTGTCAATCCATTTATCCTGCGTAGAAACTGTGGGCTCGTCAGTTCATTCAACTGATGCAAGGATATAAAACATCAATTTTCTCCGACTTAGAAAACACACACTTGTCACAAACAAAACTACGGAGACTATCCTATAGATGTCGTGTTGTGCTGTGCACTTAGTCCTTAATGCGGTGGTTATGTTATTTGACACTAATGCGCACTTGTTCGGATTCTATGCATCCCATACTACATAGGTCCGAGGGCAAGCCCTTAATCGTTCTTCATTTTATAGGGTTCAATCCCTCGCCATGACTTAAACTACTACGGTAACTACGGTAAGTATCCTAGATGTTCAATGAGTTACGAGCCCATATCTAGACAACTTGGAGGGGAATCCCACGCACTGACATGACGCATCTTGCAGGCAATCTATGGACAATTCAGCCCCCGTCATGGAACGACGGCACCACCCGTAATCACCAAACATCCCACAAGGGTCGCCACCGGGACAATAATTCTGGAGTAGTGCTCACGCCATGTCTTGACGCATCAAGCAGGCAATCTGTGAATCACTCTCATACCGCTAATTCGATGACCCTCATACTCGTGTTTTTCTCTCACTTTCGTCACATCACCACTATGTATCTAATTCTTAGTTTATTTGAATCATGAATAAAATCAACCCCTAGAGTTAGCTCTTTCCTCTAAACCGGTCTTATTCAACAACATGACCAACTTGGTCTTTCATCTCAATAATTCAACTTAACAACTATAATTCATTCAATTGCTGGTAATAGGACTTTAGCTACCCTCTAGTTCAAAATCTCATTTCATGTCCATAGCATTTGTGTATTCATATTCATAAGACTTTTTATAGTTCATCAGGATATTTGATTTCACTTTCATGTTCAATTTTATGCATAAGACAAATAAATTTATTTTCTAATTTGTCACATTCATAATTCATTCTTTCCACATCATTCTCTTATTCTCTTTTACCAATACTAAATCAAACATTCATACTTTCGATTTTCCTTTTATCAAAAATATCTGTTCAAACTCTTTTTTTTAGCAATACATTTTTCTTTATCCAAAGACACTTTAAAATAACAATTTATAATAAGTTCTTTCTGGCAAAATAGTCTCAATTTCTCCTTTACACTAGGCCAAGGGTTATAGAAAATTATCTCATAAAATCTGGATATCAATTAAATCCTCAGGACAGTCGATTGTTTAAAGCATAGTCGGTCGACTGCTCTGCGATGATTTAAAACTCGAAAATAAATTGTCAGGACAATCGACTGTTAACGCATATACGGTCAACTGTTCAGCAACTAAAATCCGAAACTTGGAATTTATACAGTGACTCAAGATTTTCAAAAACCATTTAACTCTCATTTTTATATAAAAGACTATTCTTTTGTTTGTACGGAAACGGAATCAATCTTACTAACAACAGGCATGCATGATTTGTTAATCAATCTACTTTCATGACAAGGAGATTTTCTCATAGTTCACATCATATAACCACACATTTATTCACATCGCATTTTTCCACGTTCATGAATAACTCAAACATAAAGGTTCATAATTTCTTAATTAGCAAATGAGCATATTTTCAAATCATCACCACAATATTTCTATTCTTATCTTTCAACCAATTTTACTACTTATTCCATGAATTTCACACATGTTTCTTTTCTCCTTCAACAGGGTACTAATAAAGAGTAATATTTTCACCTATCTATTCTAGCATGATTAGCACACAACCTAGCATGATACTACTTAGAAGTTAAAGAAAACTGCCCACCTTATTTGGAGAGAAACAAATGTACTCCTAAGAACTCCTAGATTGATCAAAAGAGGCCTTCTTCTCCTAGTTTGAGCCACCACAAGTCGTCTCCTCCTAGCCTTGAAGCAACCCCTAGCCTCCCTTGCTCCTTGAAGAAAAAACTGGCCACCAATGGGATGAAGAACACACAATTGCAACTCTCAATTTTTTACTCTCTAATTGTATTTTTTCATCATTCTCTTTTGATATAGATTAGGTGTAAGTATACTAAGGTAAGGGGGGGGGGGGTATTATACAAATTTTTAGTAAGAATGGAAGGCTAGGATTAGATCAAGTGGTTTAAGGATCAAGGGCCTAGATGAATTAGGGAGTTGCCATAACTTCCCGTGATGGAATAACCACTCCTCCACTTCATCCACTCTCCCTCTCCACTCATGCACAATCCGGCCAATGCTCAAGGGTGGGCTTTGCACACTATAGTGCATGCACATGCTACCCTAGTGTCCCCCACTTACAAGTTGTACATGTTAGTTTAATTAATTGTCTATTATTTGAGTCTACACTATAGGTTAGGCTAAAATAAAGAAGAATTAAATTACATGGGATTACTAATGGGCCAAGAGACCATGGGCTCTACTAATTTAATTAATTAATTTACTAATATGGGCTACAAAGAGACAAATTGGCCTAGGATTAAATTAGGCTTTCTAAAAAGAGAATAAATGGGGAATACTAGTTTGTGAAATATTTTTAGAGAAATGCATGCATTAATTACACGTGCACAACACGTAAAATCAAACTACTCCAAATATAAATAAGATTGAAAATCCAGGTTGTTACACGTTCACCCCACCTTTGAGGATGTAGTGGGTGACGAGGGGCTGGGACCGTGGACCCCTGACTGGGCCATGAGGACGGCCGATACGCTGACCGAGGGGCCATTAGTGGTCAAGGTGGTGGAAAAACTCGCCCCGCCTCACGACAGAGAGGCCCTAGCGACCGAGATGCTGGAGTCCTGCTATATGAGGTGGGCTCAGGCCAGCATGCTGGTAAGTACTCCTCGAACTGCCAAAGTTCTGCAATATGATTTTCTCCCTCTTTTTTTTTGAAGTCTTAGCCCTTCGTCTACAGGCGTCTATGGCCGGGGCCTAGATGGCGAAGTTACTCTTCCGCGAGCTCCAGAGGGAGGTGAGGAACGCTCAACGGTATGAGCGTGAGATGAAGGACTTAAAGTTGAAGCTAGCTGGACATGTCCGCATCTCGTGAGCAGGCCCTTCAGACCGAACTGGCTTCCATGGCGAACGACCGAGTTCGGGCCAAGGGAGAAATAAAGAAGGCGGCCGCCCGGGAGATAAAGAAGACCAAGACCGCCACCATTAACAGGGTGGTCGCTGCTCAGGATGAGGCGTACAACAAGGCCCTTGGGCAAGTCAAGTTTTACTTCCCCGCGTGCCAGCTCGAGAAGTTTCACTACGGGATGATTCTTCCCGAGCAACCGAAAACTCCCGAAGACGACGGCGAGGAGGGGGTCGGGGCAACGCACTCTGAGGAAGGTGTCGTAACTGTCATGCCCCGCTTCCCAAAATACGAAATACGAGTACGTAACGTAGGCCCAGCGAATGATGTAAACACCATCCATAAGTTGTACCAGTCTAACTCAACAATATGAAATAACAATCACAACCACGCAAAGGGATATAATCACATAAACAAAGATCAACTTCAATAATAAATGAGATAATCCAAATAATAATATCCAACATCTGGGATAAAACAAACTCTGGGTCATAAAAGTCCAAAACAAAGTATTATGTCAATGTCAATATTCAAAGGGAAAATAGCATAAAATAATTCAAACAATCTGTTCTTAGACTCCATCTTCTAGAATCGTTACTCACCAATTCCTTTTGGTAGTATTCCTTCAGTACCTGTAAACTCGTGATCTAAAAAGAAAAAAAATAATGTCCTTAGAGAAAGTCATGGACAGCAAGTAGAGAAAACAGGGAATAATAGGAACATGGTATATCAAAAAAAATGGGACGAGATCAAAGTCAATAACAAAATCAAACATTGGTAAAAATGTCAATGGTCTATGTTTAATCATGCATTTAATTAATAGTTTCAATTCAAGTCCAAAGTTGATGACAGTATACGGGATCAAGCATGAAATGTCAAGTGCGAGTTATTTATCATTTTATTAGTCTATCTAGTTCACGTACTACTGCGTCCCATATGTTCCTTACCACATGTTCGGTGCAAGCAAACAAGTGAACGTTTCAGACTGACGGTGAACTCAACAGATCATGTACTCGACCTAGTAATCAAAAATTTACGGGATGTACGGGAATTACAAGAATTACGGGAATTTTGGGGATGTACGAGAATTACGAGAATTATGGGAATTTAAGAGAATCAGCTGGCAAGGAACACCTACCGAGTACAGTCTCCAATTATTCACTACCAAGTCAACCCATAATACCTTGGCTTGTTATCATTTTATTTCAACCTATGTGAGCATGCAAGAAGGTGTCAAGGTTGTATCATTCTAGGCATGACTAATTCTACACATTTCAGGCAAATCAAGAAGCATATATATTAAATCAACACAATTCATAAAATCTGGACAGCAGGATGTTACTGTACAAAAACAGAGATTCCCACTGCTACAGAAAAGACAATCTAGATTCGTCAGAAGTTATAGAAACTAAAATCTTTGCCGGTTCCAGCTAATATACACACGACATATAAAAGTTACAAAAACTAGGTTAAAAATCCTATTCTTCCCGGATTTTATGTCCAGGCAGCAGGTTATAGATTGTATAAACATATATGAAATAGGCCAGAAAATTCATCAATTAAATCTACGAAAATTCAAGGTGATTTCTGTTGTTGACCTAGCTACCTAAATAAATAGACTAACTAGACACAAATTATAAACCTCGCAAGTGCACGAATCGAATCGTAGTAATAGCAAGGGTCGATCCCACAGAGATTGTAGACTTCAACTTACTAATCAATAAAAAATAATAAAAATCATAAGGAGTTGTTTTAAAAGTCTAAAAGGAATAAAAAGATTAAAACTAAGAAGGAATTGTTGAATCACAAATATCTCTTGAATAGTTGGGTTGTTGATCTCCACCAATAGTTAGTAATGCTAATTTGCCTTCTGAATTTACTTCCAATTACTCATGTTGTTCACTTCAAGGGCATGGTATCTACTCCTTAAAGTATTGTTTCCCTAAGCCAAGAATTAGGCATGGTATCTACTCTAATTCGTTTCTTTCCATAAGTATCTAGCAGGGTATCTACTAAGTTATACTTAGAGAAAACATAAGAACAGTGGAAACGAACAAACACTTAAAGTTCTAGAAATTGGTATCAGATCTAGATCCTCTAAGTTGATTGAACCAAGAACCCCTAAAGATTCCTTTGTTACAAATTATGAGCACGAGATTCGGTCGTCTCAATATGCTTCATATAACAGATTTAGATAAATGATAACATAAACTTGATATTCTCACGTGCTGTATGTCAGTCGACTGGCTCTCACCTCAGTCGACTGCTCTCAGACTTCAAGATCCAAGTTTGATGATCATTAATCTATGTCAATTCAACCAGATTCAATCAATAAGTAATTAGAAGATCTCAGAAGAACATAGCACTACATAACTACGGTTTCGATCTACCCAACTATGAAATTAGTTCCACATAATAATACTTTTATTGCTTAACAAGTTCAAATACATGATCAACATAAAAGAATAAAGAGAGAAGAAGAAATAAACTAATGGATTCCGGCAATATGGTCGACTGTCTGTCACACAGTCGACTGCCTTCTGGTTGCTGGGTCTTCTTTCTCCTTCTTCGATGTTGATGGAGTGATGCTTGGGTTGATGACTTGATGGTTGGGAACTCTCTGATTAAGTTGTGTCCACGAGATAGATCTGATCGTTGATGGAGTCGTGGATTCGAGAGAGGAGAGAGATGGTATTCTGATATTTATAGAGCACGGCTGATAATTAGGGTTTCCACTTTTTCAGGAAGATTCTTCTTTATTTGATTTGATGATTAATATCTTTCTCTTTTCTCCTTTCTTTCCTTATCTGTCCACTTGGAAAAATACCCTGTCTTTAGATTTGATTCGCTGTATAAAATCTTGATCCAAGTAGATTTGAATCTAGATGCAGGTATATCTTTGAAGATCTTATCTGTTTACTCCGCCGCAGACTAGTCGACTTGTCTTCGAATCAGTCGACTGAGTCGAGACTTCTGAAGATTTCATCTTTGATCATACCAGTCGACTGTCTTTGGGAATAAGTCGACTGTGACGATAGTTGTGGAAAATCAGCTTCTCCTGTCCAGTAGCCTGGTTGAGGAACCAGTCGACTTATCCTCTGCAGTTCTCTGTGTATTATCCTTGAAGTCCTGAATCTGCTTCGTTTTGCTGTTACAAGCTGTTTCCTATGGAAAAGAGAGAATAAGAGTTAAATACCATATATAGAGCTTTTAAATATCCAATTATATTAAGATTGTTGCTCTAAAAAGTGAATAATAATGTGTTCATCAAATACCCCCACACTTAGCTTTTGCTTGTCCTCAAGCAAACTAGAATTATGAATAGGGAGAATAATAACAACAATAAACTCAACCATCAAGATTTCTTATTATGTGGACATCAAAATGAAAAATATAAAACTACAAACAATTTTAGATAAAGTAAAATTAAACATACCCACTTTCTTCAGTGCAATTGTCTATTCATAAATCCCAAACTTAGTCATATATGTCATGCGATTAATGTAGTTATAGTATGCATCTACTCAGTCTGTGATTATCCCTTTTCTCTACTACAAATCCAGTAGCAAACTAGAGTTTTCTGTTTTTTTTTTTTTTTTTTTTTTTTTTTTTTTTTTTTTTTTAGTAGTCTCTTCTTTAAAGTTGTCACTTGTCTTTTGACGCGAATGCGAAACATTTGTGATGTATCCACCCGGTTACTCAACAAGTCACAAACATTGAAGTGCTTTGCATACTCATATTTCAAGTTGCCGTTTGACGTAAAGGTAAACATTGGTGATGAATACCCCTAGTTACTAAGCGCTCAAAACATTGGAGTAGACTGACTTTATTCAAATATATATATATATATATTGTATCACTCTATTTACTTAAACTCGATTTAGGACTAGATCTGAAGGGAATAATTATCAGAAAAAAGCATCACATTTGTTTATTATGTATAATCGCATGACGCACACAATTTTGTAGGGGATTATGAAACTCAATAATCCTAAAGTAAATAAGTATCCTTACTCTTACTTTATAAGAAATTGTTTATCCTAAAAAATCCAAAAGATTCCAAATATAACTAACTAATACCCCCACACTTAGATGGAACATTGTCCTCAATGTTCGCACAAACATAAGATATAGGCATGTGTTACCATCTAGTAAGGAGATAAAAGATAAAAAGAACTAAAAGAAAAATAATGAATAACTGAAAGCAAATAAAGGAAAGTGTAAATACTCCCCTGAAAAATTGGGTTGCCTCCCAATAAGCGCTGTGTTTCTTGTCTTCAGCTAGACGCGATGAGTTTGTGCAATGTATTGAATGGTTCAAGGCTCACAACTCATCGACTTAGAAGGTCTCCCCCTCTGCCCATTCACCTTGAACGTTTGATTTTTCGCCAACGCTCCATGTGGGGGAAACCTTTGCAACAATTTTATGGACCGTACCACCTTGACATCAGTTTATCAGCAATGGTCCATCTTAAAGCACCATTGTGATTTTGCAAGACTCCCTGCAGCCTTGCTTCTTTGTTCATCCTGAATTTTGCAGCAACTGTCACAGGTACTGTCTGGTTGTTCCCCAAATAATCAAGTAGTGGCCTCAGGTGTTCATGTAGTGGCTTTAGCTCCTCATCAGGTGTCCTAGGAGCAGTCGACTTGTCATGATCTTCAGTCGACTTGTATGTTTCATCAGTCGACTTGTCCTCTTCATAAGTCGACTTAACCTGTAGAACACAAGTGTTATCAGATACCAACTCTTCAAATACAGATGTAAGCTTACCTGGATAGGACTCTGGAGTTCCATGGTGAAGTACTGTCTCTGCAATCTGCCAGTCGTCGTATTCCATTTCAACTTGAGATAGTGGTGGAGGGTGCGCAATTGTTGCTTGTAATGGATCAACGCTATTTTCTTGAAATGTTTGGTCGCAAATTTCCGGAACCACGTCAACTTTATAACATTCATGATCATCGTGTGGAAACTGTGGTGCATCAAACATTGTAAACTCAGTCTCTTCTTCTAGTGTTGTCCTTGATTGGAGCTGTTCTTGTCCTGTAGGGTTAGGTATGGTTTGTGATGGAAATTCTCCTGCCTTTCTTTCACTTAACTCCGTAGCAATTTGGCCAATTTGAAATTCCAATTTTTGAATGGCCTGTCTTTGTTGATCACTGGTTTGTTGTTGCTGTTGGAGTAGTTGAAGAATGGTGGATTCGAAATTTAACTTCTCCTGTTCTTGTGCTGGCTCATCATACCCATTCCCGCCTTGGAATTGCTGCGTATGCCCTGGTGCAAATTGATTGTCTTGATGGTTTTGCCACCCTGGGTTATACGTGTTTGAAAAAAAATTGTTCTGGTGTGGGTACATTCCCTGTTCTACATAGTTTGTGTGCTCCTGATCTGTGAAAGAAAACATGGGACATGAATTAGTTGTATGGTTAGATTGAAAACAAATTGCACAAATTTCTTTTGGTTGGTTTTTTACACCACCCATCGTTGAATTCCCAAGCATATCAATCTTTTTGTTCATGGTTTCCATTTCGAATTGCATGTTATTATTATGAGAAATTTCGAATACTCCCTGTTTTCTTGAGATGCTCCTCCTTGTTGAGAATTGTTGTGAGTTCTCGCTGAGTTCTTCAAATAGCTCTAAGGCCTCCTCAGCACTCTTCCTCATCAACATTCCATTGCATGCTGAATCAACAATTGCTTTGTTAGTGTAATTTAAACCCTCATAAAATGATTGTACCTGGTCGTCCTTAGGTATGTTATGCGTAGGACACTTGAAAAGCTTGTTTTTGAAGTCCTTCCATGCCTCGAAAAACAAATCGCCATCTTTTTGTTGGAAGAGTAGAATCTCCCTTTTTAGTTGTCTGGTCTTCTGGGCTGGAAAGAACTCTTTCAAGAATTTTGTTGCCAATTGCTCCCATGAACTAATTGATCCTGGTTCCAAAGAATTATACCATAACTTAGCATTAAGTTTTAGAGAAAAAGGAAACAAGATTAACCTGATTTGTTCAGAGGTAAGCCCTTGGATGCTTTGTGTCCTGCAAAGATCAAATAAGTCTTGTAAATGTAGATGCGGATCTTCGTCTGTTCTACCAAAGAAGTGGGGCACCATGCTGAGTAATTGAGGTGATAGATGCATATTCCCTGTGACTTTGGGTTGAAAAGCTATGCAAGAAGGATTCTCAATATTCTTAGGAATGAATTTGTCTTGCATTGGTACTCGGTTTAAAAAAATTTCACCCATTGTTGCTTTTGGAAAAATCCTCTGGACAGTCGACTGATCCTCGGGACAGTCGACTGGTCTGCACCTGTACAATAGCTTCTGTACAGTCGACTTGTCTGTGAGACAGTCGACTGATTTGGTTCTGTGCAAAGTTTAACCTGAAAGAAAGTTCAAGAAAAAGAAAAAGAAGAAATAAAATAGAATAAAAAAGAAAAAGATTTTACTGATTTGTAAGTCAAAATACTAAACAATCCCCGGCAACGGCGCCAAAAACTTGTTGTTGACCTAGCTACCTAAATAAATAGACTAACTAGACACAAATTATAAACCTCGCAAGTGCACGAATCGAATCGTAGTAATAGCAAGGGTCGATCCCACAGAGATTGTAGACTTCAACTTACTAATCAATAAAAAATAATAAAAATCATAAGGAGTTGTTTTAAAAGTCTAAAAGGAATAAAAAGATTAAAACTAAGAAGGAATTGTTGAATCACAAATATCTCTTGAATAGTTGGGTTGTTGATCTCCACCAATAGTTAGTAATGCTAATTTGCCTTCTGAATTTACTTCCAATTACTCATGTTGTTCACTTCAAGGGCATGGTATCTACTCCTTAAAGTATTGTTTCCCTAAGCCAAGAATTAGGCATGGTATCTACTCTAATTCGTTTCTTTCCATAAGTATCTAGCAGGGTATCTACTAAGTTATACTTAGAGAAAACATAAGAACAGTGGAAACGAACAAACACTTAAAGTTCTAGAAATTGGTATCAGATCTAGATCCTCTAAGTTGATTGAACCAAGAACCCCTAAAGATTCCTTTGTTACAAATTATGAGCACGAGATTCGGTCGTCTCAATATGCTTCATATAACAGATTTAGATAAATGATAACATAAACTTGATATTCTCACGTGCTGTATGTCAGTCGACTGGCTCTCACCTCAGTCGACTGCTCTCAGACTTCAAGATCCAAGTTTGATGATCATTAATCTATGTCAATTCAACCAGATTCAATCAATAAGTAATTAGAAGATCTCAGAAGAACATAGCACTACATAACTACGGTTTCGATCTACCCAACTATGAAATTAGTTCCACATAATAATACTTTTATTGCTTAACAAGTTCAAATACATGATCAACATAAAAGAATAAAGAGAGAAGAAGAAATAAACTAATGGATTCCGGCAATATGGTCGACTGTCTGTCACACAGTCGACTGCCTTCTGGTTGCTGGGTCTTCTTTCTCCTTCTTCGATGTTGATGGAGTGATGCTTGGGTTGATGACTTGATGGTTGGGAACTCTCTGATTAAGTTGTGTCCACGAGATAGATCTGATCGTTGATGGAGTCGTGGATTCAAGAGAGGAGAGAGATGGTATTCTGATATTTATAGAGCACGGCTGATAATTAGGGTTTCCACTTTTTCAGGAAGATTCTTCTTTATTTGATTTGATGATTAATATCTTTCTCTTTTCTCCTTTCTTTCCTTATCTGTCCACTTGGAAAAATACCCTGTCTTTAGATTTGATTCGCTGTATAAAATCTTGATCCAAGTAGATTTGAATCTAGATGCAGGTATATCTTTGAAGATCTTATCTGTTTACTCCGCCGCAGACCAGTCGACTTGTCTTCGAATCAGTCGACTGAGTCGAGACTTCTGAAGATTTCATCTTTGATCATACCAGTCGACTGTCTTTGGGAATAAGTCGACTGTGACGATAGTTGTGGAAAATCAGCTTCTCCTGTCCAGTCGCCTGGTTGAGGAACCAGTCGACTTATCCTCTGCAGTTCTCTGTGTATTATCCTTGAAGTCCTGAATCTGCTTCGTTTTGCTGTTACAAGCTGTTTCCTATGGAAAAGAGAGAATAAGAGTTAAATACCATATATAGAGCTTTTAAATATCCAATTATATTAAGATTGTTGCTCTAAAAAGTGAATAATAATGTGTTCATCAATTTCTACACATGTCTAGTATCAACCAAATTTATTTCATATTTTTATTTTACTGTTAACATGTTCTATTTAATTATGAAACAGAAAAATACGTATGAATCTGGAAATCTGAAAATTCAGACATAGTTGTACTAAAATACTGATATCTAATATATTATATATCGAAATTCAATTCCGTTGAAAGTTCTGGAAAATAGACTCATGTTATAATTAATATTCAGAAAGTTATTTCAAATTACAATAGTAACATGGTCAAAAATCTGATACAAAAAAGACACAAACAACAGTCCAGAAAATAGTTTGATATGAATAGGCAACAACTTTATCATACAACCATATAATTCATGCTAATTAATAATCAAAGTGATTCTAGATGTTTAACATGCAGATTTCTAGATTTAAGATGCAATTTCACAGTCCTGGTGATCAATTCATTAAATCAAATTCAATCGACATATTCAATTCATCAAATAATCCTATAACATGGATCTAATTATTTTTCACATAAACGTGGATATGCGATGTACAAGAGGGACTAGGTTTTAGATCAAAGACGTAGGCACGATGTTTAGCATATATTGGGTTAGCTCGTGTAAACCCTCAATATACTTAACGGAATTCAGTAGCAATATGATAAAAAGATTGGGATCTACTTGCTGAGATCAAAGAATCTTGAACACAAACAATAAAGGGGTTCAAGAAGAGACTTGCCTTTTAGATGATAATTTCGAATATATAGAATAACTGGATGAGAATCTCGAGCGACGAACCACGAAGAGAACATGTGCGAGCTACGTGCAAATACACACACACCACAACTCAACAAAACAGCGGATCCTCCTTCACAAAATAGCACACATGGAATCCACAACCAAACACCCAACACAGCAAATCAGCACAGATCGATCCCCTTCTTCACCACCCGAACGGCGAACACCGACGGCCAGGAAAGAGGGAATGGTGGCGACTTGAGTGGCAGCTGGCACAACGGTAGATGAAGGTGGGCGCTCGCTGTCGAGAAGTGACAGTAGCGACCATGGAGGCGGGTCTCGATCGGTGCTCTAATTCGCACCGAAACAGAGGATGGAACGAAGATGGTCGGGGGTTCGAGCTCTGGATGACGACGACGAGGACGAGGGGGTCTTCGGTGGTTGTGGGGGATAGCGGAGGGGATCGACGAGGTCGACAAGGTTGGATAGCGGTGAGGTGGATGGGTTCGAGCGGCACGGTGGTGATGGGTTCAGTTGGCAGAGACGACGGGATGAGGGGATGGTCGGGGATGGTGGTGATGACAGGGGATGGTGAGCGGTCGAAGTGGTGGTCGTAGAATGGGAAGGCGAGGACGGGGAGCGGGTTGGGTTTGAAACGAAAAAGTAAGAGAGAGGGGGTATCGGGGATGAGGAGAGAGAAGATCGGCGGTAGGAGAGAGAGAGAGAGAGAGATAGATTATAATATTAAATTAGGGTTTAAGGGGGTTATTTCTATAGGAGATTAAGATGTGGGGTTTTGGGTTGTAGGTTAATGGGTTTAAGATCCAATAGGAAAAATAATAGGGTTTGGGCTTCAAGATCCAATAGGGAAGTAAAATAACCAAATAAAACAGGATTTATAACAAAATATAATTTGTATTACGTTATAGAAATTTTTATGAAATAACTACAAATACAATTATTAAATAGAAATGAATTTTTAAGAATCAATCAATAGTAATAATAACAATAATAATAATAATAATAATAATAATAACAATAACAATAATAATAGGAACAAAAATAATAATGATAATAACAATCCTAATAATAATAATAATAATAATAACGATAACAATTATAATAATAACAACAATATTAACAATACTAATGCTAATGAAAATTAATTAACCATAATAATGATAATTGGTTTTGAAATCTCGAGATCTCTCAAGATAGGCGATTTGAAATCCCCCAGATCTACTCCCTCCAGATCTACTTCCCTACTCCCCCAAATCTTTCACCTGTACCCCCTTCGCCGCCCCTTCTGCTCAGATTCAATCTTCCCCCCTTCTTTCTTTCTAGCTTTTCCCCTTCGCTCTAGTCGGCTAAGTGATTTTACCCTTTTGTCTCCCCGCGTCTCACCCTGCTATCTCCGGTAGCCTAGCCTTTTGTGTTCGCGTGAGCTCCCGTTCAGCGGCGGTGTCCTGGGGTTTCGAGGAGTTTTGTTCGGTGCTGCTCAGCCTTCCCCCTCCCATCTCCGGTATCTTGAGTTTTGTGCCACTACCTAGTCCAGATCCCAGCAACCCCCGTTCTTTTCAGATCCTTGCAGTGCACCATTCGCTAGCCTATCACTGTAAGTAGTTGTACTTTATTATTCGTCTCTTGGGTTTTTATTTCGCGGTTCTGAGTGCACTCAGATTTGTTGGATCTTGAGATATCCCTTGATCTCTCTCCTCCTCTCTCCTTGTCTTCTTTCTTCCTTCGTTCTAGTGCTCCTCTGCTCTTAGAGCCGTTATTTCATCAGTGCTTTTTGCCTCGATTGATTTACGATTTTTGGTGGATTGAACTTGGGTTGATCTTACGATCCCCTTGTTTAGAGACAGCATCTCTTCGTTCATACCCTTGATTGAGTTTGCTGAGCTCGATTGTTCAATTCTTTATTTTGCACAGTTTTGGAAGTTCTTTTTTCCCCTTTTTCCGATCAGCAAGCTGATCGCTACAGTATCGGTCTGTTGACCTTCCATTCTTCGATTTTTTCATTCTTTCCCTATCCCCATTTCTTTTGTGGGCCTGGGTTGCTATGGGCCTCTCATGGGTTGATATTGTTATAAAAAAAATATGTGAATAATACCAGTTTCTAGGGACCTATTCGTGGGCCTACTCTGAGTGGTCCAGACTCGCTGAGTGATCTGGTCTTTCGGCCCAATTCGAAGAAGTTTGTAGGGCGAGTGTCATCGTCCCTTTCCCACCCTTTCACCTCCCCCTTCACTTCCTTCTCGAAGTATACCTCGTCTTCCTCGTCCCCCAAAGCGTTGATTTGTTACCTCTGTCTCCAAGCTGGTCACATTAAGGCGTTCTGCACCGACAACATGAAGTGTCTGTTCTGTTTGAAATCTAGACACTCCCAAAATTGCTGCTTTTCCTTACAGCAAATTTTGGGATTGTCCATGGGAGTTCCCAGCTCTGATCAGGTGATCGCCACGCTCGATTTCCTCTCTCTTCAATCTAAGCTCGCGGATCTTCATGCCCACAAGCCTATGAGGGCCAAAATTTCGTCCTCTTCTCCCTTCCTCCCCACGCCTCTTGCCTCACAGCGTTTAGTAGCGGCGAATTACTCCACGACCCAAGTGAGTTCTAATCCCCCCTATCGTGACCAAGCCTCAGGTCACCTTTGTGTTCATTCCTCCAAATGAACTTTCTGATAAAATGAACATGTTTGTATACTACGGCACCGTATCTTTCAGCGGAGGTTCGGTGTCCTTCTCTACATTAGATTCTTTTCTTGGCAACTCTTGTAATGTGTCAAACTGGATGTGGGCTATCAACACATGCTCCAACAGGGAAGTGGTCATTAATTGCCCTTCTCTTAAAATCCTGGAAGACCTCATTGCCATCAACTCTCTCTCTATCAGATCCATCAAGCTAACCATTCGCAAATGGTTGTATTAGGGACATCCCTCTCCTTCCCTAATCCACTCTCCTGTTAAAGCCACGCTTTTAGGACTTTCGTCGTTCTGTGATTCTCATCGTGTCGTCGCTGACATGACTAAATGTGTTGGAGAATTGCGTCACATTTCTTCATCCTCAATGCTGACTTCAGGGTGTCTTCAAGTTGAAGCTGAGTTCGCTTGCCCGTCGACGAATGATAGAATTGATGCTTTCTCTTTGAGAGATAATAAGTCCACTTTTTCCATTTTGGTTATCTACCAAGACCGTTCTAAAGGAGGTCAGGCTCATGCTCCTTTTTCTCTGGGGGTCTCCAATACCCCTGCGAAAACAACTACCCTCCCCAATACTTTCTCTGTTGGAACTTCTTCTCTTTCGAGTACTCCCTCATCCAAATGGAAGATGTCGCACAAAGATTATCCCAAAAAGAACCTCCCTCTTCAGCGCAGAAGTTTTAGCTCTCCTTCTATCTCCAAAATCTCACCTTCTAAAGCACACAACTTGGTCTGGATTAATCTCGACATCGCCTCGGTGAAAAATCATCCTGCTTCTCAATCTGCACCTGTCGAGCTACCTCCTAAGCTACCCTTGTTGCCTCTGATCAAGACTCACTCTTCTCTGGCCCTCGCTGCTTCAGCGACCACTACTTCTACTCCGTCTAAGCCTAGTCTAATCGACTCTGATGAGAAGTGACCTGTTTGGGAGATGAATCCCCATTACTCCTCCGAGTGCGACAAATTCAAAAGCGCTGTCCATGGCACTTCCTCATCAGGGAACATTTATAATCCTAAGGCTGGCAAAGCTTTCTCTTCTGGCTCTCTGAACCCCGATGCTTGCATAGATAAAGATAATCTTCGGGACGAAGAATTAGCTGACCTGGATCGTTCCCTGGCGCATAAGCATGTAATTTTCAAGTTTCGTTCAGTTATTATTAAACATCATTCTTCCAATTGTCGGGTTTTCAATAGCGGTTACAAATTTTGAATTGGCCACCTGTATTCGTTTGCTCCTAGTTACACTCTTACTTACTGTCTCGCTACTTTTTACATTTAATTCTTCTATTTGGGCTCCTCCTCCTTCTTTGGTGGGATTACATCCACTCTGTGGATGTAGGGAGATGTCCCACTCTTCTCCTCCCCCCTCGTTCCACTTGACTGATCCATCTGTTCGGTTGACCATTAACTCCTCCGAGTCCGTTTGCCATTTGGAGGAATTAATGCGATCAATTGCCCCGGACCACCCATGGAGTCAGCGGTCTACCACTACCCTTGTTAAGAAACCTATTTCTCTCATTCACTCTAGTGCACGTATTAGGGCCAATAGAGTCGCGAAACATTTGGTAGATTCTCAGGTTTCCCTTGCGACTCAGATTCGCAAAGTCAATATTCCCACCCCCTTGCATTCTTCGTCTGAAAAGGAACAACTTGGGTCCATATACCAGGTGCATTTTGACTACCTCTCTTATCTAGACATGATTCGTTTGTCTAGGGAGATATGGTTTCTTGTTAACTCGAAAAACTTTGTCGACATTGATTTGATTCGTAGTCGTGAAATCTCTAGAGTTTTTGAGACTTTGAACTTTAATGATTAGCATCTCTTAGAATATTCGAGGATTGCATTGTGCATCCAAGCAACAAGCTTTGTTTAACCTTATTTCCTCCTCTCATTGTGATATGATCTCCATACAAGAATCGAAAATTGAGTCTCCTTCTCCTTCCCTCTTACGTTCGATCGGCGGAACATTAATCTCCAATTGGATCTCTCTAGATGCCTTAGGCTCTAGAGGAGGAATCCTCTTTGGCTTTAAAGACTCCTGTTTTTTCCTCATTTCGATAGGTAGATTAACATTCTTCCTTGTGGTTTGACTTCACTGGGCCGAATTTAATTGTGATCTTACAGTTGTTTCGGTTTACGGCCCGTCCACCGCAGGCCGTCGACAGATCTTTTGGAACGAACTCAACTCCTTCCAATATAACATTTAGGGTTATTGGATATTTTGTGGGGACTTTAATGTCACCAGATACTCTTTTGAAAGATCGAGTAGTTCCTTTTTCTCCTTAGACTGCTTCCGTTTTAATGATTGCATTCGCTTCCTCCATTTCACTGATCTCCCTCTCAACGGTAGATCATTCACTTGGCCTAATATGCGGTTGTCGCCGACCATGGCTAAATTAGACCGCTTTCTCATATCTAGTGACTGGATCAACTTTTTCCACAACTCCTTCGTTTTGGCCTTGCCCAATCCATCTTTGGATCATGTTCCCATCTCATTGTCATCTAACTATAATTTCTCCAGACCCTTCAAATTCCGTTTTGAAAAGTTTTGGTTGCAAGACCAAACCTTCGTCAACCTTATTACGAAATGCCTCTCTTCCATTACGGGTTCTTCCGGGCTAGGTCGCATCCTGATTAAGCTCCACGCTATCAAATTCGGTTGTAAAATTTGGTGTACAGAGAATCTAGCTAACGCTATTTTTTTATAAAAAAAATTCTATCCACCATTCAAACCATTGATCATCTTGAGGAGCTTGGACCTATTTCGGAATCCCTTCGTTCCGAAAGGGTGTCTTGTAAAAGAGAGTTTGCGTCCCTTCTTCCCAACGATCACATTAAATGGGCCCAGAGAGCTAAGTTTCGTTGGTTGAAGGAGGGTGATGGCGACACCTCCTTCTTCCACAATTTTGCATCGCACCGTCAGCGATGCAATCGTATTTCTTCTATTCTAGACCATGGCAATGAATTAACTTCTGTCTCGGATATCCATTATACTTTTCTTCGCTTCTTTAAAAATCTTTTAGGATCTCATAAACACCGTCCTATTCATCTAGACTGGACCCAATTGTATGGGCCGCAAACGCATGATCTTTCGAGTTTGGAAGCTCCTTTTTCTATGGATGAGATTAAGTCGGCAGTGTTTTCTTTAAAAAGTGATTCCGCCCCTGGCCCAGATGGGTTTCCAGCCTTCTTCTTCCAACATTTCTTGGATTGTCTCAAAGATGATCTGTTCAAGATGTTCTCTGATTTACACCAAGGGAATTTTTCCTTTGATAAGGTCAATTATGCGCATATTGTCCTTATCCCCAAATTCTTGGGAGCCAACTCGGTTTGCAACTTTCGGCCAATTAGCCTTCTCAATACAACTTTCAAGATCATGAAAGTTCTCTCAACCCGCCTTAGTGCGAGTATATCTCCAGTAATTGATCCTGCCCAATCGACTTCATTAAAGATCGTTTCATCTTGGATAGCGTGGCGCCGGCCCAAGAAATTATTTCTGAATGCCATAGATCCAACTCGGAGGGGATCCTGTTAAAATTACATTTTCAAAATGCTTATGACAACGTTAGCTGGGATTTCCTGTTCGAAATCCTTTTACATCGTGGCTTTGATCCTAAATGGATCTCTTGGATTAAATCTAGCCTCTTCGCTAGTACCTCGTCCATTATTATTAACGGGACGGAAGGTCACAAGTTCAAATGTAAGCGAGGTCTTCTCCAGGGCGATCCTATTTCCTCCCTATTATTCTCTCTTGTTGCTGATGTGTTCAGTAAGCTGCTCCGTAATGCTTGGGAGGCTGGTGTAATTGAAGGCCTGGGGGTTCTCAAAGTTATCGAGGTGTGTTGAACCTTCAATACGCTGACGATACCATTATTTTTGCGAAACCCAACGGGTGCTCCTTACGTAAACTTAAGTTACTTCTTTATATTTTTGAAAGTGCTTCTGGCTTAGCCATTAACGTTCAAAAGTCTTCCGGTTCGTTGGCTCGGAGGGTCTCAAAACCGCTAATTGGAAATTGCGCAATTATTTAACTGCGCGTCGTCCTCTTTTCCGATCCCTTATCTCGGTATCCCCTTGAGATGGGGGAAGCTTCATAAATCGGATTGGACGCCGATGATTGAAAAAGTTGAATCAAGACTTAACATGTTGGTCTGGTAAACAACTGTCGTGCGGTGGCAGACTCACCCTCGTTAACTCCGTTCTCTCCTCTATTCCTTTATATATGATGTCTTTCTTCTACCTCCCGACTTGGGTGATTAAGCGGATCAACCAAATCAGAAGGAATTTCTTCTGGTCAGGTGCGAATACTTATAAAGATGGCACTCACCTCTGCAATTAGAAGTTGGTCTTCACTTCTAAGGCTGTCGGAGGTCTAGGGGTTCTGGATCTCAGGCACCAAAACCTTGCCCTTCTGGGCAAATGGTTATGGAGATTTCTAAAAAATGATCAACTGCCCTGGGTTCGTCTTATCTCTCTTAAATGCTTTTCCCGTCGTAAGATATGGGATTTTCCAATTCCCCTTTCCCGCAAGGCCTCCTCAATCTGGAAGGGAGTCTAGAAAGTTGTTGTTCCATTCCGATGTGGCTTAACCCACGTGTGTGCTGATGGTTCTAAGACCAAATTCTATGAAGACTTATGGTTCGGTAATCTCAAGCTAGCTTCAGCTTTCCCTTCGCTCTACCAGAACTCCTCCGCCACGTTGGCGGAGTATATTACCATCATTAACAACCAAAAGTTCTGGTCAATTCCTTTCGCAGCCATTCTTCTTTCTCATCTGTGATTGAGCTTCACGAGCTCTTTAGCGGTCTCAATCTTTCTTCCTGGAATCCCATAGAAAATTTTAAATGGAGATGGACCAGTTCTGGTAACTACTCGGTTAAATCCTCCTATAACTTCCTGAATTTCGGGGGTATCTACTCCCTGCTTGCTAAGCTCTTATGGAGCAGTCGCACTCACCTCCAAGCTAAGATTTTAACCTGGTTAGTGCTTAACAACAAGCTTGTTACAATTGATTTCCTTAACAAGATGAACCTGGCCTTAGGCCAATCTTACACATTATGCTCCTCCGATCATGAGGACGCCGATCACCTTTTTCTTAAGTGTAGCTTTATTCAACCGTTATGGATGATTACTGTTATTGAATGGAAAGCGCCTAATATCCCCGGTGACTTCTCGTCCTGTTGGATGTCTCCATCTCTCAGAAAAGAATTTAGAAAATCCTGGTTCTTGTCCATTATGGCTATCATTTGGGTCGTTTGGTCGGAACGGAATAAACGTATTTTTTCTCAGTCAGCCGCTTCGATCGATAATATTATCGAGGATTTTTCATTCTTCTCTAAATTTTGGCCTTCCACTTTAATGAATGATAAAGTGGAAGATTTGCATTTAAGTCGCCTAGATGAGGCGATTGTTTTGTTTCGGTCGAATATTACTTAATCTATTTTCTCTTGCCCATTGCTAATTTGTTCTCTTTTCCCTACTTTTTGCAGCTCTGAAGTGGTTGTGGTGGTTGCTTGCCTTTTCTTTGGCTATTTTTGTGGTTCGTTTTGGTAGGGGCCGTCGGCTCTGGCCGGCAATCTTGTTCCCCAGCTGCTCTGTTTTCGTTTATTTTGATGTACTTTTGTGCTATTTTGATGGCGCCTCTTCTTGCTCTGTTTATTTGGGCTGGATGTTATTTTGGGGGCTTTCTTGGCCTTTCTTATGGAGGTTTTGTGTTTATTTACTTTCCTATTTTTTTAAGGTTTGTTCCTCTGTTTCATTTGTTGCAGCTGAGATATTATGTTCTTGTTGCTGGGTTTCTAACGGTTTATGTTGTTTTGGTGCTTGCTGCGGTTTAGCAGCTTCGTGGTCCTCTTACGGGCCGCTGTCCATTTTGAGACTCTGTTCTTTTTTGGTTTTTTGGCCGTTTGGCAGAGGTTCTCTGGACTTTGTTTCGGTTACTACATTCAGTCACCGTCTGTGTTTTGCTTGCAACTTTTGTTGTGGGGGGGCTTAGTCCCTGGAGGTACTTCAGTGGTAACCTGTTTGTTTCTTTATGAGTTGCTGTCGGAATTTGCTCCGACATATTACCTGATTTGAGTCTCATTCGAGTCGATATTGACGGATTTGGGTGCTCTCGCCCGATTTGTTTCTTTCTTTGGTGATCCTCCCTCCGGAGGATGCCGTGGTAATGCTCCTCCTATGTGCACATCTCCATTTCCCTCAAGAGTGTCATGCCCATTTCCTTTTTTCTGCTGACTAGCATCGTCTCTCCCTGTCTCGCCTCATTTACTCTCTTTCTGTTTTGAGGTCGCTGCGTGTACGCTACCTGGTTCCTCTTGATGTTTTGTCTGCTATTTTGTCGTTGACGGAGCTGCCATCAGTGTGGCTCTGGAACTTTCGGTCATCCCCAGCGCTGTGTTTTCATGTTGGGCTGGTGTTGTCTCGGCCAATGGTTCTGAGCGAACAAAGCTGGGCCAGCCTTCTCGTTTGCTGCTTTAGATCTTCAGCTCCTTGTATTTTGGTTTTGGCCTTACGCAATTTTCTCAATTGCGTTCTTTGTGTTTATTTTGGTGTTGTGGTTTGCTTATAGTTTTACTTTTGGTAAAAATGTACTTTATTGTTCTCTGGATTATTATTATATATATTTCGGCTGGAATCGCTAGATTCTATCCGCGTTATAAAAAAAAACCATAATAATAATAATAATAATAATAATAATAATAATAATAATAATAATAATAATAATAATAATAACAATAGAATAATAATAAGGTTAAATAACATAGTAGGAATTGGATTTAACAAATGTATTAAAATAGTCCAAATAGTAATAATATATTTGATTTGGTCTCAAATATAAACAATCGATCAATTAGGATAATAAACCAAAGTTAAAATACACCACGGTTCGAAAATAAATTTAATTGTCGATTGGAAAATACTTTAATATAAATCCAAGCCGAATTTAACAAATACTGAGTTTATAAATATTGAAATACAGAAAATACTCAGGAAATATGTATTTGTGGGAATGGGGGTTATAGTAACGGTGGTCAGTCCTGTCGTCGATCTAGAGGGTGACGAAGAGGTTCACCTCTCTCCTGAGCAGAAGTAATTAGTTTTCCTTTTTATTTTTTGTATTTTGCCAAACGCGGACTGACCACCGCGGTTTTGTAAGGATTTTGTTTGTGAAATGAATTTTTGGTCGGACCCTTTTGACTTGAGATTTCTTTGGCATAATCTGTGATGTAAGTCTATGATGCTCGGAATTATGTACTCCTTTCTTCTTTGTGCCAGATGGACATGCCCCTTAGGTTCGACCTTGGGGATGATGAGGTGGGGCACCTCAGGGGCAAGCTCACTTCCCTAGAGTCCATCTTAGCGCGCTACAGAAAACAGGCTTGAGACCACGAAGCGATCGTCTATTATTTCATGAACAAATCGAAGGAGTTGAGCTTGGAGTCGGCTCGTCTGAAGAAGACGATCACCGACCGCGACATGGGGAGCACCGAGACCAGATGGTCGATGTCTGGTGCTTCCACTTGGACACCAACCTCGGAAACGTTCCTCCAGGAGGTGACCGTGGAGAAAGAACTGGAGATACAATGGTTCAAGATAATGCTTGGCATGAGTGGATCTCAATCTTGTCCTTCCGGGGGTGATCGGCCCACCGTTAGAGGCGCATCTCCGACCCTGAGGCTAGAGATGGCGAGGCCTGGTGATGCCCAGAGCTCTGTCGCCAGAGTGTCCTCCTTGGTGAGCCCAATGGTCGAGTTGACGAGCTTACCCGCTCGATAGGGCTCGAATTGGCCGGTACCATTTCTAAGGCCCCCCAAGAGAAGGACTAGGCCGAGGTTATAACAGTTGTAATAATCATGTAATAATGCGGCATTGTAGATTGTGTTAATAGACCTTTTTATATTTTTGTTCCAATGATTCTACTCTTCTCCATCTTTTGTTCGGGGTCAAGGTCCTATGTGAGGAATCGGGTGGTGTCGACGAGGGGTATGTCGGGCATCGAGTCCTGTTTGCTCGGTAGGGACCTCGGCTGAATCGCGTTCAGAGCCAGGCGTCGAGCCCCGTCTACCTGAAACGAACGAACGTCACCGTCTCACCTTCCCATAACATTAATTTGAACTAGAGACGTTTTGCCTTAGCATTAATTGTGCCGTCATTAGGGCGGTGCTATATAACCCCTCCCCCTTTCATTCCCTATTCCTCAGTTCACTGAGAGCTCTCTTGAAGCCAGTGGTTCTCCTGCCACCCTCTGAAAGTTAGGGTTAGCTGACCCGAGGGCCAGGCTATCCCTTGCTGCCAGTGGGTGAAAGGGGGACCGACCCATGGCTGGGATGCCGAGGTCTTCTACCGAACTTCGAAGGTCTAAGAGGCTTGGGTGGTCCTCTTATCACCCTCTGGCAGTTAGAGGTAGCCGGTGTGAGCTGGCCTATCCCTAGCTGTCGATGGGTGGAAAGGTGACCAACACAAGACCGAGCACTCGGGGTCTTCTGCCGAACCTCGACGGCCTAGGAGGCTCTGGTGACCCTTTTATCACCATCTAGCAGTTAGGGGTAGCCGGCGTGAGCTGGCCTATCCCTAGCTGTCAGTGGGTGGAAAGGTGACCGACTTAAGACCGGGCACTCGGGGTCCCTGTCAACAGCGGGGATAACAAATATAATCAAAATTTTTATGGGTGTGGAGCGATGCTGACGGGAGGTTGCGAGAAATGGGTCAAGGATGTAAGAGATTGTGAAAACCCTCGTTGGTTCTGGAGCACAGATCGTGCCAAGCGTCAAGCAGCTTGTAGAAAGCTAGTTGTTTGCTCGAAGTCCAAGCCGAGTGGTGAGGACGTAAGAGATTGTGAAATCCCTTGTTGGTTTAGGAGGCATAGATCGTGCCAAGGTTCAAGCAGCTTGTAGAAAGCTAGCTGTTTGCTCGAAGTCCAAGCCGAGTGGCAAAGGCGTAAAAGATTATGAAATCCCTTGTTGGTTTGGGAGGCACAGATCGTGTCGAGCATCGAGCAGCTTGTAGAAAACTAGCTATTTGCTTAAAGTCCAAGCCGAGTGGTGAGGACGCAAGAGATTGAGAAATCCCTCGTTCGTTTGGGAGGCACAGATCGTGTCGAGCGTTGAGCAGCTTGTAGAAAGCTAGCTTTTTGCTCGAAGTCCAAGCCGAGTAGCGAGGACGCAAGAGATTGTGAAATCCCTTATTTGCTTGGGAGGCATAAATTGTGTCGAGCATTGAGCAGCTTGTAGAAAGCTAGCTGTTTGCTCGAAGTCCAAGCCGAGTGGCGAGGACAGAAGAGATTATGAAATCCCTCATTGGTTTGGGAGGCACAGATCGTGCCGAGCATTGAGCAGCTTGTAGAAAGCTAGATGTCGTCTCGAAATCCAAGCCGAGTCGCAGGGACGCAAGAGATTATGAAATCTCTCGTTCGTTTGGGAGGCATAGATCGTCGAGCAGCTTGTCGAAAGCTAGCTGTTTGCTCGAAGTCCAAGCCGAGTTGCGGGGACTCAAGAGATTGTGAAATCCCTCGTTTGTTTAGGAGGCACAGATCGTGCCGAGCGTTGAGCAACTTGTAAAAAGCTAGTTGTTTGCTTAAAGTCCAAGGCGAGTGGCAAGGACGCAAGAGATTGTGAAATCCCTTGTTCGTTTGGGAGGCACAGATCGTGCTGAGCATCAAGCAGCTTGTAAAAAGCTAGCTATTTTCAAAGTCCAAGCCGAGTGGCGAGGACGCAAGAGATTGTGAAATCCCTTGTTCGTTTGGGAGGCACAGATCGTGCCGAGCATCGAGCAGCTTGTAGAAAGCTAGCTGTTTGCTCGAAGTCCAAGCTGATTGGTGAGTTGCAAGAGATTGTAAAATCCCTCGTTCGTTTGGAAGGCACAGATCATACCGAGCGTCGAGCAGCTTGTAGGATGCTAACTGTTTGCTCGAAGTCCAAGCTGAGTGGCGAGGACGCAAGAGATTGTGAAATCCCTTGTTCGTTTGGCAGGCACAGATCATGCCAAGGGTCTAGCAGCTTGTAGAAAGCTAGCTGTTTTCTCGAAGTCCAAGCCGAGTGGCAAGGATGTAAGATGTTGTGAAATCTCTCGTCACAGCTAGGTAAACTTAGTAACATAACAAAAACAAAAGAAAGTTCATTGTCTTTACTTGCTGGGTTACAAAAGAAATGGTGGCTCTTAGCACCGATCACAACCAGTAAGGTCTACTCTGGCCCCTCATGAAACTTTATAAGGTGCTCTGCTTCCAGGGTCCCTTGATCCTCTTGCCCCCCAGGTCTTCAAGTCGGTACGTGCTAGAGCGTATCACATGGGAGACCTTATAGGCCTTTCCAGTTCACAATGAGTTTTCCCCTCTTGTTAGGGTAGGAAATAACGATCTTCCTAAGAATGAGGTCACCATCTGTTAGGTTTCGAGGGTAATCTCAGATTAGATACATAGCGGAAAAATAACAAAAAAAAATATTGAAACCTAGCCATGGATCCATACGAAAATCATAAATCGTGTTTAGGATTTATACCTTGAAGATGGATCTACTATTTCCACAATATGCCGATCGCAACACTACAATATTGCAGTACATCTACGATATCCACACGAAAGAATCAAATCAAGCTTTCTCTCACACCGTGGTGCTATCTGCAGAAGGGAATGTTCCTCACGATCTCTTTCTCTCTCACAATTTCTGTGACGGCTAGGGTTTTCTCATATGTAACTTTTTCACAGATACGTATCATATATATAGGTGCAGAAAATCAACCCTAAGAGAGTAATGAGGTTGTTGGGCTCACAATCTGATGTAGGTCAGGTTCGTGTGTGGGTCTTTGAACTTTAGTCAGCCCATTTAATCTAATTAAATGTCCAACCAATGTCAGGAGTCCAAGTCTTACTTGGATCCCCAATTAAATTTATCTTATGAACTTAAATCCCAATTTTGACCCATTCTAAGTGTGTGACCCTGTAGGATCCTATTACGTTGACAGTAATACTAAAATCATATTCTAGTATTACAAACAGTAAGCGGTATCTAGCAATACATCACTGCTACTCAAAAAATGGGAATGTCAGTGATTTGACATAACCTATCCGTGACCAATGTTACCATATAGTCTAGTTCCTTTGTCCAGATATCTTAATTCACCACAAGGCATAGAGCGTGTCACCCTTGTATAGTTTAATATTTGGTTTCTTGATATTCGAGTAGACTTACTAAAACAAATGAGCTCAATATATCATATTGACTCATTTGAGCACGGCCATGCATTTTGCAGTCTCACTCAATCAAGGGGCCAATAGATATCGCTCATGTTATGTAAAATGGAAAAATCATATCTAAGTCACTCACATCCCTTCGCATGATTTTTAGTATATCCAATAGTCGACTTTATAATCACCTTATTACAAGCAACGTTTGACGATATTAAAACATACAACTTCTCATGTAGGGAACCTTGGTGATTTCAAGTCAAAGGATTACATACACCATGGTCACTGTGAGAACCGCTTATGATACTCACGTAACGATCCATGCAGCGTTCTCATGGTGGGTCAGTCCAGTACATTATTACTTTAATATGTACCCATGTGAAGACTTGATATCTCATCTATCTACTATTTTAATGGGAGAGTTGGGGTTTGTAACAAACAAACCCTAACTTTGTAACTATATAAACACATATAATACACGTCCAAACTATATCCAACAAATATAAATGTGCAACGCACGTGTAGCCTAAATCAAAATATTCAAATATAAACTATGTTATTTCTTATTCAATATATATTCATTTAATTTGATGAGTTTACTTTTTTTTAGACGTGCATCACACGTACATTATACTAGTATCCAAGATCCATAAGATATAGGTCATCGGTCTACGCACATACTAGTATCTATGTATTATTGTTGTCCTAATTCACAATAATACTTGACTATGGACATTTAAGAATAGTGTTCTAATTACAATCAATAGGATCTCATAATCAAGTCATGCACGTGATATCCCATGGTATTGAACCTACTATTCTAAGGACTTTATTATGTTCATTTAATCACAATAAACAACACAATAAATGAAATGCCTCATATATGAAATAAATATCATAATACAATGTAAACTAGTAATGTTAATACACAACTGACCTCTAGGGCATACACCAACACCATCTTTAATGTTGGGCAGCAGATCTCTCTTGTTATAGTATCTCCCGATCCGTTGCTGATAGATGTTTCTCCTGATGGTGGATTTCTTGTGGATTTTGTCGACTAGGTCCAGATTTGTAACACCCCACAAAATTTAAATGACAATTTTGCCCTCAGGGTGTTACGCACGTGCATTTTGTACTGTTATTGATTATATCCATAACGCATTTTGATATGTATTTTGAATTCCAATTATTTATGCAATCCCGTATTCTTAAAATCATATTTAAGACAACTCGAATGCTAAATTTCAATCTTTGAGTTTTTACGTGCTTTTTACGTATTCTCGATGCACGTGTCGATTTTGGGTATTCCACCGTTACATGCAAAGTTTTCAATGGATTTCAATCATTTATTTTTATAAACATGTTTGAATTTGTTTTGTAAACAAAAATTCAATTTTTGACTATCTTTATTAAAATAAATTTTCTACGTGCAATACACGTGTTTTCTGTACGTTTGAGTACATTATCATATATGTATACTAAATATATTCTTATGTTGCATTCCAATTAATTATAAATATTTTTCGGTTAATAAAGTCAATTTTTGTATTTTGAGATTTTACGGGCGACGCACGTGTTTTGGTGCACATGTTTAAGCGCGTTCTTCCTTCAAAATAAATTTTCATGAAATTGTGAGTGTCTATTTTTATTGTGCATGAAAAGAATAATTTTTAAAGTTAATTTTATATATTTATTACATATATAGATAATTATTTTCAAATGATTAAATAAATAAATTGTTTTTGTACACAAAGCACATGCACGTGCACACGTGCGATGTGCACATCTTTGGGGACCGGGCTGATTAGAGAGGAGGGAAATTCTGGAGTTTTGATTTTTGGAAATAGGAGGGAAAGCAAGTTACAAATTTTAATAATGGGGTAGTGGTGTTCATGTGGGAGGTGGTTGCTATAACTACCTATTAGTTAATCTATAAAATACCCCCTTAGTCTCTCATTCTCTCATCTCTTTTCTCTCTTCTCTCCTGCCTATGCCGAAAGCAACAAGCCAGCAAAGCCTTGCCCATTTCTCCACCTAATCACCATTCCACTTGCCTATATACATATACTAATGTATATATATGTACATACATAGTATGTGTATATGAAAGAAAATGGGAGTTTGTCCTTGTTGTTTCCGAAATGGAGTGGAGATGGAGATGCTCTTGATGATGGATGCTTGCCGAAATGTGGAGCTTGGAGGTTTGCCTTGGTGTGCGGATTTCGAGAAGTTTGCAATTGGAGTTTTCTTTAGGAGCTTCTAATTCTAGAATTCCATTTGAGTGCAAATCTTCAATTTAGGTGGGTGTTTCTTAAATGCTTTCTAATTTAAGAGTAGAAAATGCATGATAGATGATATATGATTCATTTAGTTGAAATTGAAGTGATATTATGAGATTACATGCAAATTAATGTAGAAATGAATCGTTAAATTTTGATTGATTGTGGTAAATGCAAATTGCGATGCTTGTTATGATTACTAGTTGAATTGCTAGAATTGAAGTGATTGCATGAAATTGATGCATGTTTAGACATGATTAGAATAATGCAAATATGTTGTTTGTTGAGAATGTGACAAAGAAGTGTGATTATAACCTCAAAATGTTATTTATACAAGTATAGAGATTTTTGTAAAGTAATTTTGATAAAAGAAAACAGTTCATTTGAAAAATTGATTTAATATGTGTTTTGATGCATTTTAAGGGTTTCATTGAAAAAAAAAGAGAAACTTGAGAATTTGATAACATATACGATATTGTTTTTAAAAGGAATATATTCTGGAAATGATCTATATGGAAATACAAATCAATTAAAAGGTCGAAAAATATTTGCAGGCTGCAATTTGTGGAATTGACAGTCGACTGATTACTTTCCACAGTCGACTGATAAGTATAAGAAATTGGGTTGTTGTCGGCAGGACAGTCGACTGTTTACTTTCACAGTCGACTGCTGCGGTCATGAATTTTGATGTTGAGTTTTTCAAAGTATTCGCGGAACAGTCGACTGATTCCTGGTCGACAGTCGACTGAACCGTCTGTGTTATTATTGATGTTTTAAAGTTTCATAAAACAGTCGACTGATTCTTTGTCGACAGTCGACTGAACAGACTGAGATGTTTTGATGTTCGCTGAACAGTCGACTGATACTGTCACCAGTCGACTGAATCGAACTGTTTATTTTGGTTTTGAGTTTGGATTTGATTTTGACAAATGAAAGTCAAATAAGTTGTATACGAGATTTTATGATTATTAAGATTTGATTGAGTTTTATTGTGGAATGCACACAAGGTTATGAAAGATGAAATTGACAAAGAAATCAAATTGAAATCATTCTCATGTTATGAGATTATAAAAGAAATATTCTGAGAAAGAGTTTGTGAACAAAAGAAATCGAATTATTATTGGAGATTGATTATGAAATATTGTTGATCTCTAGAAAGAAATAGTTGTTGGAATCTAGAGGCTAGGCGAGACCCTAGTGACCGACAGTTTTATTTATGATTTGAGAGCGAACCGTTGAGGGTTGAGCGTCTCTTGGGAAGTAGCCAGGTAGGCAGACTGTCTCTGTTGTTGATTTAAGTCCGGTAGGGTAAGCTAGCTCTAGGTTGTGATGATTTTCTTTTAAAACAAACTTTGTAAGGATGTAATGATAGTAAGAGAAAAACATAAGTATGAGAGCCTTGAGTCTACGATGCGGATGTGATCCACAGAATGCATGCTTGATGAGTCAAGACATGGCGTGGGCAATACTCCAGAATGATCGGGATCTTGGCGACGCTTGTGGGATGCTCGATGACTGCAAGAGGATCGTGTGCCATGAAGTGAGGCTGAATTACTGCAGAATGCATGCTTGATGAGTCAAGACATGGCGCGGGATTCCCCTCCAGGTTTTCTGTACACGTGCTTGTAATCATAGAACATCTATGATACTTACCGAAATTACAGAGAGATACATAGTGAAGATGTGATGAAAGTGAGAGAAAAACACGAGTATGAGAACTAGAGTTTACGGTGCGGGTGTGTGAGCCACAGAATGCATGCTTGATGAGTCAAGACATGGCGTGGGCACAACTCAGAATGATCGAACTCTAGCCACGCTTGTGGAATGTTTGGTGACTGCAAGAGGATCGTGTGCCATGAAGTGAGGCTGAATTGCCACAGAATGCATGCTTGATGAGTCAAGACATGGCATGGGATTCCCCTCCAGAATTTTCTGTACACGAGCTTGTACTCATAGATCATCTAAGATACTTACTGTAGTTACAGTAGTAGATTAAGTCATGGCAAGGGATTGAACTCTACAAGAAGAAGAACGATTAAGAGGCTTGCCCTCGGACCTATGTAGTATGGGATGCATAGAATCTAAACAAGTGTGCATTAGTGTCATGTAATATAAATAACTGCATTAAGGACTAAGTGCACCGCACGACACGACATCTATAAGATAGTCCCTTTGTAGTTTGTTTGTGATCAAGTTTGTGTTTGCTAAAGTATTTAAGAATCGTTATACTGTTTCCGGCATAGAGAGGATGGCCGTGTATAATATTTCGTCAGTTGTAAGCAACTGACGCGCCCACGGTTTTATATGCAGGATTTGGAGTTACATGAAGATATAAAGATGATTTGATGCTGTTGATTACTTAAATGTTAAAGTTGTAACAATTGTACATCCATTATTGTTGTATTTTATTGATTCCGCTGCATATTGTTGTAAAAGACTCTGATGTAATTATTGTTGAAATAAAAGTTTTAAATTCCTTGTAAAATTGTACGAAAGAAGTGAAAAGATCCTGTAGAACATCTCGAATTCAGTGTATATGGGATTCGGGGCGTTACAAGATTGGCCCTGAGGTCGCTCGTATTTGATTCTTCGTTGAAACTCAGGATTCTATGTGAAAGAATCCTGATTTCCACCGAGATGACTGCCTCCGTCCTATATGTGAGGTTGAAATGAGACTCGCCCATAGGGATCCTCTTGGTCGTTCGATACGACCAAAGGATGCTCGGGTAACTCGTCGGCCCATAGCCCCTTGGGAGATGTGTCCACCCATTTCTTGAGACCATCCAGAATTTGTCGGTTGGCATTTTCGGCTTGATCGTTCGACTGCGGGTGTGATATTGACGAGAAGTGTTGTTGGATCCCGAGATCTTCGCAGAACTTGCAAAAAGGTTTGCCACTAAATTGATTTTCGTTGTTGGAGATGAGCACACGGGGTATCCCGAATCGACAAATAATGTGCTTCCAGAAGAATTGTTGGGATTGATGTTCAGTGATGGTGGCCAGTGGTTATGCGTCGATCCACTTGGTGAAGTTGTCGATGGCTACAATGAGGAAGCGCCTTTGGCAGGTAGTCTTGGGAAATGGACCGACTAGGTCCACCCCCCACATGGCAAAGGGGGCCATGCTGGGGAGGGACTTGAGTTCTGCTTGGGGCATGCGCCTAACCGAGGAGAACCTTTGGCAGGGAACGCACTTCTTCAGAGGATCGTAGGCGTCCTTCAGTATGGTCGGCCAATAGTAGCTGTGGTTGAGTGCCTTTCTAGTGAACAACCTGCTGCCTATATGCCCCCCCCCCTCAATTCCTTCATGCAGCTCCTGGAGAGCATATTTGGCTTCATCGGGGCTCAAGCATCAGAGGTATGGTCTTCCGTCCATCTTTGTGTACGAGCACTTGAAGAGGATATTATTAATGAAGGTGAATCTATCTGTTCTAAATCTTATCCGGTGCACTTCGTCTGGTTCTGAGGGAAGCTCACCGTTTAACAGAAATTTCCTAGCGGGGTCCATCCATGTGATCGTCTGAATGCCTTCGTTGATAAGGAGGGACTCTTGGTTCTCGATACTAGGCTTGAGGAGGATCTCAACGAGTACTGTATGATTGAGGCCCTCGAATGACGATGAGGCAAGCTTGGAAAGGGCATCGGCCTGGGCATTATGTTCCCTCGAAATGCGCTCAACAGTAGCCTCCTCGAAGACTGTCAAGAGTTTTCTGATGCGTGCTAAGTACAAGATCATCCCGGCGTCGCGGGCCTCATACTCCCCGGTGATCTGTTTGACCATGAGCTGGGAGTCGTTGAAGGCCTTTACCCGTCTTGTCCCCTCTTTGTGTGCTGGCATGAGTTCGGCAATCATCGCCTCGTACTCCGCCTCGTTGTTGGATGCCTGGAAGTTCAGACGTAGGGAATATTGGATAGCAAAGTTGTCGGGTCCCCTGAGTATGACGCCGGCTCCGCTGCCACCTTCGCATGATGACACGTCCACATAGACTTCCTATATCGATTCGTCCTCTGGGACTTCTGGGGCTTTGGGAATGGTGCATTCCGTAATAAATTTTGCGAGGTCCTGCCCCTTGATGGCTGTCCGAGGTTGGTAGCTGATGCCATGCTGGCTGAGCTTGATGGACCACTTGATCAGGCAGCCGGAGTTCTCCGATTTTTGGAGGAAAGTTTTGAGAGGTTGGTCTGTAAGGACTCTGCTGGAATGCTCCTCAAGGTACGGTCATAGCTTCCAAACAGTGATCACCAATGCATAGGCGATTTTTTCTGTTCCGGCATATCGGAGTTCAGTGTCGTGAAGAACTTTGCTCGCATAGTACACGGGCTTCTGGACTCCGTCCTCCTCCATGACCAATACAGCGCTGAGTGCGTGTTCTAATGCGGCCAGGTAAAGGAAGAAGGGTTCACTTGTCCCGGGTTCGCTGAGGAACGGGGGTTTGGCCAGGTAAGAATTCAGTAGATCGAAGGCCTGCTGTTGAGGGTTCCCCCACTCGAAGCTTTTTTCCCCCTGAGGTCTTTGAAGAATGACAGTAACTTTTCTCCATACTTAGAGAGAAAACAGCCGATGGCCGCTAGTCGACCCCTGAGCCTTTAGACATCTTTGACATTTCTCGGACGGGCCATGGCTAGTTTGGTCGGGATCTTCTCGGGATTCACCTCGATGCCTCGCTGGCTGACTATGAATCCGAGAAATTTTCCCGACGTGACGCCGAATGCGCATTTGGAGGGGTTGAGTCGCATATTGTGGGATCGCAGGACCCCGAAAGCCTCTTCTAGATCGTTAACATGATCTTGCCCTCTCTGGCTTTTGACTAGTATATCGTCGACATATACTTCCATGTTTCGGCCTATTGATTTTTGAAGATCCGGTGACTAGTTTTTGGAACATGGCACCTGTGTCCTACAGCCCGAAGGGCATGACCTTGTAACAATAGAGACCTTGGTCAGTCACGAAGGCGGTCTTCAGAATGTCTGGGGGGAACATTCTGATCTGGTTGTAACACAAGAAGGCATCCATGAAACTCAGTAGCTCGTGACCCGAGGTTACGTCTATCAGGGCATCGATGCTGGGCAACGGGAACGGATCTTTGGGACAGGCCTTGTTGAGGTTCGTGAAGTCTATGCAGATTCTCCCACTTGCCGCTCGGTTTCTTTACCATTACAACATTCGCCAGCCACTGTGGGTAGCTGACCTCTTGTACGAAATGCACTGAGAAGATCTTATCCACTTCATCCTTCGCGGCTTATTGTCGGTCGGGATCGAATTTACGCCGCTTCTGTTAAACCGGTTTGGAGTCCGGATGGACGCTCAGTTTATGCATGATGTGTTCTTCTGAAATCCCGAAATGTCTGAGGTGTCCAAGCGGAAAGGTCGGCCTTCGACGGACGTAGTCAATAATATCTAGCTTTAGTTCTGGAGCGAGAGACTAACTTGCTCGGAACCGTTTGGATCCGTCCCCTCGTAGAAGTGGATCTCTTCCAATTTTTCGATGGGCTTCGCATGCAATGGGCTTCTGTCTGAGGGGATTTTCACCGCATCAAGAGGGAAAACCCTACCCCCCATAGCGGCCATATAGCATGTAGGCACGGATTTCTGATTACCTTGGCCACTGCTGACCCCGTGGTCAGTAGGAAGTTTAAGCTCCAGATGATATGCGGAGGGTACTGCATGGTAGGAGCAGAGACCGGGCCGAACCAGGATAGCATTATAGGCAGCCTTGACGGTGACTACCATGAAGTCCATCGCCTCCGTTCGAGTGGTCAGTGCCATTCCGACTGTCATGTCGAGAGTGACAATTTCCTCAACTTGGACAGGGACGCCTGAGAACCCGTGGAGGGTGTACCTGACCAGCTTCATTCTTTCACGAGGGATTTTGAGATTTTCGAATGCCTCATAAAACAGGATATTAACAGAACTTCCGTTGTCAACAGGGACTCGGCGGACTTCGTGCTTCGCCATGCTGTGGCCAATTACAAGAGCATCACAGTGAGGGATCCGGACACCTTCCAGGTCTTCGTTAGAGAATGAGACCGGCACCGCTCGTTCCATGGTGGCGTGTAGTTGTGAATGGAGTTAACCTCGCGGACAAAGGCCTTGCGTGTGGTACGGGATTCACCCCCCATGGGTCCTCCGTGAACGCAGTGAAGAATGGCCGGCCCCCGACCCCTTCTGGTTCAGGCTCCATTTCGGCCCCCCTGCTGGAAGTCTGGGGAGGGGGAGATGTTCTTCAGTCCCTCGGGACAGTTCGAGTAAACTCCCTTAGGTACCCTCTCTGTATGAGTGCCTTGATCTCGTCTTTGAGGATGCAACAACTATCGGTTTCGTGACCATGGTCGTGATGGAACCGGAAATAGAACCTCCTGTCCCTCTTTTTGTTGTTGTTCGCTCGGGATGAATGGCGGACCATCCCCTTGTCTTCAATCTCCATAAGGATGGCAGATACACTCTGGGTTAAGAGAGTGAATCTCTCAAAATGGGGAATAGGTGGAGGTCGTTTTTTATCGAGAGCATCTTTCTGGGCCTTCTTTGGTGGCTCAGAGTCGTCGGCTTTTCTCTTTCCCTTGGCAGGCACTTCTTTCTGCCCTTCTGGATTAAGAGCCTCATCAGCACGGATGTATTTCTCGACCCTGTTGAGGAGGTCGGGAAAGTCGAGAGGCGACTTCTTTGCCAGTGACACCTTAAGCTAGTCGTGGCAGACATTGTGTCGGAAGGCCGCAGATGCAACACCCACATCGAGAGAAGAAACTACCCTGGCCTCGATGATGAACCTTCGTACTAAGTTACCAAGGGTCTCTGCTTCCATCTGTTTGAGGTCCAAGAGGGACGCACTCGTCTTCTCTACCTTCCGGCTAGTCACGAAGTGGGCCAGGAAGCTCACCTCCAGCTGGTCGAACGAGAAGATCAAGTCGGAAGAGAGTTTCGAGAACCATTCCTGTGCTTGGCCACGTAAAGTAGTAGGGAATGCACGACAGAGGAGAGGGTCTGAAGCGCTGTGAATCATCATGAGGGTTTTGAACCCTTCCATGTGATCAGCAGGATCAGACTCTCCGTTGTCCGTCTCGAACTGAGGGGGTCTGAAGTTCTTCGGGATTTCCGCGTTGAGTATGGTCAGGGAAAAATGGGGTCGGTTAGGCCGAAACCCTTGGTTCAGTTGGGGCCTGCTCTCTCTTATCCATGCGAGGTGATTCTCCATTAGTTTTGAAGCTTGAGGTAATTCTTCATTAGTTCTGAGGCGATTCTCCATCGGTTGGGGCCCGCTCTCTCCGAACGTGAAGCGCTCGAACCGGGCTCCGACTGACCATCGGCCAATTGCCTTCGGGACCCCTGCGTGATGGTGTGGCTGCGAGAGTGATGAGGAGCGTCGGCTTGACATCCTGCCGTTGGGGCTTTCCTGGCCTTTGTTGTCATGGAAGGGTACGGTCTCAGGGTTGGATCCGAACAAGAGATCGAAGCAGTCTGTTAGTGTTCCCATAGACGGTGCCAACCTGATGCTGCTTTTTTAAGTGTGAGGCACAATGTGTGAGTTCTTATAATTTGTAGTGGAATGGACAAAATTGAAGTAGATCTCAACCACAATCTGAATCTGAGATGTGGGAGCAGTGTGGAGATGTGGAGGGGGAACTGCTGATGACTGACCCCCTGAGTACCTGCAAAGCGCCTAGAAAACTAGGAGTGGTCCCGGTGACAGGCTCTCCGACAATCTAGTCAGTCACTGAAATGAATGAAAGCTAGGATTCAAGTGGAGAAAAGTTGATTACCTCTCAAGGAAAAAAGGGGGCATGGTATTTATAGGCAGGGAAAGTGGGTATGTTACCCCTGATGGGCCGGGTCGACCCGTTTCTTGGTGGGCCTGAACCTGTAAAAGCCAGTTGGATCATCAGGCCTGATGATCAAAGAGGAGGGGGTTTTAAGGAGATCAGAAGGCTCGGATTGAACCAGATTATTTAGCCACATCAATTTCCATCTTTATTCTTTTGATGAGAAACATGGTCCATGCAAGATTAATGTAGTTCCAATATATCTTATGTTAGGAAATTATTCCTTCTAAAGAATCTTGTTGAATCTTCGACACGATCAGTACAAACCACCAAGCAAATAGTATATCACACCAATCACACAAAACATACAAGAATTGTTCTGGTTGGGGATTTCGCCTTAGTCCAAGGGTGGAAGAACCGAATTGTTATTCAACTAGAGAATATACAAGAATATTACAATTCTCATAACGACCCTCTCTCAAGCCTAACTGGAACTACTTACTGTTTACAATGGAGAAATCTCTCACCTCTCACATGAAATACTCTCTTCTTATATTTGACACTCAATAAAATCATATCGCTCTTTTAGCTGTTACAATGATTTATAGAGATCTAGAGAAACCTTTGTTTGATACACTTGATACATTAACCATCTGATATAACCTGAAGAGATAACCATACGTTGAGAGTTGTACGATCTAACTTGAAAATGAAGTTGGGCTTCTCACAATCCCCTAGATCGGATCTAAAACTGCATCAGCTGTGCAAGATGGTCGACTGCATAAGATTGCGTCCAACCGCAATCACCAAGATCCAGACCCGAGGGTCAGGGTGACAATCAACTGTCTCTTTCTCTTTTGTTGCTGCTTGGCTGGCTGCTTCTTCTCTCCTTCTTCAATCTTCGCTTCGATCATCTCATCGCTTCATCGTATTATTCATCGAACATGTATATGCAAGACATATAAACCCAACATCTTAATCCCGGAAAACGAGTGCTAGCAAATCTGGGCTGAGTTTCAAAAGAGGCTTTATGTTAGGGATACGTGGTTTCGTATCCTCTCAATGTTCGTCAGCTGGTATTAATAGCTTCATTTGTGTGTTTATGTGAGAACTGCGGCTGTGATATATGTCCTATCAACAGGGACGGCGCTAAGCCTTCCTGGGGGAGCTAATGCACCCCCATTTTCTCAAAACCCCATATATTTTCTAAAATTTATCCTTCTAGACGCCCCCAAAATTTATATAAAACCCTTTATATAGATATATTTTACCCATAGTCCCCCCCCCCAACAAAAATATTCTAGCTTTGTCCCTGCTATCAGCATTGGAAGTGTAGTAGAGACGTTCCTCAGTTTTGAGAAAGTTTCGAATACTTATTATTAGGAAAAAGCATGAATTGTGAGTACTACATACTTTCTAAAAGCGTGTTGAAGCGTGTTTAGGACTACATACTTTCTAATAGAATGAGGACTACATTGGGAGAAAGAGAAGAGGAATTGTACAGAAGCTTGTTGGCATTTTGGATTTTCCAACGGCAGTAATTGTGCACGAGACAGAGGATTGGTGGAGAAAAGAATGTGCAAGTAATGCATGAGTCTTGAAGCAAGTCCGATGAACATCAAATGTGTGCTTCAAAGATTTTAATAAAATATTGTGGTCATACTATATGTGGTAGATTTTTGGCTTTGCCATTTTTCTTTAAGGTTTAGGTATTTGTAAAGTTGCACTAAATATTTTCTCTTTACATTTTTAGACGCTTGGTTGCTTGTTTGTATCTGTTCGATTTTCTGCTTTGATCTTTGTTTCTCTTTCATTTAATCTGGATTTGTTTCTCTTCGACAGTTGTATAGTATTTGGTTAGTATCAACACCAGGACTGAACTTCAACTAGATTGTTTATCTCTGTATGTCCTTATATAGAAGCTTGTATGTCCTTATATAGAAACTTGTATGTCCTTATATAGGAAGATTCAGCTTTAAATGAAGAAGAGGTACAAGCTTACCAGGAGCTATAGTACCCGAGGTACCTGATTGGTACCGCAAGGTTGGAAAATCGACACTTTAATGCAAAAGGTATCCACATCTACCCTGTTGTGCTATCTTCTTCACCCTTCTCGAAACAAGTAGGAGTGTGAGCACTACATTCAAACTGATCAAATCTTACAAATGTGGATGTCCAGGCATTTCCAGCCACATTGATCAAATTGCAAGTGTCATTATATGTAAGTCCCTCTCCCATGGTTCCATTTGATATGGTCTTCCTCCCAGAATTAGGTTATTGCGACCCTCACTTAGAGCTGTAAAAAGTCCCAATTTCAGAGCTAGGGCTTAGGCCTGACCTTTGGCACAACTGATAATGGTAAAAATTGCAGCAAATCAAGGTCATACGATTCCAGCACAGATCCTAAAGCTTCTACAGAAAGGTTAACCATGAACGGGCCTCTTTAACAGGTCTGGTCCTTTTTCGGGCTCATCTACAAGATATGGGCCGCTTTCAAGCCCATTAAAAACGACTAGACTCACTAGGAGAGACACCCAGCCCATGAGAGCTATAAGTCAAATCTCTTATCTCCAGACAAGAGAATCTTATCTCTTAAGGGGGAGAACCAACAGGAGATAAGGGATTCATTTCAATATAATGGATTCATATTGATATCCAAAACTGAATCTTAGGCCTATAAATATCATCCCTACACCTCAGTCAAAAGGTAATTCGCAATTTCTCTCTCAAACTCTATTTCTCTCTCTGGTTCTGACTTGACATCGGAGGGTCTATCACTGGGGTCACCCCTATGTTTCAGACTTTTTGCAGGTCTATCGGCCGCGTCAGCAACTGTCGAATTCAGATCACGATGTTCAATCAATAATCCAGATCTACTATTAGGAGCCCTAACTATTTTTTATGGTGAAGATCAAAGGTTAGATCATTAGTAGTTTCTTTCAGATATAAATTCACTATCTGTTTGCCTCCGCACTAAAATAAGCAGCAACAGATTAACACCGTCTATGAAAAACTACACAATTTAGACTTACTGCCATGCCACCAAGACTAAGAGGTAGAGCGGCGACTTCAAGCCATCACACCAATTCCCTTCGTCAACCAGCTCCTTCTGTGGAGGACTCCATTCCTCATCATCAGCCAAATTAGCCCTAACAGCATAATCACGCTCCTGTCAACGGAGAGGCACTGGGGGCTCCCGACAAAGTTGTCATGAACAACACCCTTTGTCTGACCATATCTCAGTACATAATCCTTCCAGCAATTCAATGGCCTCACGAGGTCCTCAGGGTTGAGAGATCTCTGTCAAATCTTCAGCACCAGACAACAAAGAACCGATCTATGGATCCATTAAGATGAGAGGCGCGCCCGAACCGAGGCATCCTGCTCAGAACGTCAAGTGAACTGGAGAAGCAACTCTCTCCGAAGGCCGAGATCAAGATACTCCTCCTCTCACAGGAGACGTACTGCAGAAAGAAGCCCGAATTGTGAGAGTCGAAAGCATCTTGAAAGAAACAAATAGCAAGAGGCCCCAATCATTAGGGCCGAACTGGAAAACTTCAAGTAAGACATCCTTCGAGCTATCCGGGGTCCTCAAGAATATGGTTGACTCTCATGGAGCCGCCACTCTACTCCTTCAAAACAAAAGGATCCAGCGATTCAACTATATCGAAGGGGAAGAACGACCAAGCCCTTCGCTGCATTCAAGAAATGGAGGATCGCTTGGAACAAATAAAAAATGAAGGGAACCGCTCCAGCAGGGCTTACCATCCTAGCCGACCTCCATTCATCAAGTCCATTCTTGATGCGCCAGTTCCAAAGAACTTCAAAGGTCCTTAATTAGAATCATTCGATGGTGAATCTGATCCAACGGACCATATTGAGAGTTTCAAAACTCTTATAATGATCTACAATGCCACTGACGCGCTCATGTGCAAAACATTCCCCGCAACTTTGAAATGACCAGCAAGGGAATGGTACTTCCGCCTCATTCTAGAGTCAATATTCTTCTTCAACCAGCTCAAGGAGCCTTTCATAACGCACTTCGTTACTAGCAGCAAGGTTGAAAAAACAACTGCTTCCATGTTGGAATTAAAATAGAAGGACGGAGAACTACTGAAAGTATTTGTCAAGCGCTTCATAGCTGAAGCAAGGTCCATCTCTGCCCTGGACTCATCGGTGGCGGCTCACAAAGAATTGAAAGCCTCCCTTGCTGCGAAGAAGCCACCCAGAGATTTCACTGAGCATCTGAAGAGGAGTGACAAGTACATCAAGGCCGAGGAAGCTCTCTATCCTCAAGGCAAGAAAGAGTCACTTTCCAGGAACAAACGGAAGAATACAAGTGAAGTGGGGGCCAAGAAGTTTCAGAAAGAAGGCGCAGGACAATGTCGCCCTCCTCCAACACCACTCAACAAATTCACTCCCCTTAATGCAAGTGTGCATGTCATCCTCTTGGCAGAAAAAGACGGAATAGTCCATCATCCTCCCTAGATGACCACAACCAGCAAGAGAAGGGATAAAAACAAGTAGTGCGGGTTTCACAAAAACTATAGACACACCACCAACAACTGTCGAGCCCTCAAAGAAGAACTCGAAGGTCTGATTCGTCGATGCTACCTCTCCCAATTCGTTCAAATAGATAACAACGCCAAACCCCATTTGGCTCGACGGGCTAATAAGCGTCCAGAGAAACCTACCGAATCTTAAGACTCAAAAACATATGGTCATTTTCCACTCCATTCATGGTGGCACGATAGAAGGAGATTCCAACTCCTCCTGCAAATCCTTTGCAAGGGAGGTTAATTCTGTACACAACATTCGGCCCGCCAAGGGCATGAGCATCCATGTGTCATTTTCTGATAAAGATCTAGAGGGTGTCAAAATACCTCATTGCGACGCACTAGTTATAAACCTATGCATGACAAATCACGAGGTGCGATGCATCCTCGTAGGTAATGGCAGCTCAGTTAACATCCTCTTCATGGCTGCATTTGATGCTCTCAAGCTCTCCTGGGATCGGCTCAAGCCTACCGACTATACACTTCACCGCTTCTCAGGTGCTCCCATCCAAGTGAAGGAATCATCACACTAGATGCGATAGCTAGAAAAGCCCCCACAACTCGAACAGAGGCATTAGACTTCATGGTAAGCAACATTAGAGCCATGTACACTGCCATATTCGGCCGCCTCAGGCTAGCAGCTTTTCATGCAGTCGCCTCCTTATTTCACATGAAGATGAAATTCCGAACATCGTCAGGCATAGGCAAGTCGCAGGAAGCCAAGAGGCAGCACGAGCATGCTACACTGGTACAATGGGGGATCAATTCTTCTGCTCGATGCCATCGAACTACCGCCAGAAAGAAGTCACATAAACTCGGAGCCTGTGGATGAATTGGAAGAAATTCCTTTCTCTCAAGAGGATAATACCAAGAGTTTTTGTGTCGGCAAGACCCTTCTTCTCCAACTCAAGGAGTGCCTCATTACCTTCATAAGAGGGAATCAAGACTTGTTCGTCTGGACCGCAGCCAACATGCCTGGAATCTCTGGAGACTTGATCATGCACCACCTAAGTGTGAGCCCGAGTGCCAAGCCCGTCCAGCAGCGACGCCGCAAATTTTCTCCCTGAAAGGCTACAAGCAGTCAAAGAAGAAGTTGACAAACTCCTAGCTGTGCGCTTTATCCAAGAAGTTAGCTACCCTGAGTGGCTAGCCAATATGGTAATGGTGAACGTAACTAGTTTGCATGTAGCAACCATGCGGTAAATAGATGGGACGCATGAAGTGCTACATTAGTTAGGATTAAAATGAATAATAGACTTAAAGACTTTATCGCATTGTCATTGCATTTTGTCATTGTTATCGAACAATGTTATCGTTATTGCTTACTGTTATTGTTATTGTTTATTGTTATGGTTATAAATCCTCGTTATTGCACATTGTACTATTATCGCTTTGTCAATGTTCAATACCATTGATTCCATCGTTCATTGAATTCATTATTATACCGTTAATGCCATTGTTCCTCTGTTTCTCTACTTGCTGTCCACGACTTGCTCTAAGGACATATTATTCTCTCTTTTAGATGAACAACTTACAGAAAATCAAGGAGATTTGCCTAACTGACTAGGAGAGCAGCAATGGTGAAGGAATTGTTTTTGCTGTGCCGCTTCAATAATTATTGTTTCATTTTGAGAACTTTAATAATTGAACAATGTTGTTAATTCTTCTATTTATGGGCTTTTGAGCCGAATATTGTTATTGTTGATTCCTGATGTTGGATTGTTATTATGTTGGTTGTTTTATGCTTAAATTCCAAGTATTGTTATTCATGTGAATACTCTTTTAATACATGCGTGGTTGTATTACTTCCTATTTATATTGTTGAGTTAAATCAATAACAGCTCATGAATGACGCAAGTCATTCACTGGGCCATGTCACGTGCTTGTATTCCGTAGTTTCGGAAAGTGGGGCGTGACATATTGGGTTTTGAAGAAAGATCCAGTTCCCCATTCGGACTCGTTTGTAGGTGAAATTACTTTCTTACCCCTAAGAGCATTATGATTCGTACCTGATTTGAACGGTCCCAATTTAATCATATTTTTAGCCATATCACAAGCCCTCCACTCCCGAAGACTGAGTTTAACTGCCTTTGAGGAGTATTTTTGTTGTTCTAATGGCGTACGGGATTTTATCGGAGCTCTTAAGGCAGTTCGGATCTTGCTCGAGGTGTAACGATGTTTTTCTGAGCTAGCAAAATGCCCAAAATTATTCTTAGATTTTTCTGGATTTATTGTGATTTTTTTCCAGATTTTAAAGTATTTTTCGAATTATATATTTAATTTTGCGAAGTAATAATTTAGTTTCAGAAAGCACCAATTAATTATTCTGATCAATAATTATTTTTCCTGGAGCTCAAAATATTTTCCTAAATTTATAATTAGTTTTAGAATTTTTAATTAAATTTTTGAATTTTTAATTATTTTTTGCAATTTTTTAAATAATTAATTCGAATTAATAAATAAAAAAGGATTAATCAGCTAATTATCGATGTGGCGCGATCTGGAGCATCCATCGTGTTGCGGGCGCGAATTTCCGAAGAATCTGACGGTGGATCGGTACTTCGCTGATGCGGCTTGATCTGGGTGGTCAGATCTGGAGCACGCATCGGGAGGTAAGAGTTTTTCCCTGTTAGCAGCTCGGTAGCTCGGTAGCTCGAATTTCAGATCCGAGTTACGTGGCACGATCAGGACGGTAGATCCAGATCAGTCTCGAACCACGCGACATTAGTTTCCACCCATTCGCAGCTCGGTAGCTCGGTAGCTCGGATTTCAGATCCGAGTTACGTAGCATGATCTGGACGATCGATCAAGATCAGGCTCAAATCACGCAACATTAGTTTTCACCCATTCGCAGCTCGATAGCTCGGTTGCTCGGATTGTAGACCCGAAGTACGTGGCATGATCTGAGCTGCTCGATGGAGATCAGGCACAAATCACGAGGCGGTAGTTTTTGCCAATTCGCAGCTCGGTAGTTCGGTAGCTCGAATTGTAGATTCGAAGTACGTGGCATGTTCTGAGCCGCTTGATGGAGATCTGGCACGAATCGTGAGGCATTAGTTTTCTTCAATTCATAGCTCGGTTGCTCGGTAGCTCGAATTGTAGATCCGAAGTACGTGGCATGATCTGATCGCTAGATGGAGATCTGGCACGAATTATGAGGTTTAGTTTTTGCCAATTCGCAGCTCGGTAGTTCGGTAGCTCGGATTGTAGATCCGAAGTACGTGGCATGATCTGAGCCGCTTGATGGAGGTCTGGCACAAATCGTGAGGCGGTCTGACTGGTCAACGCATCGCATCGTGCTTCCGCCCTTACAGATTCTGTCGTTTAGCCTTCTGATGGCTTCCGTTGGGGCCCAATACGCTCGGAAGCCCAAGCGACTCTCCTTTTTTACTATAAGACTTCTCCCCCCTCACCACTTTCTCATTCCTCACTCTTCACTCTGAGAATTTGTTTTTGCTCTTGGGTGGCTCTACTAGCGATCGTGGCCAAGCACTCAATTCTCCGGCGAACTATTCCGACCGTAGCTGTCACGTCAAGGTAAATATATACTTTATTTTATATATTTTTCAACATTTCTAGAGTGTCATCGGGGAGTGAGACCTCCACCTCGGACCAAGAGAGTGATCGACCACTAGTAGCCTCATCTGTGGTGGAAAAGGGGAAGAAAGTGTCAAGGTCGACGATCGTGAAGATGATAGTGGAGGGCGTGAAGAGAGCGGGTGAGTTAGGTAGGCTGTCGTCCACGCTATCAAGCCTCGGGAAGGTTAGGAATTATTCCGACGACCTTTTAACCAAGGTGGAATACGGGAGGTCGGCCTCATACGAGGTGAATAAACCAAGGGAGCACTCCGTGGTTGACGACATCCCCTCGGTTCTCACAGAGAGGGATATGAAGTGTATTAGGAGGGGCTTCATGATACCGTCAGAGTATACCCTGATCCTCCCCGGTCCAGCATTCCGAGCGTGTTCGGCGACCTCGCCTGACCCATGCGTCTTCCCGTATGACGCGCTCAATGCTTGTCTTCGACTGCCCTTACCTCCCTTCGTGACTGAGGTGCTTAGTGGTACAGATTGAGTCCGGTCCAATTCATGCCGAACATGTGGCGGCATGTCATCGGCTTAATCCTCCAATGCCAGGTAGTAGGGGTCGAGCCTCGGCTAGTCTTGCTCCGCAGTTTGTATCGGATCAACCGTATGAGCAAGATGAAGTACCGGTATTACTTATCACCACGGCGGGGCATCAAACTGATCGACAATTCGGAATTCATCAAACATTGGAAAGAGAAGTATTTTCTTATCTGAGGTACCCAACCGTGGGGTTTCCCAACGAGGTGGAGGGAAGACGTTCCGAGGTGGGTGAAGGCCGAACCTGTGTCGACTCCAGAGGAGGATGAGGTCGTGTCGAAGCTCCTCAGTCGTCTGACCTGAGTTGGAAGATATAACCGAGGGGGTTCTCTTTGGTGGAGGTCTCAGTCCGATTGACCCTAGTATGCTTCATATATTTTTCCTTCTTTTATTTCCACTATTGCTCTCTTCTCGTGCTAACTTCTTTGGTTTTCGATTTCTCAGAGGCCCCGGTCATGGACTTCCGAGCTATGCTGCTTAACCGAGGCGAGGGTGCCGAAAAGGGCTCCGACAACAAAAAGAGGAAGAGGACGACGGTGGGGCCCATGTCTGGGCGAGCTACTAAGGCACCATCGGCGGTGGCCCCAACAGTGGACTTGGCATCCCCTCTCCGTCCGCTCCTCATGCAGTCCTTCCCCAGTCCACCCCTTCCGACCATTCTACCGAGGCCTTCTCTATCGGAGCTGCGCTAGCACTTGAAGCGCCACCCCTTACTGTCGAAGCCGAAGCTATTCTCACAGAGGAGCACAAGAAGCTTTTTGTCCCTGACTGGCAGGTGATGAAGCATGATGGCTTCCTCGAGGATGCCATTATGAGCATGCAGACACTGCATCACCTGCCAACCCCGAAAGATCGAGCGGCTTTGAAGGCAGGGACCGTGGGCGATGATGCCCTTGAGATCGCTGGGGCGACGATGTCGGTAAGTATCTTTGTTGGGCCTTTGGAATTTCAAAGTTTGTTACGTTCGACACTCAAGTCTTTTTCACTTTCAACATTCAAATCACGTGCCACTTCAACCACCTCCTAAAGCTGCTTACTGGTTGGAGTTACCGGAAGAGTTATCTCAGATGCACAATGTCTTCCATGTGTCTATACTGAGAGGTTACATTCCAGATCCAAGTCACCATTTACCCGAAGTGCCGGAGGGTTTGCAGCTAGATCTGAGTTATAGTGAGCTACCGATTAAGATCCAGGATCGTCGGGAGAAAGTCTTGAGGAACAAGACGATACCGATGGTCAAAGTAGTCTGACGAAACCAGTTGGTTGAAGAGGATACTTGGGAATCCGAGGAGAGGATGTTGAAGGATCATCCTAAGCTCTTTGTTTGATTTGTATTTTTTTTTTCTTTTTTTTTCTTCTTGTAGTGTTTTGTTTTCTCACTCTTTAAGTGTAGTTCTGGGGACGGAACTATTCTAAGGAGGGAGTGTTGTAACATCCTAAATTTTCAATTATAATTAAATATGAGTTTGTTTGATTTTACGTGTTTCGCACGTGCAAATTTATGTACATTTTCTCTTAAAAATTATTTATTTTTATACCATGAACAAGTATTTTACATTCTTCTCTTTTTATTTATTAAAGCCTATTTAAACTCTAGGCCTAATTGTCTAACTCTAGCCCACACTAATTAATTTAATTATTTTAATTAGAAGTCCATGGACTTTTAGCCCACTAAATTGAGCCCACTAGTTTATTCTCATTTAAATGAGACAACTTGTAGGGTACACTTGTTCTTGTAACAATTAACTAATTAACATGTACAACTAGTAACTAGAGGTGCCTTGTGTGACACGTGCATTGCACTTGCACGTGCCATTTGCATGGAGAGAGGGTGGTCGGATGGTTCAAGAGAGAGAGGGGGAGAGATGGAGCAGTGGAGAGGTAGTTTTGTGTTCATGGGTAGTTGTTCTAACTCCCTAATACATCCTAGCCCCTAATCTACATCCATCTAGATCAATCTTAGCCCTTCATTTTGCTTTGAAAAAAGTATAAATACCCCCTCATTTACTTCATGTAAAGCACTAGAAAACTTACAAGAGAAAAAGAAAGAAAAGAAACTAGTTGTGAGAAAAAGATTGAGAATTGTGTGAGGAAAAAGATTGAGAGTGAGTTGTGTGTTCTTGCACCTATTGGAGGCCGGCCTAGCATTCATCAAGGAGAGGAAGGCTCGGGTTCACCTAGTACAAGGAAGAGGAGCGCTTTGGTGTGCACAAGAAAGGAGGAGAAGGCTTATAACTAGGAGGGATCGTGTGTTCAAGGAGTTTCCCTAGGAGTTCTTTTGTTTTTCTTCAATTAAGGTGGGTGATTTCTCAAGCTTCTAATGTAGATTTCATGCTAGGAATTAAATTGATGAAATTGCAATGAAAAACTAGTTAATTTGGCCATGTGATTGTTTTTATAAAAAAAAAGCTAGTTAGAAATGAAGTGAATGTTTGATGAATTGATTGATAGTTGCTATAAATTGTGATTATTACATTAGAATTATCATGTTGCTATGAAAATGTGAATTTTGAACCATGCTAGATGAAGGATATATACTTTTAAATGGCTAGTTGGTTAATTGAAATATTGGTTATGTGCTATACTAATTAATGTGACACTAGTGTGATAAAAGAGAATTATGACCTAGAAATGATGTAGAAATAAAAGAAAGCAAGAAAACAAACTTGTGTGATGATTGTGGTACAAATTATGTAGAAATCATGGTTGTTCTTAAATGTCGAAAATGTAGGCAGTGAATACAAATTAGAAAGAAAAATTCATGTTTATGTCAAAATTATGATTTTAAAATACTGTTTTGCTGCAAATCTCTAAGATTAATAATCTGGAAATTTCCATGATACAAATTAGAGGAGAAAAGAGTTTATGATATTTTGATTTATGAAAAATTAGTAACAAACAGAGAGTTGAGTTATAAAGAACTAAACTCAATTCACATCACTTAATCACCTTGGTCATACTTGTTCTCGGGAGCGCCTTAATAACGTTACTGTTCATCGGCGGAGATTGTGTGCTTGATTCGAGTCTCTCCAGAGACTTAAAATTTTTGAAATTCAACTTTAACCCAATACTGAACCAAAAACCTAAGTATAATTTAAGTTTAATATTAAACAGTTAGCCACTGTAGCCTAACTGGTTCTCGGGTGCACCTTAAGAACGTTATTGTTCATCAGGCGGGGCTCTGTGTGCGCAGGTTCCAGTCCGGCTTCGGCCACTTTTTTGAAAAATTGATTTTTTTTATTTATTTTTCATTAGTTTTAAATAGTTTTGAGTGATTTAAAAATTGAGAAAATAAATTAGAAATATTCTTAAAATGCCCTAGACTTCATGAAAAATTTTCTATAGCTTTTTGACTTATTATAATGAAAATTAAAGGCTATTTTGAGGAAAAGAACTTGATACAATTTCTTAGAATATTGATTAATTAAGGAAAATAAATATTTTTCTTTTAAAAAGAAATTTTGTGCAAAGAGTCAAAATGAGATTGTGTCATGGAAATTTAAATGTGATTTTGGCTTAAAAAAGTGAAAGATTGACATTATGAATGAAAAGAAATTATGAGAAGTTAAATTATGAATGTGGTAAGTTTGAAAAAGGAAATTGTCGTGTTATACATGAAATTTGTGCATGAAAATGAAATAAAAAATCATCATGAATTATGAAAAAAAATTGTGAGTGTGAATACTCAATTTTTTATGAATATGAAATGAGATTAAAGTCTAGAGTGTAGCTAAGTCCTTATACAGGCATTGAATAAATTCTTTTGAGATAAAAGGTTGAAATGAAAGACCAAGTTTGGGTCATTATTGTTGACTGATGGTTAAGACCGGTATAGAGGAAGTAATAACTGTAGGGTGTTGATTTTTATTCATGATTCAAATAACTAAGGACAATACAATGGTGAAGCCGTGGATACATCTCCGAAATTATCGGGACCGTGGCGACGCTTGTGGGGTGTTTGGTGACGGATACTTACCACCTATGTAGTATGGGTAGTCTCCCTGTATATGCAACTGACGTACCCAGTGTAACGCCCCTGCCCTTAGCTCAGATAATTTATACAATTTGAAATACAACTGCCCAGCACAGACTGTCTCTCAAAAATTGGTTAACTGATTATGTAACTCTTAATCATAGGCTATATTATTTATATTATATTTTACTCCAATCATTTACCATATGGGATCTTTTCTCCTTGCCTCTCCCTGTTTCTCTCTCCTTGAGAAATGCACAGCGACAGTAACGCCACAATATGCAGGTGGGCCCTATGGAGACAGGTCACTTATTGACGTCCAAAGCAAGCACACCTCATTCTGCTTCATTTCAAATATGGCCCCCACCATACAATTCACTATATTACCATTCACATTTAATCCCATTATATAATTCTTTCAAGCCTATACTGCATACACTCCACTGATTTTACTTTATACACATATATTATATGCCATATATCTCATTTTTAATATATATCAACTATATATATTACTATTATATATTTTTGAAAACTACGGGGTGTTACACCCATAGTTTTCATGCAAAATAAAGTGATTGACAAAACAAAAGAATGATTGCTGCTTAAAGAAATGTTCAAGTTGTTATTTTAATTCATGTATAATGTTGTAATTTGCTTCCGCTTTGTAAAATGTAAACATTATTGTATAAAAGTTTTTAATTTCTTGTAAAATTGTATGAAGTGAAGTGTAAAGATCCTGTGGAGCTTCGAATTCAGACTTATTTGGAATTCGGAGTGTTACAGAAGGAGAAGAAGAAGAAGAGGGAGAAGAAGTGGGGGCGAATCCGCATACGGCGATTGTGGAGGTGCCGAGGGTGATTGCGAAGCAGCCCCCCAAGGTGGCTTCTTGACTCTGATTCTACTTGTTCTTTTTCTTTGTTTTTAATTTTTTTTTTGTACTGCCTTATAGCGGACTGGCCACCGATTTTGTATTGTTTTGTCAATGAAATGAAGTTTCTTGAGCTTAATGTTGCGATGTAGGGCCCAAAGAAGATTAGAACTATCTTGTAGCTCCTCTCACACTTCGAGCATTTGACATTTGGTTTTTTTCTTTTTTATTGGTTCCCTCAGGGTGGCATTCGTCCATTCTCCGTCATAAGCTCGGCATTGCGAAGTTAAGCCTTTCTCGTTCTCGGGAGTTGCTTTATAAAGCAGAGCGAGAGTTAGGCCATTTGAGACTGACCTTAGCTCGCCGAGACATCGAGATGAGGCGTCTCGAAGAGAGGCTTCGCGAAGTGCCTCCCGAGGGTGAGGAGTCTTGTCCTTCGATGGAGGTCAACCAGGGTCTTCGGCTTAAGTTTCTTCCTCACACTCTATTCGAGGCTAGGTCTGAGAGAGACGGATTGAAGAACGTGGTGTTCGAGAAAAGTCTGGAGGCAGCTCATCTCCGAAGGACTCTCTCTGATGTCTCGCGCGGGGCTAGTTCGAGTCGACTGCCTCGCCTAAAGATTAGAGTGACAGATGACTTGCTTAAAGACCGGGTTGTCGAGCTAAAGGCAAAGAATCTTCGTTTGTGGACTCTCTGAGGGGAGCATTGTGAGAAGCACATCGTACCCTCGAGGTGAATACGCCCAAGGGAGGTCGTTCCATGAGTTAGCGCTTCATCCCCCCCCCCCCTTTTGCGGAACCCTGGGGACGCACATAGTGGAGTGGCCGGAACTTCGAGCGAGGCGTCTGTTGGGGTGATGGTGAGACTCTTGGGTTCTGGCGACGCAACTCTGCTCACCGGCTTAGAGACTTCTGCGGAAGTGAGGCGAGAGCACCATGGCACTCGCCGCCCCCGAGTATTACTTAATAGGAGCATCCCACTCCCCCGAAGGGGCTATAGTGAAATTTTGTAGTCTTGTAATCTCTTGTATGAGTTTTTGGTCTAGAGTTAGACTTGTATCTCAAATTTCGAAGAAATAATATATTCCTTTTCCAAGCTTTTTGTAAGAATTTTTCTTTCGCTAATGTTCGCAAGAGTATCAACAGTCATAGGAGCAATTTCGAATGGTGAGCTACTTTTTACTCGCTCCTTTGCAAGTAGCTAAAGCGGCATCGAACCAAGTGTAGGACTCCAAACCTGTCATTAAGAGAGTTTCAACAGTTGTAGGAGCAATTCTGAATGGTGAGCTACTTAGCACTCGCTCGTTCGCAAGTAGCTAAAGTGGCATCGAACCAAGTGTTGGACTCAGAACTTGTCGTTAAGAGAGTTTCAACAGTTGTAGGAGCAATTCCGAGTGGTGAGCTACTTAGTACTCGCTCATTCGCAAGTAGATAAAGCGGCATTAAACCAAGTGTTGGACTACAAACTTGTTGTTAAGAGAGTTTTTTGTAACCCTCTAAGGTATGGCGACCAGAGAATAGAGAATTTTTAGAGGGTAGATCACTTTTATTGAAAACAACTAAGCGGCTGCTTCTAAGTTGCGAGCCATTATTACACTTAATAAAGAAAAGAAACAAGCTTCAAAATGTTTTAAGAAGAACGCTCTAAGAGAAGTTGCTTGGAGCGGTGTTCAAATACCCTCTTGGTACTTCAACAAGTGCTCTGCGTTCCATGTCCTCGGCACTCTCTCGTCCCCCGGATCTTCAAGTTGATAAGCGCCTGGGCGGACAACTTTGGAGATCCTATATGGCCCTTCCCAATTAGGTGCCAACTTGCCTTTCTTGCTGGGGAAAGAAATTGATAGCTTTCTGAGCACCAGATCTCTTTCTTTGAAATTAGTAGGGCGGACTCTCTTGTTATAGGATTGCTCGATTCTACACAGATAGATTTCTTACCGGATGGAGGATCTCTCACGGATCTCATCGATGAGGTCCAAGTTATCGCAAAGCTCGTTCGCATTTTGCTCTTCAATGTAAGCTATTAAGCGGGGGGGAAGGTGGACCCACCTCCAGAGAGATAATGGCTTTGGTGCCGTAAGTGAGGTTGAAAGAAGATTCTCCCGGTGGGGTCCTCTTCGTAGTGCGATAGCTCCAGATCACATTGGAGAGCTGCTCTGCCCATAACCCCTTAGCCGATCTGCTCAGTCTCTTTTTCAGGCCGGAGAGAATTTGCTGATTGGCGTTCTCCGCCTAACTGTTGAACTAGGGGTGGGAGACCGAGAAGAATCGTTGCTGACTGCCTAGGTCTGCGTAAAAAGTGCGGAAGGCCGCCCCCGTAAACTGAGTTCCATTATCCGTTATCAAGATTTGGGGCACACTGAATCTGCAGACAATGTTTTTCCAAAAGAAGCGCTGCACTCTATCCTCTGTGATCGTTGCTAAGGGCTTAGCTTCGATCCATTAAGAGAAATAGTCGATCGCCACAACCTGGAACTTTAGCTGGCCCGGTGCTGGAGGAAAAGGCCCGAGCAGGTCCATTCCCCACATTACAAAAGGGGTTGGACTGGATAGAGAAGAAAGTTGAGTTTGCGGTAGGCGGCAGATTGTTAAGAATTTTTGGCAAGGGCCGCAATGACGAACGTGTTGTTCGGCATCGCGAAGGAGAGTAGGCCAGAAGTATCCATAGTTCAAGATTTTGCGGGCGAGGGACCTTGCTCCTAAGTGGGCGCCATATATCCCTTCATGTACTTCTTTCAAAGCATACTGGGCTTCGTCGGGGGAGAGACATCTCAAGTAGGTTCTGCCGTCTACTTAGGGTGTAGGAGCGTTTGTACAAGACTCCCTCGATGAGTGTGTACCGCTCGGCTCTGGTTCGAATTTTTCGGGCCTCTTTAGGGTCTAAGGGAAGGATCCCATCTCTGAGGAACAGGAGCAGAGGCCTCATCCAATTCTCCCTGAGTTGTAAAGGCAGGGTATCCATTGGCTCGGGGCCTTCTTCCTTGATGCTGGGCCTCAGTAGAACTTCTATTAAGACAGTTTGTTCGAGCCCTTGGAGGGAAGAGGAAGCTAGCTTTGAGAGGGCGTCCGCCTGCGCATTCTTTTCTCGGGGAATTTGCTGGAGTTGTGCGTCCTCGAAAGAGACTAGCTGTAGCGCCCCGAATTTCCAATATAATATCTTAGAAATACGTGGCACAATTTCCAGCATCAACTTCATTGTAATATTAAACACAGTCCAAAAATACAGATAATTTTTATTTCAAACTTTTATTACAATAATCATTACAAACACAGCAGAATACAAAACACCTTGAATTATAAACTTTCTTTTTACAACACTTCTTTTACAAAATTTACACAAAAGCTCTATTACATCAATTTATCTCAAGCATCTAAATCCCAAGCTCTAAGCAACAACAACCTGTAAAACATGAGGCTAGAGATAAACCCTAACCCCCAAAACTAAAGGGGTTAGCCATAACGGTGTGAGTGACATAAAACATGCAACATAATTAATCATAAAACACTGAGTCATCAACAACATGTATTAACAGCAAGAATAAATGAAATGAGAAATAACAAATAAGTAAAGTATGAAAACATCAAGGAACATAAGATAGTAGATAGTAATACATGAAAACATCAAGTGATTCTAGACTAAGTGTCAAGTGTAGGAAAAACAGGAAAACACAAGCATAAAACCAAGTCAAGAAAACACAAGCTCTATATGCTGACTCTCTAATGCGTACTTGTCGGATTCTATGCATTCCATAGTACATAGGTCCGGTGCAAGCCCTTAACGATCTCCACTTTATAGGATAACCCCTCGTTATGCAACTAATCCTACCACGGTGATGAGAAATAAGATCCAGAATACTCCGCGAATAGGCACCACAGCCCTCGACGTGCAAGCATCATGTAAGATAGCTCAAAAACAACCGGAGAATCATCTCCCAACCCCGTGAACCCCACGAATAGGCTTGTAAGGCCCTCGACGTGCAGATACACCAGGTACATTCTGTGAATAGGCCTGCCGACCCTCGACACGCGAATGCACCTTGCATGCTCCGTGAATAGGCCTGCAGACCCTCGACACGCGAACGCACAATTGTCCTTTCGGGACATAACAAAAAACAGTCCTGGAACGCATCCGTTGGACTAACAAACCATGAGCCTATACTTATGTTTCCCAAGTTCCATCACATCCCCACTAGTGCCTGTCCTTAAGTTGATTATTATTAAAACACAAAATCTCCATCTCTACAGTTAGTGTATCCTGCCGGACTTAAATACTCAACAACAACTAAACCAAGACCCCCCAGGTCTAACTCAACAAATCTTAACTACCGGTTCACAGGACTCCCACTCAACTCCTAGAGATCTCAATAAGACCAAAATTCACAAACCCATCGTCAAAACGATCATAGGGAGAAACCTCTCCAATCAACAAAACTCAACTCTTTATAAAATTCTAGATATCCAAATCCAACAATAAAATATCTTGACAACATATGTTTAGTAGAAAGAATAATATTTAGAATAGTAAGTTATGGATCCAAAAACATTTAAAGAATCAACCATTTAAAGAACACCTAGAGAACTCAAGAAACCTCAGTAACAGTCGACTGCAAACCAGAGTCGGTCGACTGTCCAGAGCGAAGGTACAACATTTTTAAGAAAATAATTCTAAGTGTTGATGGTCGACTGTAAAAGTCACCATTCGACTGTCTAGAGCGAAAATCCAACATCTTTAAGAAAATAAATTCTAAGTATTGACGGTCGACTGTAAAAGGCACCAGTCGAATGTCTAGAGTGAAAATCCAATACCTCAAGAAAATATCAAAACAGAGCAGAGACAGTCGACTGGAGAAATGGGTCAGTCGACAGTTCCGCACGAGATTTCAAGAAAACGAGAAAAATATAGCAGCCAGGTAGCGACGGTCGACTATCGAAACATACCAGTCGACTGCTGATATGGCTAAAAATGGGGTTAAATCGGAACCGTCCAGATTGGGCACGAATCTTGAAGCTCAGGGGTAAAACGGTAATTTCACATACAAATGGGTCCGAAACGGGTACTGGGTCTCCTTCTCACAGATCCAACACCCCACAAACGGATCCACTCTAACTGGGTACGGGTCCCGACCCAAGACAAACCCAGATCAGCAAGAGAAAAATCAGGGTCACTGATTTGACCGAATCAACGGGCCTGATTTGCTCTCACCGGGAATCAGGGGTCAGTTTCCTAAACAGATTGGGAGGATTTTTCTCCTGACAGTTACACAGGAAATCAGGTCCCTAATCACTCCCATGGCGACTATAAATACCTCCCCCTACCACTGTGACCAGGTAATCACTCTTTTTCCACCTTACGCTCTTTCTTAATCACCACTGATTACTGACAAGAGCGTCGGAGGGTGCTGTCGCCGGAATCAACCCCGGTGTATCGCACTTCCTTGCAGGTTAGCGGCAGGAATCAACAGGAGCGGATCCGCTATTCAGGTTTCTCCACGAACTCACAAATCTCATCTGTTTACCCCCACACCAGAATCAGCGGTAACAGATTGGCACCGTCTGTGGGGAAAACCGCACGAATAGCCTCTGCCTCTTCCTCGTCGACTAGCTCTTTTCCAACCATGCCTCCCAGGAAGGTCAGATCAAGGGGGTCCAACCGTGGGCCCAACCCTGCCGATCAGCAAGAGGAAGTCCCCGTGCATCCTCCTCCACCGCCCGAGCAACTTCCTCCCCCAGTCCAAGATCCTCTCCTGAATCAACAACCCCCAAATGGCCATGCTGGCCAGAACGGGCAGAGGCAGAAGCAACCTCTCCACCCAGACCATGTCTCGGTTCACAATGCCTCCTCGGATTCAATGGCTTCCCATCACCCCGACCTCCGCAACACCGTTCTGAACCGCCAAAAGGATGAGGACCTTCGCAACCTCCTAGATGAGAAACGGGCCCGAGAGGGAGCCTCCCGCCAACATCAAGGCGAGCGATCTCCTCATCGCCGTGATGGCAGGAGGTCTCCGGACCGAAGAGGACGGGGCGTATCTCCCGAGCGTCACAGGAGGAGGCCACGTTCCCCTGCTGATCGACATCATCCGAGGAACGATGAGGCACCTATCACTCGTGCCGAGTTCCTACAATTCCAGGAGACTGTGTTGCAGGCCCTCAACCTTCGCCCCAACAACCATAATGTCCAGAGGGTTCCAACACCCCCACGGGTTCCAAGTCCTCGCCACCGATCCAGAAGTCCTCTCCCAGCTCCCAGTCGCCGATCCCAGGACTATCGACGCCGCAGTCCCTGCTCCCCTTCCTATGAAGAAGAGTCCAGGGGATCGTTTGATTACCAACGGAGGGACGATGCCCTCTACCGTCGTCTCCACGAGATGGAGAGGCACATCAGTCGCATGGACAAAGAGGAGGAGTCGAGAGTAGGGACCGTCCGCCCCAGCAGACCCCCTTCTCTCGGACAATCATGGAGGCTCCCATCCCGAGGGGTTTCAAACCTCCGCAGTATGAAACGTACTCAGGGGAGTTGGGCCCTATTGATCATGTCGAAAGCTTCAAGACCTTAATGCTGATCCATCAAGCTTCCGACGCCATGCTCTGCAAGACCTTCCCCGCCACTCTCAAGGGGTCGGCTCGGGAATGGTACTCCCAGCTCGCTCCCTCTTCCATCTTTTCGTTCGAGCAGTTCGAAACGCTCTTCATAACTCACTTCGTGAGTAGCAGGCGAACGGAGAAGACTAGCTTCTCCCTACTCCACCTCCGACAGGAGAGGGGAGAAAAGTTGAGGGACTACGTGAGGAGATTTACCGCGGAGGTCAGGTCGATCACCTCCCTCGACCAGTCAGTGGCGACCATCACGTTCTAGTCGAACGTCCTCAACTCCAACCTCCGGTCTTCCCTCGCCAAGAAGCCCCCGCACAACTTCGCCGATCTTCTCCTAAGATGTGATAAGTACATTCGGGCGGAAGAGGCCGAGTGCCTCCCGACTTTCAGAGGACCCACCTCTGGCTCGAAGAGGAAGACGACAGAGGAGGAAGGGTCCAAAAAGCTACAGAAGGACAACAGCGGCCAGCGCCGTCCTCCCCCTAGGTTCGAGAAGTTCACTCCTCTCACCACCAATGTCTCCACCATCCTGATGGAAGTGAAGAAGGAAGGAGTGATACCGCCCGCTCCGAGGATGAACACCCCGGCCAAGAGGAGGAACAAAGAGAAATGATGCCGATACCACCGGGACCACGGCCACGACACCAACGACTGCCGGGTGTTGAAAAATGAGATAGAGGCCCTCATCCATAGGGGGCAGTTGGCCAAATTTGTGAAAGCGAACAATCAGGGGGAATGCGCCACTCCTCCGCCTCGGGGGGCTAACAAGCGCTCCGAGCGGCGCGATGAGACCCCCGAGTTCGAGGAAGAACGAGTTCTGCACCTCATCCACGGAGGCCCCATGGGGGGCTCCTCCAACTCCTCTCGGAAGGCCTTTGTCCGAGAGGTCAACTCAGTTCACAGTGCCCCTCCCCCCAAAGGCCTCGGCGTCCCAGTGACTTTCTCTGATGAGGACCTCGAGGGAGTCCGAACTCCCCACTGCGATGCACTTGTCATCGACCTTCGCATGGCGAACTTCAAAGTGCAGAGGGTCCTGGTGGACAACGGGAGCTCGGTGAACATCCTCTTCCTCTCGGCCTTCCGAGGGCTGCAGCTATCCCGGGATCCCTCAAACCGGCCGGCTACACGCTCCACGGGTTCACGGGGGTACCAGTAACTGTCGAATGGGTTATTACCCTGGACGTAACTGCTAGGAAGACCCCTACCACCCGGACCGAGTGTAATATCCTGATTTTTCAATTAATGAAAAATTATTTATTTTGCACGTAGTGTGCACGTGCAATATTTTGGTTGAATTAAATCTTATAATTATTTTATTATGATGTGTATAAATATTTAAATATGTATTCTCAAATTATTTTGCACAAAAGCCTTCCTTTAAATAAATAGAAAGCCTCATTTTAAAAGCCTTCTCTTAAAAGCCCAAAATATATTTTATTTATTTTATTTTTGAATAACTATTTTTGGCCCAAACTAAGGCCCATGAATGAATCTATTTTTAATTAAACTTGTCATGTAGAAGACTATTTTATCATTATTTTATTTTTGTACAAATTAAAATGTACAATTTTGGTCCTAGGTGCATGCACGTGCACCACACGTACACGTGCTTTGCACACTTTCTCCATGGGGCCGGTTTGCATCTTTTTGGAGGGATTTTCAAAAATGGTCATGGTGTTCATGGAGGTGGTTGTATAGTTGTGGGTAGTTTTTATAACTCCTACTCTAATCTTGGCCTTCCATCCTACAACCAACTAGTCAATCCTAGCCATCCATTTCACTTGATTTCTAGTATAAATACCCCCCTCCCCCCCCCCCCCTGGCTAGTATTCATATGCAATTATACCTTTCCAAACTATAGTCTTATTTTAGTAATAGTGTGAGTTAAAAGAGTGAGAGTTGTGTGGGATTGCTTGCATTTTCCAAGGAGGAGAGGCCGGCCATCACTAGGAGAAGCATTCGGTTTGCTTGGTGTTCGTGGAGCTTGTGTGCGCATCGTCTAGGAGGAGGCGCATCTTGTTGCGAGGATTTGTTGCTTTGGGTTGTTTCTCTCCACACAAGGTGGGTAAACTTTTCATATTTCTAATATAGGGATCTATGCTAGATTGAACTATCAAAACGATGCATGAAAATACTAATAAGAACACACTTTAATTGAGAAGTTAGTTTATGAATTGATTGAAATGTTGTGATTAACGTGTATGTGATTCTAGTATTAAATTAAATTGTGTGTAGAATTCTCCATGATTATTAGCATGAATGAATGAAAGTGGTTAAATTCCCTTAAGAATGTTGTTAGAAAATTTCTAATAAGAACGCTTGTTAATTGAAAAATTGAAGTATTTAATTGATTAAGAAAGAGCACACTTTAATTTGAAAGGGTGACTTTCTTGAATGATTGAGATGTGATTATGCAAATTTATAAGTGATTATATATATTGTGACATAGATTGATTAATGAAACTACTTTGTTATCATCAAAAAAAAACTACTCATAAAGTTAGTAGTTGAGTTTTACCTATTCATGTGCTAAATAGACCTTTATGTTGATATGGGTATGGATAAATTCAAAATATATGTGTATGTTGAATAAAAGTTAATAACAGTAAATTATTATAAGCAAATTTGAATAAAAGGACTAGAAGACCAATTGTTAAGCAATGTCGAAAATGAAAAATATAGTAGCTTTAATGAATAATCCATTGATTTGTGTGAAAAAAATATATTTTATTCGTAAAAAAATTATTTTTATCATACTGATATGAAAATCATGTGAATGAAAGTTGATCTGGAGTTTTTCAGTAATTTCTACAAAAGCAATAAGAAACAAGGTTTAGTTGAACATCGAAACATTTTTATAACAGTGAGAATTGGTCCAAAAGGAGTTTAACGCACACTGTAACAACCTGAGCATGTAGCTCAAGTGGTCACTGTGTTGCGTTGGGTTCTCTGCCGTGACTAGTTCGAACCCCATGATCAACCATATTTTGTTTGGTTTCTTTTTAAAAACAATTCATCAGCGGACCGAGAGCATTTATAGCTCTCAGTCGTGTTTTATACTGTGGCACAAACCGGCCTAGTGGTCTGAGCCTTGGGCTTTGTCGGTGGCGTGCTGGGTTCGAATCTTGCTATCGGCAAGATTGGAAAAAATTATTTTTTGGGGTTTTTAAGTGTCCAAAAAATATGAAAAAAATATGGTTATTCTCCTAAAAATGTAAGGGACTTTCTAAAAATGGTTTGTGGATTATTTGAATGAAGTTAACTATGATTTGGAGTTAAAATGCATAAATAGACATATGGTTCTATATGGATTATTGGTGTGAAATTATAACTTGAAGGAATAAGTGAATTGAAAAATTAAGAATTGATTTGACAAAAGAAATTTGGTTGTGTGACATGATGCAATTTGTTTCTCATCGTGGAACAATTGAAGTATGCATATTGTTTAGAAATGTGAAATTGATATGATGTGATAATTGATAAAGTATATGCAATTTATGTACAATTATGGACTTGTGAACAAAATTAGAAGTCATCAATTGAAAAGAGAATATACATGTGAGTATGAGAACTCGACATGGAAAATTTATGAGTTGAAAATTGTGAAATGAAAATTGAGATAGAGCAGCTAAGTCTCCCCCGGCATTGAGAAATGAAATGGAATTAGACCAAGGTTGGTCAGGTTGAGATAAATGAATAAGTCCGGTTTAGTGGAGAGGCTAACTCTAGAGATTAAATTTTTGTTCATGATTTTTAATAAAACTAAGGACTAGTACATAGTGGAGACGTGATGAAAGTAGAAGAAAAACATGAGTGAGGGCCATCGGATTTGCGGCGGAGAGTATTTCACAGGTTCTTCACGATGAGTCGTGACATGACGTGGATACGGCTCCAGGGTACCGTGGCGGCGGAGAGTATTTCACAGGTTCTTCACGATGCGTCGTGACATGACGTGGATACTGCTCCAGGGTACCGTCCCTGTGGTGACACTTGTGGGATGTTTGGTGACTGCATGAGGATCGTGTGCCATGAAGGAAGCTGAATTGTCCATAGGTTCTTCACGATGCGTCGTGACATGACGTGGGATTCCCCTCCAGTTTCTGTACACGTGCTTGCACTCATAGATCATCTAAGACACTACCGTAGTTACAGTAGTAGATTAAGTCATGGCGAGGGATTGAACCCTACAAAGATGAAGAACGATTAAGGGCTTGCCCTCGGACCTATGTAGTATGGGATGCATAGAATCCGAACAAGTGTGCATTAGTGTCATGTAACATAAATAACTGCATTAAGGATTAAGTGCACAATCACAACACGACATCAATAGGGTAGTCCCTTTAATTTGAAATGTGACAAGTTTGTGTTTGCTAAATATGGAAAGTTGAGTTATACTATTTCCAGCATAGAGAGGATGGCCGTGTATAATGTTCGTCGGTTGAATAAACTGACGTACCCACAGTCTTATATGCAGGTAAATGACATGTTAAAGAGGAATGGATGCTGAAAGATCGTACCATGTTGTTGTACATTTATTTAATTGTTGTATTTTACTTCCGCTGTGCAAAAGAAAAGTGTAATATTGATGTAAACTCTGATGTAAAGTGAAAAGTTTAAATTTTCTTGTAAAATTGTACTAAAGAAAGTGAAAAGATCCTGTAGAACATCTCGAATTCAGTGTATTTGGGATTCGGGGCGTTACACCGAGCCGATGGACTTTATGGTCGTCGACGTCCCGGCTGCATATAATGTCATCTTAGGCCGACCCGGCCTAGCTGCCCTGGAAGCTGTTCCTTCAGCATACCACCTTAAAATGAAGTTCCCCACTCGGTCGGGAGTGGGAGAAGTCAGGGGCAGCCAAGAGATGGCTCGGAAGTGCTATATGTAGCCCCCCGATTTCCAACACCGGAAAACCGAGACACGAGCCAAGATCTTTACTTCAATTAGTCACAATACACAGAAAAACAGGAGAATTTAAAACTTTTTATTCAATACACAAAGTGTTACAAGTCTGAATATTGTACAACTGTAATACCTTACAATAGAGTTACAATATTTCCTTTACATTTCTAAGTATTACAACCTTCACATCTTACATCAGAGTACTTCTCAACTAATCCAGAATCAATACATATTTTGCAGCGGAACTAAACTTAATACTGACTCCTTGCTTTCCTTGCCTTGAGTCCTCTTGAATCTCGCCTTTGTACTTTGGCGATCCAGTACCTATGGAAGTGGGGACGTCAGTATTCACTGACGCTTAAAGGCTGATCATATAGCAGCGAATCTTCCAAACAATATACAAAATATAATAATGGTGTTGGTGTAGTTTAAGTGTTCGTGAGTGCTATGACTAGACTCTAACGCGATATTTAAATAGAACTAATTATACACAACCCGTTCCTGACAATACTCCATGACTCTGTGAGGTTGCAGAAGGGGTCAAGTCCCCCTATGCAGTCTGCTTATGGTGTCTCCGTTTTCCACTACTACCCGGTATGACGGACCTCACCCAAACAAGGTTGCAGGTGCGGTCTAGTTCCGCCACTGCAGTCGTATAGTGGTGTCCATGTTTGCCACTATTGCCCAGTGTATCGGGCCTTAATCCAAAATCCAAATCATAGGGTTTCGCAAGCGCAGGGCAGCGCGAAGCCTACCCTGTGGCACCCTCTGGGGTATCGCAAGCGCAGGACTGCACAATGCATCCTGTGGCACCCCAGCCACGGTATTTCAGGAATTAACAGAGCGAGATACGTAACCCGTGTCCTCAACCTGTGAGATGGCACCGTACGTATCCCTTTGACGGGAAGGTAGGACAAGGACGCTTCCTATTCTAATGTCAGCAAGTCTCCGAAAGTAACATGCAGCCCATAAATACATGCGACTCCATCTCAAGCCGTTTCTCCATATATAGGGATTGAACCCGCGTGACACATTCTAATTGTACACAACCTGTTCCTGACAATACTCCATGACTCTGTGAGGTTGCAGAAGAGGTCAAGTCCCCTTATGCAGTCTGCTTATGGTGTCTCCGTTTTCCACTACTACCCGGCAAGCCGGACCTCACTCGATCCCAGTATATCGGGCATCGTTCCAAAATCAAACCATAGAGTTTCGCAAGCGCAGGGCAGCGCGAAGCCTACCCTGTGGCACTCTCTGGGGTCTAGCAAGCGCAGGACTGCACCATGCATCCTGTGGCACCCCAGCCACGGTATTTCAGGAATTAACAGCGCGAGATACGCAACCCGTGTCCTCAACTTGTGAGACGGCACCGTACGTATCCCTTTGACAGGAAGGCACAACCCTGTACACCACCTATGATTTGCCTCAAGGGACGAGTTAGTGTAAGGGGCCCCCTACAACTGACCCCTCTCTCCCGGCAAAAGGGTTTAAGTAAACTGATCCTTGTAAGTCACTATCCTAGTGATGTCCCTGACTCGAACGATCCTAGGAATGACAGCATTATAACACAACGTGCTATGCCTTAAATTAGGCTTCGCAAGACAACTCTACTAGGCCGCTCAACCTAGACTTACCAGAATCCCTCGGAATCTGGTTTATGGCTCATCGATCCAAGACTTTGGCTGTGCGAGTATACACGCATGCCGCTACCCTAGACTTGGATTCTGTCTATACTCCGGTCCTCGATTAACCTACCCTGGTTAAGATTCGACGGTACCCAAGGAGTGACTCCTCCACAGTTACTTAGGGTAGACATCATATGTCTTGACGGTCGATAGCCCTTAGGGTAGTAACCTCACCCTTGACGAGCACAACGAACTGTGTACTAGCTAACAAGCTATACACGAGTAACAACCACATACGAGCCCATCAAGCTACGTATGACACAATAACTACCTACGAGCCAGGCAGGCCTCGTAGGAGATAACCACGTACATACCAGCCAACTAGGCCGCGTATGAGACCAACAGCTACGCACGGGCAGGTCGGGCCGCGTACGAGACAATAACCTACATACGAGCCGACTAAGCTACGTATGAGACCCACAGCTACATACGGGCCAGTCGAGCCACGTACGAGCACGACCGTGTGCAAACAACCATACAGGTAATCAATCCTAGAAGCAACCAAACGTGCTTACTAACAAACCTAATCTTCTCCTATTAGAAGCAACAAAGGGATCTACTAGTAGTTTATGATCGGTATTGTACTAGGGAAGGACCGAAGGCGATAAAATGGCCTTTATCGGACTGACTATCCCTAGTGGTCTTCCCAATCTTTATTACTTCAACCTATAGCGCCTTAAGTATGGCATCCAATTGCAAGCAGCTTCCTACGACAATCAATCATATAACACAACCACCATGATATTCCTATGTATAAATGTGATTAATGCTTTATGCTTACATTGAGCTCAAGCATGAAAATCACTAATGTCCTTAAACATAAAATTCTCTATAGTCAATCGTAGGTTACTAATTGAGCATGGAAGCCTACTACTTATCATAACCAACCACCATAACACAAGCATGGATAGATAACTAATATAACATACAATCATTCCAAGGTATAGTAGATATTCTAACATTACTCCTACAATGTTCTAATCATGTATTACTCTAGCATGGCATAGAATCCAACATAAATCACTACAACTAGCCATGGGTAGTTTCTTTACCCTAAGCATGAACATCCTAGTATGGGTACCCTTAACTTAATATGATCAATAATTTGCATGATCCCTACTTACTTAGCATGAATCATGGTCATTCACTAACATAGTATACACTTCTCTACCATTTATCTAGCATGGTATACAATTTGCATACAATTTAAACTAGCATGATATGCAAAATACTTACGATTAAGCTAGCATGGTATATCGCTTTCCAACAATTAAACTAGCATGGTATATGATTTTATCAAGGATCCTACAACACTCTAGGCACAATACAATTTATCCAAACATGGTAGGAAACTCTTGGATTGAATCCTACACATTCTAAGCATAAGTGAGTTACTAAATATGATAGGTATTTTTTTTGAATGAGTCCTACAACATCCTAAACATAAAGCATGATGTGCTAATTTTAATAAACATCCTACAACTAATTAAGCATAAAACCATGGTAGGAAAAAGTCCTACAACATCCTAAACATAAAACATGATGGGATAATTTTAATAGACATCCTACAACTAATTTAGCATAGAATCATGGTAGGATATTTTTATAAGTAATCCTACAACTAATTGAGCATGAAGATGGCTTCTAAATATTTTTAGAAGCAAAGCTACAACTAATTAAACATGGTAAACATGGTAGGATATTTTTTTACAAGCAATCCTACAACTAACTAAGCATGGATATGGCTTCTAATTATTTTTAGAAGCAAAGCTACTACTAACTAAGCATGGTAAACATGGTAGGATATTTTTACAAGCAATCCTACAACTAACTAAGCATGGATATGGCTTCTAACTATTTTTAGAAGCAAAGCTACTACTAACTAAGCATGGTAAACATGGTAGGATATTTTTACAAGCAATCCTACAACTAACTAAGCATGGATATGGCTTCTAACTATTTTTAGAAGCAAAGCTACAACTAACTAAGCATGGTAAACATGGTAGGATATTTTTACAAGCAATCCTACAACTAACTAAGCATGGATATGGCTTCTAATTATTTTTAGAAGCAAAGCTACTACTAACTAAGCATGGTAAACATGGTAGGATATTTTTACAAGCAATCCTACAACTAACTAAGCATGGATATGGCTTCTAATTATTTTTCGAAGCAAAGCTACAACTAACTAAGCATGGTAAGCATGGTAGGATATTTTTAAATGCAATCCTACAACTAACTAAGCATGGATATGGCTTCTAATTATTTTTAGAAGCAAAGCTACAACTAACTAAGCATGGTAAGCATGGTAGGATGTTTTTAAATGCAATCCTACAACTAATTAAGCATAGATATGGCTTCCAATTATTTTTAGAAGTGATCCTACAATATTCTAAGCACAAAACATAAAGGAATATTTTTAGAAAATATCCTACAACATTCTACTACTACTACTACTTCTACTTTGATCAACACATAACATACAACTTACTACTACTACTACTACTACTTCATTATCAAAATCACAACATACAACTTACTACTACTACTACTACTACTTCATTATCAAAATCACAATATACAACTTACTACTACTACTACTACTACTTCCTTATCAAAACCACAACATACAACTTACTACTACCTTATTAATCAACATACATGCTACTACTACTTCATTTCATTACATACTATTACTTATTATTTTAGCCTACTACTACTTAGTTGCTTACTAACCTTATTATCACTAGTGATAAAGAAAAGGTCATTTTTATTTTACTTTACTTTACAAAAGAAAAGGTCTTTTTAATTAATTACAACTAGTGGTTAAAAATAAAAGAAAGATCCTTTTTAATTAGTTTCTACAACTAGTGATTAAAAAGAAAGGAAGATCTTTTTATAATTTCTACAACTAGTGATTAAAAATAAAAGAAGATCTTTTTAATTTATTAGCTACAACTAGTGTGTAAAATAAAAGAAGATCTTTTTGATTAATAGCTACAACTAGTGATTAAGAATAAAAAGAAGATCTTTTTAATTTATTAGCTACAACTAGTGTTTAAAATAAAAGAAGATCTTTTTGATTAATAGCTACAACTAGTGATTAAGAATAAAAAGAAGATCTTTTTAGCTACAACTAGTGTGTAAAATAAAAGAAGATCTTTTTGATTATTACACCAAGTCCTACAACCAACAATGGTTGTATATTTCAACAATATGCAATATGTGAGTCCTTTGGTCCAATATCATACAACAAAAACTACAATACTAAAGCTATGAACTTTTTGAGTTAGTAGTCACTACTACTAACTTTCTTTCTCTTTCATTCAACACAACCTCATAACCACACACCCACAAAAAGAACAAAGAAACAAAACAAGAAGGTGAGAAGAAGAAGAAGTCACACAACAAACAACAAACAACCAAACAAACAAACAAAGAAACAAACAAAAGAAGAAACCAAGTGTGAAGAAACCCCCACCTAGTTCTCTTGTTGGAAGAACTTGCTAGCATAACTTCTCCTTCCCCTAGCTTTAGAAACCTTCTACTAAACCTACAAGAGAACTCTCAAATTAGTATGAGACTTTCTCTCTTTCTTTTCCTTTCCTTTCTTTCTTTCTTTCTTTCTTTCTTTTGTTTTCTAAAATGAGAGAAGAAGGAGAAGGAGGGGCTATTTATAGAAGAGGATGGGAGTGGTAAGTGCACCTATTGGCACAAAATAGCCCTAAAAGAAGGAGGCCGGCCATGCTATGTGGGAGGGGGGAAGTGGGGGAGGTGCTATGTGGGGGAAAATTGACATGGAGGAGTTTTCTAGAAGAGTTCTTAATCCTCTTATGTCTTTGTAACCCTAGGTTTAGTCTCTAAATCAAAACCTAACCCTCTAATAGGTTTGTCATAACAAGGCAAGTGTTGTCCAAAAATACACAACACACAATTTGTATGACGTACTAATCGACATACTACACGTATGTGCGCCTATATGTCCGTATACCGGAAAATCTTTGCATAATCCGTATAAAAATAATTAAATCTTGGAAATAATAATAAAATAAATTTTATTATTAGTTCGGAAGATCACGGTATCAATTTGATATAATACGGATATATACTGACCGATATCTGGATACAGATATGTCTATGGATAAACCGGGTGAAAATCACCAAAATATTCTAATTTTGGAATTAAAACAAAATAATAATAAAATAATAATAAAATATCAATTTATATACGGTAATATCCGTCCGGGATATTACACTATATGACTTCCACTGGGGGTCCGGTGCTCTCCCTCGAGACTCTAGAAATCCCCGAGCCGAATGTCCTACCCACGTCCGAGCCGGCGGACGAATTGGAAGAAGTACTTTTCTCGGACGAAGACCCGAGTCGAAAGTTCCTCATCAGTAAGTCCTTGCTGACTGCCCTATGCTCCGACTTGGTGCAGTGCATCCGGGAGAACCGTGACCTATTTGCTTGGTCCGCCGCGGATTTGCCCGGGATTTTCGAGGACCTTCTAGTGCACCGCCTCAGCGTCGAACCAGGGTGCAGACCGGTTCAGCAGAAGAGGCGTAAGTTCGCCCCTGAGCGACAACAAGCCATCAAGGAGGAGGTGGACAAGCTCTTAAGAGCTCGGTTCATACAGGAGGTGAACTATCCCGAGTGGCTCTCCAATGTGGTCATGGTTAAGAAGTCCAATGGTTCTTGGAGGATATGCATCGACTTCACCGACTTGAATAAGGCGTGTCCGAAGGATCCATTCCCTCTCCCAAATATCGACACCCTCATCGATGCCACCTCGGGCCATGAGCTCCTCAGCTTCATGGACGCCTTCTCCGGCTATAATCAGATCCGAATGTTCCCCCCAGACATTCCGAAGACTTCCTTCATTACCGACCAGGGCCTCTACTGCTATAGAGTCATGCCGTTCGGTTTGAAGAACGTTGGAGCCACCTACCAGTGCCTCGTCAACAAGGTCTTCCAAAGCCAAATAGGCCGCAACATGGAAGTATACGTCGACGACATGCTCGTTAAGAGCATCCGAGGTACCGACCACGTGGCCGACCTCCAGGAGGCATTCGGCGTATTGAGAAGGCACAACATGAGGCTTAATCCGAACAAGTGTGCGTTCGGGGTCTCGTCAGGAAAGTTCCTCGGCTTCATGGTGAGCCAGCGAGGGATCGAAGCAAATCCCGAGAAAATCAAGGCCATACTGGACATGGCCCCGCCCCGGAACGTCAAGGAAGTGCAGAATCTTACGGGTCGCCTCGCCGCTATTGGCCGGTTCCTTTCGAAGTCTGGGGAAAGTACCTCCCCTTCTTCAAGGCTCTCAGGGCGGCTAAGGGTATCGAATGGGGCCAACCGCAACAGGATTCGTTCGACCAACTGAAGGCCTACTTGGTGAACCCTCCTCTGCTCAGCAAACCCGTTCCAGGGGAAACCCTCTTCATCTACTTGGCTGCTTCCGAGCAGACCTTAAGTGCGGTTTTGGTGAGGGAAGAAAACCGGGCTCAGAGGCCCATCTACTATGTGAGCAGGGTGCTTAGGGACGCCGAGCTCCGTTATCCGAAGATAGAAAAGATGGCCTACGCCCTGATCATGGCGGCAAGGAAGCTCCGCCCATACTTTCAGTCCCATTCAGTTGTGGTCCTCACCGACCAACCGCTGAAGTAAATCCTCCACAAGCCGGAAACCTCAGGTCGGCTTATGAAGTGGTCCATCGAGCTGAGCCAACACGACATCTCATACCAGCCTCGGACTGCGATCAAAGCTCAGGCCCTCGCCGACTTCATCGTCGAGTCCACCATTCCCGAGGTCAGCCATGTCCCGAACGGACCCCCCATTTGGACAGTTTTCGTGGACGGTTCCTCCTGCAATGAGGGAAGCGGCGTCGGTATCATCCTGAACGGCCCTGATGACTTCGTCCTCCAGTATGCCCTCCGCATGAATTTCAAGGCCTCAAACAATGAGGTGGAGTATGAAGCACTAATCGCGGGCCTCGGACTTGCCCGAAGCGCCGGGGCGCGGCGCCTCTGAATCCATAGTGACTCTCAGCTGGTTGTGAACCAAGTTTTGGGCGAGTACGAGGCGCGAGACGAAAGGATGGCGAAGTACCTCGCCAAAGTCCGAACCCTCATGGGCCGGTTCGAAGAGGCACTCATCCAACGAGTCCTTCGAGAGGAGAATTCGCAAGCCGACGCCCTCTCCAAGTTGGCCTCGTCCTCCCTCCAAGGTCTCGAGCAGACCATCTTGATCGAGGTTCTCATGAAGCCGAGCATAGAAGACGAGACCCCCGGCTCAGTGGAGTCATTGCCGGTCCTACTGCAAGATAATTGGATGAAGCTGTTAGTGGAGTTCTTAAGGGACGGACTCCTCCCCGAGGACCCCAAGGAAGCACGCCAAGTAAGAACCATAGCCGAGCACTACGTCCTGATCGACGGAATCTTGTACAAGCGCTCCTTCTCGCAGATTGACGGCCGACCGTACCTGAGGTGCCTTTCCCCGGAACAGGCCAACTATGCCTTACAGGAGCTCCACGAAGGCATCGGCGGGCTCATTCAGGGTCTAGGTCTTTGGCTCGGAAAGTCCTAAATTACGGATACTTCTGGCCAACTCTCCTCCAAGACGCCGAGCGACACGTTCGGCAATGTGGCTCTTGCCAGAGACATTCCAACATTCGTCGCCTCCCCCAAGCCAACCTCGCCTCCCTATCAAGTCCTGTCTCCTTCGCAATGTGGGGGATGGATTTACTAGGGCCTTTCCCTCCAGCTCTGGGCCAGTTCAAGTTCTTGGTCGTAGCCATCGACTACTTCTCGAAGTGGATTGAGGCCGAGCCCCTCGCCACTTTCACCGAGAACAAAGTGCTTCAATTCTTCTGGAAGAGCATCATCTGCAGATTCGGCGTCCCCCGTGTCCTTGTAACAGACAACGGGACTCAGTTCACCGGTGCCGCATTCTGAGCTTTGTGTGAAGACCTTGCCATCCAACAGCTCTTCTCGTCCATCTCCCATCCTCAGTCGAACGGACAGGCAGAGAACGCTAACCGGCAGATCCTCTCTGGTATCAAGAAGAGACTGGACAAGTGTTCTAAAGGCTTATGGGTCGACCAGCTCCCCAATGTGCTGTGGAACTACCGCACCAACAAACGTACCCCCACGGGGGAGTCCCCGTTCAACCTCACCTATGGGTCCGAGGCGGTGATACCGCTCGAAGTCGGAATACCTTCTCCTCGTCTCGCAGCCTACATTGAGGAACAGAATGCCAGAGACCTCCGGGCCAACTTAGACCTGGTGGACGAGCTGAGAGAAAGAGCATCAATACGCCAACAGAACTACCGAAGGAGGGTCGAACTGGCATACAACAAGAAAGTCTGGCCCACCGATCTCAAGGAAGGGGACTTGGTCCTCAGAAAGCTAGCCATCTCCTTCCCCAATCAGAAGAGCAAACTGGCTCCGAATTGGGAAGGACCCTACAAGATCACAAAGGTAGTTCGGCCCGAAGCTTATCGTCTAGAAGATCTAGAGGGCAGAGAGATTCCGAGGACCTGGAGTGCCGACCACCTCCTAAAATACCAAGAAAGCGCCCCGGCGCCTCTCTGAGTATCACGAGGTGTCGAACCATTCCTCTCCTCTAACTTGTAATTCATTTCGTAAGTTGTTATATGTAAAAACGGCTCACCGTCAATTATCAATGAAGAATGCTCTTTCATACTTATAAATTTGCTTGCATCTCTCCGCCTTTATCTTTTGTTTTTTAATTTCAACCAATGGTTCGGAGTCCAATGTCCGGCTCGACTTTACTTCCCCAGTTCGCCCTTAGGCGAGCCAGAAGTAGATCGCCATTCGGAACTGCTCCCACAACCGTTGAACAAATCTACCAATGGTTCGGAGTCCAATGTCCGGCTCGACTTTACTTCCCCGGCTCGCCCTTAGGCGAGCCAGAAGTAGATCGCCATTCGGAACTGCTCCCACAACCGTTGAACTGCACCAATGGTTCGGAGTCCAATGTCCGGCTCGACTTTACTTCCCCAGTTCGCCCTTAGGCGAGCCAGAAGTAGATCGCCATTCGGAACTGCTCACACAACCGTTGAACAAATCTACCAATGGTTCGGAGTCCAATATCCGGCTCGACTTTACTTCCCCGGCTCGCCCTTAGGCGAGCCAGAAGTAGATCGCCGTTCGGAACTGCTCCCACAACCGTTGAACTGCATCGATGGTTCGGAGTCCAACACTCGGCTCGACTTTACTTCTCCGGCTCGCCTTTAGGCGAGCCAGAAGTAGATCACCGTTCGGAACTGCTCCCACAACCGTTGAAATACACCGATGGTTCGGAGTCCAACACTCGGTTCGACTTTACTTCCCCAGTTTGCCCTTAGGCGAGCCAGAAGTAGATCGCCGTTCGGAACTGCTCCCACAACCGTTGAACAAATCTACCGATGGTTCGGAGTCCAACACTCGGTTCGACTTTACTTCCCCGGCTCGCCCTTAGGCGAGCCAGAAGTAGATCGCCGTTCGGAATTGCTCCCACAACCGTCGAGCAATGCTAACGTTGGTTCGGATTACATCGTTCGGATCGACTACGCCCACTCAAATCCTCGAGCCGAGCGGACGAGGGACCGACCCTCGTATATGGCAAAAAATCCTTTCGAGGTGAAATCACCGTTAGATCATCTCAAAATGCGTGCTAGAGTGTGATGAACGGACCTGACCATGCCACGTGTCCACAAAATGACAAAATAGTGTTTTCTTGGAACTTGCGCCTCCCTTCTCGTGATCTGTGCCCTGATCATGATCCACCGTCCAGATCAGGCCACGTGGCCCCAGCCTCGAAACAGTTACACCTCTGCCGAGGCACCGAGCTGCACCGGTATGTACCGAGCAAGAGTCAGGACCACGGCTAAAGCGTGAGTTTCGTGGCCAAGGTGCTCGACGAAGCAAACACTCGCTTCTTGCGGTTCATTTCAAGCCAAATCTAGCTAAAGCAATTACAGCACTACAACAAGCAAGCCAACTCCAATTTCATTAATATAACTTGGATAAATTTACAAAAAGGTTACAACAAAAGACAGTTCGGAGACCCAAAAATACAATACGACCCGTTTAGTGCCCACGCGGAAGGGGGACGCTCCGGTTCAGGGATACCCGGGGTCAGCGCTTCTTGGCCTCCGAGCTCGTCTCTAAGCCGACGAATCGAGAGCCCCCCTCGCCGCTGACCCTGACAGTCGCTCCAACCGAAGCACCACTTGAAGATACCGCTACTCCACTTTGGGCGTCGACTGCTGTCCGACCTATGATGGGGGTTCGGCTCGCGAGTTGATAGAACGTAATCCCTCGGTCAATCTCTTCGCGAGTACACGAAGTAATCCGAACATTAGCCCTCACCGGCTGAGGTTTAAGCCGAGCAAGCTCTTCCTCCAGTTCAACGATCCTGTCCTTCAGTGTGTCGTCCCTCACAATTACCTTGAACCGAGGAAGCTTCGCCGAACCAGGATACTCGGTGCTATCAGATATGACACGGCACAAATGGGTCACCTCGATACTCTTGTCGACCGTTACCCTTTGCAACTGCTCTACCCTCCTTGCAAAATCATCTCGCTCAGCCAAAGCCCGGGCCAACTCTTCCTCCTTCGCAGAGAGTTCGGCCTCGACTATCCGCAGATGGTGCAATTCGGCCAACATCTCGCTGTTTCTCTTCTCTACGTTATGGAGTATTCTCCTCGTCAGATGGACCTCGCCCTCGAGGCGATCCTCCCGGGACTGCTGAAACAACTCTGCACGGCCCGAGCTGCTGCGGTGATACGAGTTTGCTCGGCGATCTGAAATAAAAAAGGACAACATTGAAGAACTACATGACCGAACCAAACACTTAGACAAGTCCAAAACCAAAACAATCTTTTTCATTCAACATCAAAGCGGTGGCCAGTCCGCAAAAGGCATTACACTGTTTTTGAAAAAGAACAAAAACTACAAAAATTACGAGGAGATCAGGGGTCCACCTGCGTCGCTGCTTCGACCACAGGCGCGTCGCCAGATGGCCCCTCGTTTCTCCCCTCGACCTGGGGGTCTGCCACCGAAGGGTCGGCCTCCACCTCCTCGTCGTCGTCACCTTCCCCCTTGTCACCTTCGCCTCCCTCCTCCTCGCCGACTGAGGGTGACCCCGGCCACAGCCTGTAGCCGACCCGCTCGAAGCCGGGGACACGGTCCTGAACATGGTCGAGCGCCCTCTGATAGGACATCTCCATGTTCGTGGCCATGTACTTCTTCGCCTCGGCCTCGACCTCGGCCCTAATCTGCGTCGCTAAGGCCTCTTTCTCCGCCTTCACATCGGCCAGAGACTTCGCCGACACAGCCAGCTCCTCGACAGCCTTCGCGGCTTTGGCAGACTCCGCATCAAGTCGCCCCTTGGCTCTTTCCAGGTCGGCCACAAGATCGGCAACCTGGACTTCCAAGGCCTCGACTCGCCACTACTTGGCCTCGAGTTGCCGAACCGCCTTGATCTTCTCTGCCCTGTCTTTGTCGCTAGCGGCCTTCAGCTCTTTCTCCAGCACGGCGAATGTCTCAAGGAGATGGCCGAAGTGACAGGTGGCCTGTGAAGACAACAATAAGCACAAGATACAGGACAAGCAGTAGACTTGAAGAAATCCACAATGAAAAACTTACCGATACGAGCGACCGAGCCACTTCGTAGGTATTGTCGTCGACCGTCCCCGCCTTCAGCGCGGCTCTATCCTTCGGGGTCGCCAGGTGCTTGACGACCTGCACCGACATCTACGAGTTTCCGAGGAATCCGTCGTGATTCTTCACTCGCCAGTTCGGCACGAACAGCTGTTTGTGCTGCTCGGTCAGGATCTCCTCGGCCGCATCGGTCAACGGCGGAGCCTCGAGCGACAACGCCGCATTAACATTGAAGGCCCCACCAACCGGGGCAGATGCCACAGGCGCCGAGGGCTCCTCGGGAACAACCACCGCCGAAGGCGCCTCGGTGGCCGGAGGAGGCGGAGTGGTAGTCGGAGCGACCTTGGGCTGCGGAGCTGACGAGGCAGCCACGGTCGGCCTCTTCCTCTTCCTGCCGCTAGCCACTTTGGACCTATCGGCCATCATGGCGTTGAAATCAATCTTCATCGCTTCTGCATCAAACGAAACACAAACTGAGTCAGTAAGACGAGCTAAAGACTTGAAAGAAAAACAAAAATAAACGAGATGTCAGGAGCATACTCGGGTCGATGGGGCTAAGGCCAGACCTGAACAGCATCTCCTCCGTCAACTCCCTCCAACTCAACATGGAGAGGGCCATGATCTTCCTCGCCACCTCCTTCTTGGCCTCAGTCAGTGCGGGGTCGACTCTCGCAAACTTGGGCACCTCAGGCTTCCACCGGCTCGGAATTTGCAGCATCGGTTCCCCCCTCAATATGAAGAACTTTTCTTTCCAGCCTTTAATTAAGTCCGGGTTTTCTATGATCCTAACACCCTTCCTCGGCCCCAAGTAGTACCGATGCTCGGTCTTATGCATCCGATTTATTCGATACAGGCCTCAGAAGACCGTCAAGTCCGGCTCGACTTTAGCGTTGCGGCACTGGAGCAGGAAGGCGTTCACATGACGCCATGTGTTTGGCATAAATTGGGTCGGCGCGAGGCAGAACCATCCAAGGACTTGGAGAACGAAGGGATGCAGCGGAAAATGCAGTTCGGCGTTCAGGGAGTCGAAGTCGAACATGCACATATCCGACGACGATAGTTTGGAATTCGCCCGCATCCCAGCGCCGGGGACAATTAACTTGTACTCTGGAGGGATGGCGAACCCCTTTCTGATCCGAAGGAGATCCCTCTCGGATAGCACCGACCCGATCTCTTCTGCCTCGGTGGGAAATGCCGGATTGGGTTCCTCGTAAACTTCTGACTGGCCAAAGATCGCCTTCTTTAAAAGATCGCCTTCGTACTGCCTAACCCCCGAATGCCCGGACAGTACAGAAGGGTATCGTCCCATCTCGGGGGCTTGCTTTGGGTTCTCCACGATCACCTCGACCACGGGAGATTGGGTGACCACCCTCCTCTTCTTCTTCTCCTTCCTCGCCTCGGCCGTAGCCGGCTCGACGACCTGTTTCCCCTTCCTTCGGATCTCCGCCTTCCTCCTCTCCTCGGCGCCATCATTGCTCGAGGACGAGGCCTCACTCCCCGAGTTCACTCTTGACATCTTTATAAAAAAGCTAAGGCTAGTAGACTGACCTTTGAAGTGACGTTCACGATCGGAATGAGCTCGCCGGAAATCGCCTGGCCCACGCGACAGCTAGCGCAACCGCCTTGGAGCAAAGATCGCCACTAGCAGAGAGCAGAGAGTAAAAGTGAAATCTTTTGAGTAAAAGTGAGAAATGAGCTTGGGGGTGGGGGAGTGAACTTATATAACCCCAAAAGCGAGTTTGGGCCGCCTTGGGAATCTAAAAAGCCCATTAAGAAGCCAAAACGCCAAAGCGGAGCGTTACGACATTTCAGTTTCAACAACAGAGAATCCTCAAATCACCAAGTCCACGACTCGGCCACCGGTGTGCCTAACCGAGCTATCGAACAGCTTAACTGGGCAACCGAGCCACTGAGTCTCTTTAAAACAGCTCCAAGCTACTAAGTCTCCACACCTCGGCCAACGGCACCGAGCTTCCGAGCCGAAAGGACGAGGAACTGACTCTCTTATATGGAGAAAAATCCTTCCGAGGCGAAATTACCGTCGGATCTCTCCAAAATTCATGTCAGAATTCGATGGACGGTTCAGATTGCGCCACGCCCACAAAACGACAAGATAACATTTTCTCGTGATCTGAACCCCATCCTCGTGATTCGCACCGTGATGGACGCACCAGATCCAACCACGTGCACCTTCCGAACTGCCTGCCACCAGCCTGCTTAACCGACCTACCGAACAGCTTGGCCAAGCAGCCGAGCTACTGGGCTCAGAAGGTAGCGACCCATCAAAGCTGCATCCTTCAAAATGTCCAACTCAGTGCCTCGACTAACGGCACTGATCTTCTGAGCCGAGGGGACGAGGAACCGACCCTCGTATATGGCGAAAAAATGTGCCGACCATCCTCAGCCGTCAGATCTTGTCAAAAAGCGCGCTCGGCATGATGGACGGCTCAGATTTCGCCACGTCCACTAAATGACAAGATAGTGTTTTTTGGGGATCTGTGCTGAGATGGACGCCCAGGATCGCGCCACGTACTTCGGCTGATCCCGAACCATGGGTGCCTCGACCTTCCGAGCCGACGGGACGAGCCGAGGAGACGAGGAACCGACCCTCGTACATGGCGAAAAAATCCGCCGACCCATCCCAGCCGTCAGATCTTGTCAAAAAGCACGCTCGTCATGACGGACGGTCCAGATCTCGCCACGTACCTCGGTACACTCCGACCTACGTGTGCCGACCTGCCAAGCCGAGTGGACGAGGAACCGACCCTCTTATACGGTGAAAGAGCCTGCCGAGCCGAGGGGACGAGGAACCGACCCTCGTATATGGCGAAAAAGCCCGCCGAGCCGAGGGGACGAGGAACCGACCCTCGTATATGGCGAAAAAACACGCCGACCCATATTAGCCGTTGGATCTTGTCGAAAAGCGCGCTCGTCATGATGGACGGCTCAGATCTCGCCACGTCCACTAAACGACAAGATAGCGTTTTTTGGGGATCCGTGCTGAGATGGACGGCCCAGATGACGCCACGTACCTCGGCTGACTCCGAGCCGAGGAGCCGAGGAGCCGAGCTGACGAGCCGAGGAACCGAGGAGCCGACCCTCGTTAATGAAGAAACTACCTGCCGAACTGAGGAACCGTGGAGCCGACCCTCGTTAATGAAGAAACTACCTGCCGAGGAATGGGAACCGTCCGATCGTCCAGAAAATCCCGCTCGGCACTGATCAAGGGTCCAGATTGCGCCACGCCATAAATCGGTATTTAAAAATCAATTTTTATTTATTTAAACCGTTTTATTTATTTAAAAATTGCGAAAAATTGCTAAAAATTCTAGAAACTTAACTAAAAATTCTAGAAAATAATTAAAAATTTGGGGGGATATTTTTGAGCCCCTGAACGAACAATTATTGCCTAGAATGTACTGTTAAGGCCCTCGAACGATTAGTTAACACATCGCTAAATTAAATAAATAGTCCGAAAAAATAGATAAAAGCCGTCAAATACTCAATAAGGCTACAGAACAGCTCACGGCTTCAAAAATTACCTCACTACCCCCTTCGAGATTCAAAATCCTCCATTCAGACTCCGATACAACTCCACTAGCCACTGAAACAGTTAAACTACTCCTCAAAGGCTGATCACACTCAGTCTTTAGGAGTGGGGGGCTCGTGATATGGCTAAAATGGGGTTAAATCGGAACCGTACAGATTGTGAACGAATCTTGAAGCTCAGGGGTAAAACGGTAATTTCACATACAAATGGGTCCGAAACGGGTACTGGGTCTCCTTCTCACAGATCCAACACCCCACAAACGGATCCACTCTAACTGGGTACAGGTCCCGACCCAAGACAAATCCAGATCAGCAAGAGGAAAATTAGGGTCACTGATTTGACCGAATCAACGGGCCTGATTTGCTCTCACCGGGAATCAGGGGTCAGTTTCCTAAACAGATTGGGAGGATTTTTCTCCTGACAGTTACACAGGAAATCAGGTCCCTAATCACTCCCATGGCGACTATAAATACCTCCCCCCTACCACTGTGACCAGGTAATTACTCTTTTTCCACCTTAAGCTCTTTCTTAATCACCACTGGTTACTGACAAGAGCGTCGGAGGGTGCGTCGCCGGAATCAACCCTGGTGTATCGCACTTCCTTGCAGGTTAGCGGAAGGAATCAACAGGAGCGGATTCGCCTTTCAGGTTTCTCCACGAACTCACAAATCTCATCTGTTTACCCCCACACCAGAATCAGCGGTAACAACTGCCTTACCTACAGATTGCAGTTTGGGTTGTGCATAATTCAACCGATACAAAGATTTACCTTACAAGAACGAAATCTATCAAAAGTATATTTCTGATATGATCAAATATAACTTATAGGATATACAAAGATCCGTAAAAACTAATCAAAAACCATTTGAATTGATAGAATAGCTTTTTGATGAACTTCTTCAAAATAAAAACATGAACGTGTGCATATATCAAAATTAGAGTTTTTAAGAATAAATCATACATCAAAATAACTTTGTTTTATATTCCAAACATATTAATACCAAAATAAGTTAAGATATAGTCAAATCCTTCGAAACACATAAAACTCTATTTCTTCTAAAATAACAAAAATACTATATTCATGAAAACGTTCGTGCATGTTCGTGCACCGAAGAAAACTTCACCAATCCATAAACTAAAATAACAAAATATTCAAATATCAAACTAAGTATTTGAGTAAATCCAAATTCAATGAAATCTTTCACAAAATCACAAATCCCCAAATTTAATCAAAAATGTATAAATCCCCAAATTTAGTCATCACAACTCAAATTCTCAAGACGTGGTCTTTTAATCCATTACTCATTCTCAAAATTTCTCAAACTCAAACTCAACTATTCTCAATAGTTGATCCATAAGCAAATTTATCATTTACATGGCCAAGTTGCATTCATCCAACTCACCAATAGTCCAAAAATCTCTTCTTTAATCAATAAATGCATAACATCCATCATACTCAATCAAATCAGCAATATATCCAAAAGAAATAGCTTACTCAAAATTTATATTAGGTTCTCCTACAATCCAAAATCATCCACATACAAATTCTACTCACAACAACTAAGGTTCTTCTCAAAGATCCAGTTTTATCATCCATCCAACATATATATTCATACCAAACCCTAGCATGTTTTCTAATAGATGAAACACCACATACCACATACATAAAACAAAATAACAAAATAATTTACATCACTCACCTTGATGGAGAGATCAAACGAATATAACAAAGCAAGACGAAGAATCCCTCCTTTGCAAAGAATCCAAGATCTCCTCTTTAAATCTCCAAGAAAATAAAAACAATAAAACCTTTGTGTTGTGCAGCGAAAGAAGGACGCACATCACCTTTTAAATTGGCCGGAATTAGGAGAATTAGGGTTTTGAACATATTTGCAAAATAATCCATTTAAAATATATCTTTACATAAATAGATCTCTATACTTGGAAACTTGATAAAACCAATTTAATTGAGATTTAAAAACAAAATAAACCATTCATTTCTAGCTGGCACTGATTAAAAAGTCCATAAAAATAGTTTTGCACTTTCATCCCTCAAAATGACAATTTTGCAAAAAAGACCCTTCTTTTTGTAATATTTGCAAATAGGTCCAATAAATATCAGAAAAATATAGAAAAATTACAATTAATCCCAAATATTAAATAATGATTTTACACAAAATAGTTTTGTCTTTTGAACTTTCAAGAAAATATTTGGACGTGTTTTGCACGTGTAAAAAGATAAATCTTCAGAAAAATATTTATTAAATCACGAAAAAATCATTTTAACTCATTTATAAATCTTCAAAATTATATTTAAAAATACGGGGTACTACACTATCAGTTGCTTGACTTTGGCCAAGTACTTGGCCATGCGACTATCTCGCACTTCGTATTCCACTGATACATGGTTCACCACCAGCTGCAAGTCACTAAATATCTTGACACGTTTGGCCCTGACCTTGCGAGCCATGCACAGGCCGGCTATAAGGGATTCATACTCATCCTCGTTGTTGGACGCCCAAAAGTTGATACGGTATTGGAGGAGGAAATCATCTGGACCAGCCAGTATGACTCCTGCTCCACTCCCATCGGTGCACGAGGAGCCATCAACATACATTGTCTAGAATGGGAGTTCCTCTATCGCTTTGCTGGCATCGGGAATTGTGCTCTCTACTATGAACTCCGCTAGGGCTTGAGCCTTGATAGAGGTTCGAGGCTGGTAGCTGATATCATGTTGGCTTAGCTCAATGGACCACTTCATGAGGTGCCCCGAGGTCTCGGGCTTGTGGAGGACTTGTTTGAGCAGCTGGTCGGTAAGAACGACCACCGAATGAGACTAGAAGTAGGGGTGGAGCTTTCGGGCCGCCATGACCAAGGCATCGGCCATCTTCTCTAGCTTCAGATAACAGAGTTCAGCGTCCCTGAGAACTTTACTCACGTAGTAGATAGGCATCTACATCTTGTTTTCTTCTCTTACTAGAACAGCACTGAGGGTCTACTCTGAAGCGGCGAGGTATAAGTAGAGGACTTCCCCGGGTTTTGGCTTGCTTAAGAGTTGGAGGTTGACTAAGTAGGCCTTGAACTGGTCAAATGACTCTTGTTATTGTTGCCCCCACTCAAAGCCTTTAGCCCCCCTGAGGGCCATGAAGAAAGGGAGGCATTTTTCTCCGGATTTGGAGAGAAAATGCCTTATCGCCGCGGGGCGCCTAGTGAGTCTCTACACATCTTTAACACTAGAAGGGGAAGCCATGTTGAGTATGGCCTGAATCTTCTCAGGGTTGGCCTCTATGCCCCTTTGGCTGACTATGAACCCCAAGAATTTGCCAGACGAGATGCCAAACACACACTTGTTCGGGTTCAGTCTCATATCGTGTCTCCTCAACATGTCAAAAGCTTCCTGGAAATCAAAGACATGATCCGACCTGCTGACGCTATTCACCAACATGCCGTCTACATAGACTTCCATGTTCCGCCCAGTCTGTTCCTTGAAGACCTTGTTAACAAGGTATTGATAAGTGGCAATATAGACCCTGGTTGGTGACGAAAGAGGTCTTCAGAATGTCGGGAGGGAACATTCTTATCTGATTGTACCCAGAGAATGCATCCATGAAGCTTAAGAGTTCGTGGCCCGAGGTTGCATCAATCAGGGCGTGAATGCTCGGGAGTGGGAATGGATATTTGGGGCAGGCTTTGTTTAGATCCGTGAAGTCAATGCAAATCCTCCAGCTCCCGTTGGCTTTCTTGACCCTCACGACATTGGACAGCCATTCCGGATATTTGACCTCCTGTATGAACCGAGCCCTAAGGAGTTTCTCAACCCCTCCTTGATAGCCTGCTGGCGCTCAGGGGCAAACTTGCATCGCTTTTGCTGAACAAGTCTGGCCCCTGAAGCGACACTATGGTGATGCATAAGGAGCTCTTCGGAGATTCCTGGCATGTCAATCACAATCCAGGCGAAGAGGTCTCGATTTTCCCTTATACACTGGATAATGTCGGAGCGAACGGGAGGGGGAAGGACTTTGCTAATATGGACTTTCCGGGTAGGATCTCCTTCTGAGAAGGCCACCTCTTCCAGCTCATCAACCGGCTCCAATCTAGGCAGGCTACTCCCTTGGGGGAGTTCAAGAGCTTCAAGGGAGAGGACCGGTCCTCCTACCGAGGTCATGTAGCATTTGCAAGCTGCCTCCTGGCTCCCTCTGACTTTCCCCACGCCCACTGTGGTGGAGAATTTCATCTTCATGTGGTAGGCCGAGGGTAGGGCCTGAAGAGCAGCTAGGCCTGGTCGACCCAGGATGATGTTGTAAGCAGCCTTCACATCTACCACCATGAAGTCCATCGGCTCGGTTCGGGCGGTTGGAGTTTTGCCAGCGGTTATGTTGAGAGTTATGACACCCTCGATCATCATTGGCACTCCTATGAACCCGTAGAGAGTGTAGCTAGCGGGCTTGAGTCGATCTCGAGACAGCTTAAGACCCTGAAAGCCCTCTAGAAAGAGAATGTTGACCGAACTGCCATTGTCGACTAGGACCCAGCGCACGTCAAAATTGGCCATGTGGTGGTTTATTACCAGCGCGTCACAATTGGGCATTCGGACGCCCTCCAGATCTCTATCTGAAAAAAGTGACAAGGACCCCAAGGCCCTTGGGGGGGACGGTTCTACAAAAAATTCACTTTCCAAACGAAGGCTTTTCGGGAGGAGTTGGAATCTCCCCCCATTATGCCTCCGTGGATGAGATGCAGGACGGCCTCTGGTTCGAAGTCCCGGGTCTCCACATGCCACTCGGGTCACTTATTAGCCCCCTGAGGGCAGAGAAGGACCCGCCCTGTCTTTCCTCACGAACCTGGAAAGTTACCCTCTCTGAATAAGGGCCTCAATCTCGTCTTTTAGGGCCTGACAGTCATCTATATCGTGGTCGTGGTCCCTATGGAAGCAGCACCACTTGTCCCTGTTCCTCTTCTTACCCGGAGTGTTCATCTTCGAAGGTGGCGGGAGAAAACCCTCTTTCCCAACCTCCATCGGGATGGCTGAGACACTCGCGTTGAGCGGAGTGAACTTCTCGAAGCGGGAAGGAGGGCGACACTGGCCTTCGTTGTCCTTCTGGAGCTTCTTAGCTCCTTCTTCTTTAGCGCCCTTCCGTTTGTTCCCGGAGGACAATCCCTCAAGAGCGGGGTGGGAGAGAGCTTCTTCCGCTCGGATGTATTTCTCACTCCTGAGCAGAAGTGATGAGAAATCTCGAGGAGCTTTCTTGGCAAAGGATGCTCTGAGGCTGTCGTTAGCGACATTGGATTGGAAGGCAGCAGAGGCCACGAACTAGTCCAGGGAGGCGATGGAACTGGCCTTCATGGTGAACCATTTAACATAGTCTCTTAGTCGTTCGCCCTTCCTTTGATGAAGCAGTAGTAAAGAGATGCTCGTCTTTTCGGCTCGACGGCTACTTATGAAGTGAGTCAAGAAAAGGCCTTCGAGCTGATCGAAGGAGAAGATCGAGGCCGGGGCTAGTCGCGAGTACCACTCTCTTGCAGGCCCTCTTCAGCATGGCCGGAAAACTTTTGCAGAGGAGCGCGTTTGACGCCTGGTGTATCATCATAAGAGTTTTAAAACTCTCGATGTGGTCAGCCGGTTCGGACTCCCCGTTGTATGATTCAAAATGAGGGGGCTTGAAATTATCTGCGACTGGTGCCTCCATTATGGTCAGGGAGAATGGATGCCTGTTGGGGCGGAAATTCCTCGCCCGTTACTCTTCTTCTCTGTCCAGTCCGCCAAGGCGCCTCTCCATGGTAGGCCGAGTCTTCCCTCCGGTCATGCCTCGCTGAGGTCCGGGACTCGTCCTCGCACGGAAGGGGACTGGGAGTGCGACGATGATAGCTCGGGGCAGGTTGAGGACTGGGAGCACGGCGCCAATAGCTTGGGGAAGATTGAGGAGTGGGAGTACGACGCCTATGGTTTGGGGCAGGTTGAGGACTGGGCGCCTGCTTGCCGTGGTCTGGAGCAACATTGAGGGCCCTCAGGACTGCCTCTTAAAATTATTGGAACTCTACCCTCGTGACAGGGGCCTCCTGCTCTCGGTGGTCCCGAGGAGCAGGTCGGCCGACTGGAGAGCAGCTTCTCCTTTAACGACACTGGGGCGATTCCCTTCGCCTCCTGGGAGAGTTGGACCTTCTGTGATCTGGCCTGCGAGGGAATCGGGCTCTAGGGGACCGGATCCCTGGACCCCTTTGATGTTCTCGGTGGGGAATCCCATCATGGGTCCACCTCTCATCTAAGCAGGTCCGATGATCTACCCCATACTGTCTATTGACGATGATGTTCCGGAGATCCTTCGGTGTAGGGGGACTGTGCGAGGCCATGGAGTCAGACGAGGGGTTGTGTATCGACACATGGTCGTGACGAGGAGGTTGCCCTTGTCGACTTCGGCGGGAGGGTCCGTGGTAGCCTCTTGTGGTCCTTGATAGGGCTGAGATTGTTGAGGAATGGGCCATCCAGGCTGCGGTTGTTGGACGGTTGAGAAAGAGGTTGTCCAGGCTGCTGGACTTGTTGAGTGGGTTGAGGGGTAACCTCCTGGACTGGAGGAGGAGAAGGAGCGGGAGTGGCCCTGCGGTTAGAGATCGTCGTCTTCCCCTTCTTAGGAGGCATGGCTTGAAACTAGCTTGGCTGATGAAATAGGACTGGATCATTGTTTCTGTTTTCCCATAGACAGCGCCAATCTTTTGCTGCTGATTTTTGGTATGGGAGCAAACAGATGAATTTGTGGGTTCTTGAGGAAAACAATAAAGTCAACCTGTTGACTTCCACCAACGTGTTGACTTGTTTCGTGCTGCTACCACGAACCTCAAACAAAGTTCGATACACCGGGATGGATCCTGGTGATGAACCCTTCGATGCTCTTGTCAGTAATCTCAAAGATTAAGAAAGAGCTTTTTGTGGAAAAAGATTCATTACCTTGTTACGGTGGGGGGAGAAGGGTATTTATAGTCGCCTTAGGAACCAATTTCGAGATAAGGATAAATCTCTACTTCCGGATGTTTATGGATAAGAAGGGAGTTTGACTCGTTTCGTTATAAGAGGGACAGTTGAAACTGTCTCTTGGGGATAACCACGAATTTGAACCCCTCCTTATCCATCTGAGTTGGTTTGTAGCGGGCTGCTACCCATATCCAATGGGACAGATCCATTTTCTGGCTATTGGCTTTTGAAGAAAGACCCAGTTCCCCATTCGAACCCGTTTGTAGGTGAAATTACTGTCTTACCCCTCAGAGTTTTAAGATTCGTACCCAATTTGAACTGTCCCGATTTAATTCAATTTTTAGCCATATCAGCCCCCCATACATTTTTAAAATAAAATAAACAAAAAAACATGTATACAAAAAATTGGCACATTGTTCAAAGCAAAATATGCAAAATATATATCATCGAATAACTAAGAAGAAAGTGCCAAATAGGGTTTGTTTTAAATGTGAGTTTTGGTTTTCGAGTTTGAATTTGAATGTGGGTTTCGGGTTTGAGTTTCTATTGATTTAAATGTGGATTTGTTTTTAAATCACCGAAATTTAAAGCCTCAAATTCCATCAAGTCCAAACCTAAATAATTTAAACAAAATTTTAAAGGCCCAAATATTTATTTTTGGGGGCCCCTAATAACAAAAAAAATTGCGCACAAAATATGTGCCTATATTTATAAGGAGAGTACAAATTTGGGGGCCCCTAAAATTGTAAATTATCCGGGGGCCTGAGGCGGCTGCCTCACCGACCTCGAGGGTGGGGCCGGCCATGGGTGCAATCGAATGCCACAAATATTTCTTAAACCGATAAATAAAACAATACTAGAAATCTACAAGTGCGATGCGCATCGTAAAATTTTTATTTTTTTCAAAATAAAGACTACGACGTAGTTTGGCATCGAACCTGAGACCTCTCTTTACCCATCTCAAACTCTTACCATACTCTTTACAAATTACCGTTAGTGATACCTATTTTTATTTTATATGAGTGACACTTTTGTAAAAAATTATGTCGTAAATAAATTTGAACTTTGAGGCTATTATGGTAACTGACAATATTTGAGTAAATTTATGGTTAATATAACTCGCACTTAAAATTGAGGGGTTGATATTAGATGGTTATTTGTCCACAAATGACACAACCCCAACTCTCTTATTATAATATTAAAGATTAGAGATGAAGTGTTGTATAAAAAAGATCCTCCTCCACTATAAAATTTTAAGAATATTTCTATAAAAGCATCCACTATCGGATGCTATTTACCTATTAAATGGAAATTTTGACTTTTTTTTACCGACTATCTTTGGCTAAAAACCTAGTTTTAAGAATATGAGTGAACAGTAGCCGTCTAAATATAGCAGTCAACATTAGAGATTTCCATATATAGGAGACGGAAGATCGAGTTTCGTCTATCAATATTTTTGAATATTAAAATAGGTCGGACGGAAGATCTTCTTCCGTTCGAACACATTTAAAGCAGAAATGTAAAGGGACGGAAGAAGATCTTCCGTCCTCTACTTTAATTAATTGATTAATTAAAAAAGATCTCCCGTCTCTCATATTTAATTATTTTTTAAAAAAATTAAAAGTTGAGTCTTCTTCCGTCTCTTATACTTTTATTCTTTAACCTTTTTTAAAATTTTTTTAAAAGATTTACACTCTTTCTCAGAGTCTGATTATTTTCTGTTTTTGTTTTTTGTTTAAATAACATTAATTAATAAAAAAAAGGCCTTAAGACGGAAGATGATCTTCTGTGTGGGACTTTGTGTGTGTGTGGGGGGGTGTAGGGTAAAAATGGCTTAGGGCCCAACCAGGGCCCGACACAGCTCTCACTCAAAAACAGGAAAAACAACGATCTGGCTCGGCTTCGAGCCACTGTAGGGTCGGCGCCGAACCTCAAGTTTACCCCCACAGAACTGGTCTCCTCGTATCCGACGAGCATCGATGGCCCTCGGCCTCCGATCCACGACATCCCCCCGGGCCGTCCACCCAGCCTGGTAAAGAACGAAGACGACCTGGCACAACCTAGGCCATCAGATTCTCCCAGGAGCACAGGAGCCCCATGATCCGCCATGTCAGCTCCAAATACCACCAAGGACTTTGCCACGTCAGCCCTATACCGCTCTTAGTACTGCCACGTCAGCCCTAAACCCCCTGGGCCTTCTACCACGTCAGGCCCATGGGCTTTCGGGTTCAGACCCGGCCCCCAAGCGGATCCAAACCCGATTGGAATTCTCTATAAATACTAGACCCTCACCCACCTTTTCAGGTAATCAATCTTTTGCGACCAAATTTCCCTAGTTACTGCTACTCTCTCACAGAGACTGACTAGATCGTCGGAGGGTCCGCCACCGGGATAAACCCCGGTGTTCCAGGACCGTCTGCAGGTACCCGAGGCGAGGCGAGCCGAGCCGAGCCGATCCTCAAGCGCCGAAGCGAGCCTCCCGCTCGTTGTCCCGTGCCGCACTCTTCCCTCATTACAAATTGAGTCCGAACTCACACCTGGTGCATCCACACTGCGACCAAAAACAAACCGCATCAGGTTGGCGCCGTCTGTGGGAAACTTTATCCGGTACGGACGTGAGTCCGAGCCTCGCCACCGAAGCTCTACCTCGGCCCGATCTCCCATGGCTCACCGAGCCCGAAGATCAGCCCGTTCCGCCCAACCAGATAGGTCTGCTCCCGAGGGGGCCCTCGACGGAGGGCAAGCATCCAATAATCCGGGTGGAAACCCCGGACCCCAGCGAAGCGCTTCACGCGTCGCCGAACCCGACCTTCGTCGGGTCATTGTGAACCGAAGGGCTAGCCAGGCTAGGGGAGGGACCGCTTCCAACTCGGTCTCGAACCACTTCAGGCCGGCACAAAGAGAAAGGCCGTCGGCCCTCAGCCGCATCGGCCGAGTTCCTACGCCCCGACCCGACCCTTCCGACCACGGCGGGGTCACCAGGGGCGAGTTCAGAAGCTTCCGAGAGGAAATCTTAGAGGCCCTCCATGGAGCGCCGAGGTCCGCGACCTACGGCCGAACCTCTCAACTGAGCGAAGGGAGAAGCCACACTCGTGTGCCGACTCCCCCGCCGGAGCACGCAGACGAGGTGCTCCGACGCCTCCTGGAGATGGAGAATCAAATCGAGCGCATCGGCGACAGGAATCCCAACCTAGTCCAAGGGCGGAGGCCTTCTCGACCTCCATTTTCCGTCAACATCATAGAAGCGGAGATCCCTTGGAACTTCCGTCCTCCGCAGTTCGAGACTTACAACGGCGAGGGTGATCCAGCTGATCACATGGAGGGCTTTAAAACCCTCATGATGATTCACAGCGCTTCGGATCCCCTGCTGTGCCGAGCCTTCCCGGTCACCCTCCGGGGTCCGGCCAGGGATTGGTTCTCCAAGCTCACCCCTGGCTCGATCTTCTCGTTCGACCAGCTGGAAGCCAGCTTCCTGGCCCATTTCATCACAAGCCGAAAGAGCGAAAGGACGAGCGCTTCCCTGCTCGACCTCAGTCAGAGGGAGGGGGAGTCGATCCGCAACTTCGTCAAGAGGTTCACAACCGAGGCCAGATCCGTCTCTGCCCTCGACGCAGGGGTCGCCTCGGCAGCTTTCCGGCACAATGTCCACCACAACCAGCTAAAGGTCTCTTTGGCAAAGAGGCCACCTCTAGACTTCCCTGACCTTCTCAACTGGGTCGAGAAGTATATACGGGCTGAGGAAGCTCTGAACCCAGAGGGCAGGAAAGAAGTCACGGGGAAGGGCAAGCGCAGGGTCGATGATGCCGAACCTGCCAAGAAAACAGCAAAGGAAGGGGTCGGCGCGAAGAGGGCACCTCCGGTCCCTCGCTTCGAAAGGTACACTCCCTTGACACACAACGTGTCCGCCATCCTCTTAGAAATCGAAGACAAAGGCATTGTCCGACTACCTCCCCGATCAAGCAACAACAAGAAGCGAGACCAGCGCTTCTACTGCCGTTTCCACATAGACCATGGGCACGAAACCGACCAATGCCGGGCCCTGAAAGACGAAATTGAGGACCTCATCTCACGAGGATACCTCCGAGAGTTCACTAGAGAAAGCCCACGAGATCGGCGAGATGCTAGGAACCGGAGGCCTTCGCCTCCAAACCCTACTTCGAACCACATCCTGGGTCGGGACCCCGAGCCTGAGGGAGCAGCGGACACGCCATTCATCTTGCACTGTGTCCACGGAGGACCAATGGGGGGAGAGTCAAATACTTCCCGAAAAGCCTTCATCCGAGAGGTGAATGCCGTCCAAGACAACCCGTCGCCCAAGTTGCAACCGGTGCCTGTCTCCTTCTCAGGAGATGACCTCGAAGGCATTCGCCTCCCTCATTGTGACGCCCTCGTCATTGGCCTCCACATGGCTAATTGTGAAGTTCGACGAATTCTCGTCGACAACGGCAGCTCGGTAAATATTCTCTTCCTCGAAGCCTTCGAGAACCTCAAACTACCTAGAAGCAAGCTCAAGTCAGCCGGATACATCTTGCACGGGTTCTCTGCCGTCCCTGTCGTGATCGAAGGGATTGTTACTCTCGACATCACCGCGGGATCGGCTCCTGTCAAGAGGACCGAGTCCATGGACTTCATGGTGGTAAACGTCAAAGCAGCCTACAACGCCATACTCGGCCGACCCGGACTATGCTCCCTTCAAGCGGTACCTTCGGCATACCATCTGAAGCTTAAATTTTCCCACCCCGCAAGGGTTCGGCATAGTCCGAGGTAGCCAGGAAGCAGCACGGTCATGCTACATGACCACCGTCGAAGGAGGTGTGTTCCCCCTCGACGCCGTTGAGCTCGAACCCGAGAGGGACGGTCCCGCCCCGGAGCCTGTCGAGGAGCTGGAGGAGGTCCCGTTCGGTGCCGAGGATGAATCAAAGTGGTTCCGGGTGAGCCGCTCGCTCCCCGAGGACTTGAAGCCAGGCATAATCGCCTGCATCCGCCGCAACGTTGATCTCTTCGCCTGGAAGCCCTCCGACATGCCCGGGATCTCCGAAGACTTGATTATGCATCGGCTGAGCGTCATCCCCGACTCTAAGCCGGTCATCCAAAAAAGGCGCAAAGTCGCACCGGAGAGGCAGCAAATTGTGAAGGCAGAGGTCGACAAGCTCTTGTCGGCTCGATTTATTCAGGAGGTCAGCTACTCCGAGTGGTTGGCTAATGTCGTCATGGTGAAGAAGGCAACCGGGGGCTGGCGGATCTGTATCGACTTTACGGACTTAAATAAAGCATGTCCAAAAGATCCTTTCCCCCTCCCCCGCATCGACGCCTTGATCGACGCAACCTCGGGGCATGAGCTACTGTCCTTCATGGACGCATTCTCAGGATACAATCAGATCCGGATGTTTCCACCAGACATCTCCAAGACCTCGTTCGTCACCGACCAGGGTCTCTTCTGCTACCGCGTTATGCCCTTCGGGCTAAAGAACGCCGGAGCCACATACCAACGGCTCGTCAACAGAATCTTCAAATACCTGATCGGCCGCAACGTAGAAGTCTATGTCGACAACATGCTCGTCAAAAGCCAGGCCGGTCCAGACCACGTCGCCGACCTCGAGGAAGCCTTCGGAGTCCTCCGGCATCACAATATGAGGCTCAACCCGGCTAAATGCGCCTTCAGCGTATCCGCTGGGAAGTTCCTGGGGTTCATCGTCAGCCAGCGCGGCATCGAGGCGAACCCCGAGAAAATCCAAGCCATTATTGACATGGCCCCACCCCGGAATGTCAAAGAGGTTCAGAGGCTCACGGGCCGGTTGGCTGCAATCGGCCGTTTCCTCTCCAGGTCAGGGGAGAAGTCTCTCCCCTTCTTCAAGGCTCTACGCAGAAAGGGGGGCTTCGAGTGGGGTACCCATCAACAAGAGGCCTTCGAACAGCTGAAGCAGTACCTAGCCAAACCCCCCTCTCCTCAGCAAGCCCGAGCCTGGAGAACAACTATGGCTCTATCTGTCCGCCTCGGATAACGCCTTCAGTGCCGTCCTCGTCCGAGAGGAAGATGGGGTCCAAAGGCCATTGTACTATGTGAGCAAAGTTCTGCTCCCCGCCGAGACGAGGTATGCAAAGATAGAGAAGGTGGCCTATGCCTTGGTCATGGCAGCTCGGAAGCTTCGTCCATACTTCTAAGCCCACTCCATCCAAGTACTGACCGACCAGCCACTGAAGACTGTCCTTCACAAGCCCGAAAACTCCGGCCGCTTAGTCAAGTGGTCGATTGAGCTGAGTCAGTTCGACATCAGCTACCAGCCGAGGATGGCCATCAAAGGGCAGGCCCTCGCCGAGTTCATCATCGAGTGCACAGTCTCCGAGCAGCCCAGTACTGAGGCCTCGGATCCGACCTGGGAGATTTTCGTCGATGGATCATCATGCGAAACGGGGAGTGGGGCTGGCATCATCCTTCGTGGCCCCGACCAATTCTTACTTCAATACTCCCTCCGCCTCAACTTTCCGGCCTCTAACAACGAGGCGGAATACGAGGCCATGATCGCCGGGTTGACCCTAGCACATCGAGCCGGAGCTAAGCAAATCCGGACCTTCAGCGATTCTCAGCTCGTGGTCAATCAGATCACCAGAGAATACGAAGCCCGCGATGAACGCATGGTGAGGTATTTGGCAGTAGTCCGACGTCTCCTAGCGTCCTTCTGCCACTCTGCAGTCATTCGAGTCCTTAGGGAGTAGAACGCTCAAGCAGACGCATTGTCAAAACTCGCCTCTTCCTCTTTCGAGGGCCTCGACCAAACGGTACTCATAGAAATCCTTCTAAAGCCAAGTATCAACAATCAAGACCGGGAGGCAATGTGTGTCCAAGACGGTGCCAGTCCAGACGACTGGACCACTCCCATCCGGAGATTCTTAGTAAGCGCCGAACTTCCAGAAGACCGAGCCGAAGCCAGACGAGTCAGGGTCCGAGCTGAAAGGTTCGTCATGATTGATGACATCCTCTTCAAACGCTCATACATCTTGGCCGACGGCAAGCCGTACCTCCGCTGTCTCACCAGCGACGAGGCCAGCTACGTACTCAAAGATCTTCATGAGGGAATCGGCGGATGCCACATGGGGAGCAGAACGCTCGCTCGGAAGGCCCTGAATCAGGGGTACTATTGGCCGACCATGCTCCAAGACTCGCAAGACCTAGTCAAGAGATGCGGCCCGTGCCAAAGGTTCTCCCCTATCAAGAGACTTCCTCAAGCTAATCTCCGATCTCTGGCTAGTCCTACCCCATTCGCCATGTGGGGCATGGACCTTGTGGGCCCCTTCCCCGTAGCAGTAGGGCAAAAGAAGTTCTTAATAGTTGCCATCGACTACTTCACCAAGTGGCTCGAAGCCGAGCCTCTGTCCAGCATCACCGAGCGCCAAGTACAACAGTTCTTTTGGAAGAACATCATTTGCCGGTTCGGAATCCCTCGGATCCTCGTCACAGACAACGGAACCCAATTCCAAGGTCAGAACTTCCAAACCTTCTGCGCGGACATCGGCATCCAGCAGCATTTCTCCGCTATTTGCCACCCTCAGTCCAACGGCCAAGCGGAGAACGCGAACAGGCAAATCCTTGACGGCTTCAAAAAGCGCCTCGACAGCTCCCCCAAAGGGCTTTGGGTCGAAGAACTGCCTAGCGTGCTATGGGCGTACCGAACCACGAAGAGAATCCTCACGGGTAAGATGCCGTTCACATTGACCTACGGGACGGAAGCAGTCATCCCCGTCGAGGTTGGCCTGCCTTCTCCCCGTATCATGGCCTTCGACGAAGCTGACAACTCATCCGGCTTGAGGGCCAACCTGGACCTTGTCGCCGAAGTCAGAGAGAAATCCTCAATCCGAAGAAGCATCTACCAACAACGGATCGAGAAGTTTTACAACAAGAAGGTCCACCCCACAAACATCAAGGCAGGGGGACCTCGTGTTACGAAAACTATCTGTCTCTGATCCAACCAAGAAGAGGAAATTGGCTCCCAACTGGGAAGGCCCATACCGTGTAGTCGAGGCTGTACACCCTGGTACATACCGACTGGCAGATATGGACGGCCGGCTCATCAGCCGACCCTGGAACGCCGAGCACCTAATGAAGTTCCTGGAAGAGCGAACATAGATTCTAGCTGGGCTAAATGTAAATAACATCTTTTGTGAGCTCTCAAGTGTAAAGGGCCGCTTCAGCGACCCTCCCTATCTTGTATGAAAGAAATCTCTTTTTTCCAACTCCAAATGCCTCGGCAGCTCCGACCTAACACCGGACAATGGGATCGGCACCCGAGTCCTCACTCCGGTATCGTCCCCAACGTCTTGGTAGGTCCGACCCGGCTCCAGACCAGAGACTCTTCCTAAGGCCCCACGTCGATCCCTCACGAATCGACGGAGCCGAACCTCACCTCCACCGTCATTCACTACACTACTAGCCAGAGCAAAGAAGGAAAAGAATTCTTTATTCATACTCTTTTATTTGGTTCTGAGAAAACAAACAGAGACCGTTACAGGACCACTCCACTCATCTCAAACCGGAGGAAGTCGCCATCTTAGGGCCCCTCGGGTCCGATGAAGGGCGGGATTATTCCGACCGAGCGACTAGGAGCCCTCTCCTCGTCATGATGGTCCTTAGGCTCAGCCACGGTCGACACACCAGCCACGGAGCTCTGGGCATCAACTGGTCGCATACGCTCCAACAGCAGCAGCGCAGAGGGAACCCCCTCCACTCGCCGACCCACTGAGGAAGATGTCGAAACACCCATCATCGTCTCGTAACGGTGTATCTCCATCTCCTTCTCCACAATAACATCGCGAAGTAACCTCTCAGAAGAGGGCCTCTGCACCGAGGCACTCGACATGGCCTGTCCAAGACCGACACCGCCGAGTTCCCGATCCACCATCGCCCTCCTCAGCCGGCTCGCCTCCTCACTTAAGGCTTCAGACTTATTCCGATAATAGTTAAAGGCCGCATCAGTGTCACGAGCCCCCTTTCGGTAGCGAACCAATGCGGCCTCCAGGACCTCAACTTTGCTCCGGAGCCACGCCACGTCGGAACGACGGGGGTCCACCTCGGGAAGGGGAGCCGCAACCTACAAGAGAACCAGCCAACTCAAAACACATAAGCAAGGAAGGTCGGAAATATCCGAGGTCAAAACACTTGGCTGGTCAAAAATCATTTTTTATAAATTGAGTTGCTTCTTACAAAAAATGCGGTGGCCAGTCCGCAGAAGGCAAATACAATCGAGAGAGGGAAAAAGAAAGATAAAACTACACAACTTGTTTTCCCACCTCAGCAGCGGTCGGGTTCACAGGAGGGTCGACAGCCGGGTTATCAACGAGCCCTTCTTCGCCAGGGGTCTTCGGTGTCCCCTCGATCTCCATGTCATACTCAAAGTTGGACAGGTCGACGGTCGGGTAGAAGTGCCTCACATGACTGAGGGCCTTCGCGTAACACTCGTCCTGGGCCTTGATCACCATCTGCTGACCCGCATTCGTCCGCTCTTCCCTCTCCTTGGCGAACGCATTCGTCAACTCCTCCTTCTCCTTGGCGAACTTCTTCTTCAAGGAGACCACCCTCTTCTCCCACTCCGCATCCTTGGCCTCGAGCTCGAGCTTCATCTGCTGCTCCCTCTTGTGCGAGCCCTCGAGCTCGATCCGCATCTCCTTCATCTCCCGCTCGCTCTTATCCGCCCGAGCTCGCTCTTGTGCCAGGGACGCTTCGTAGAGGTTCTTTACGTTAGCCCCCTGCATACAAGCCTGCGACCGACAAGCGCAGATAAGAAAAAGACTTTCGCAGTAAAATTAACAAGGGGGATAGGGTCGACGAGCTTACCAGCACGGTGGCCTGTGCCAGGCGCGTGAACGCCACCTCCACTGGCTCGCTCTCCATCTCCTTGCGGTCGTGAGGGGTTGCCAACTTCTCTGCCACCTCAACGGCCTGGGCCTCCTCGGTCAGACAGTCCCCCATCCGAACCGACCAAACCGGTGCCCACCGTTGCCGCAACATCTCCACCACCGGGTCCTCTTCCTCGACCTCGACCAAGGGACCTTTCCCCTTGTCAAGATCGGATGCCTTCGCTTGGCCCTGGCCCCTCGAAGTAGCCACCCCCTTGCCCATCTCCGAGCGAGTCCTCTTGGTCCTCGGCTCGAGCTGGGCCTCCGAGATGGCTAGGGACGCCTCCCTCGGCCTCTTTGTCGCCTCCCCCTTCTTCTCGGCCTTCTCCTTCCTCATGACGAGTCTCCTTGTCTTGATCGATTCCGGATCCATATCTGCAAGGAAATCCATTAAGAACAATGAGCAAGAAAGTACTAAAAGGCCGAGAGAAAAAGAACAACTACATACACAGAACGGCCGGGCTCAGTCCGACGCTCGCCAGATGACCCTCCGTCACCTTCGTCCAATTAATACTATGCGACAGACGGAGGCGCTCAACAAACCCCCACTCTTCGGCCGTCAGGTCCCTCGGCCTCGGCGTTTTGTAGCTTGGCTTGGAGTGGTTCCATCGAGTGGGAATGTCCCAGGGCTCCTCGCTCCGGATCACCAAGTATTTTTTCTTCCAATCCTTGATAGAATCTGGGTGACCGTGGACGACCTTCCCCTTACTCCGAGGCGAGATGTAATAAACCCCCTCTGACTCTCCTGACGAGCTGATCATCAATATCGCTCGGAACACGTTCAGTAGGAGGGGTACCTTCAGCTCCTCGCATAACAACACGAAGCAGATAATCTGCTTCCAGGAGTTCGGCCCATACTGCATCGGCGCCAAGGACGCCCAATTCAACACATCCCGAACAAACGGGTGGACTGGCAGCCTCAGTCCAGAGATGAATGCGTCCACGGGGAAGACGCAGTACCAAGCAGGCAGTGGGTCGGTCGGTCGCAGAGTAGAATTCGGCAACATGAGCTCGTAGCCGGCCCCTATGTGGTACGCCGACTGAAAAACCTCCAAGTCACCAGCCTCCAAGACGGGCGGAAGCGTGTCCATCTTCACCCTCTTCCGGCTCGGCGAAGATGGCTGGACCCCAAAATGCTCCTTATCGGAGAGGTCGTCGGGATACCGGCGGAACGGCTTGGGTTGCAAAGGCGACCCTGTCATTAAGTTGCAGTGAACGGGCGCCTGACTCGAGCCACCGGCCCTCGACCCCTTTTTCTTCTTCGAAGCCCTCTTCTTCTTGGCTCCTTCCGGCGAGGGGGTAGATAATCGCCCCAGACCGGTCGGATTTTGAGGCCCTTCGGCTTCACCCTCCTCCGCGCCACCCTCCTCTCCGGAAGCCAACCCTAGAATTTGAACTTCGCCTGAACTACCGCCCCCCTCCTCAGATTCGCTGCTCTCCACCACAAAAGGCTTCCGAGATCGCAACGGCTTCACATTATGCACTGGCACCTCCTCGCCTACCGACTCCTCCCACGAAACCGAATCGGAAAGCTCCACATTAGGTACAGATTCCCCCTCAGGCACGGGCTCCTCCCACGAAGTCGATTTGGAGGCGGGTTTCACTCCCCCCCAGACGTCGACGCTGACGAGCCAGACTGAGCCCTGTCCATCTGTGCCTAAACTAAACAGACTTACCAACTAACCTGGGTCGCTTCGGAAGAACGAGCCTGCTGCAGCAAACGGTAGGGACGAGCGCCGAAGTGTTGGAAGATTTTTTGAAAGAGTAAGAAGTGGGCGATAGTAGGAGAGGGGGGACATTTATAGAGGATGAAAACGACTCCTCGATTTCCGCAATTACTGTTCACCGATTGACGTGCAACTGCCGTCTGGAAAATCGCGCCACGTTCTCGAAACGTGCACTGCTGACGTCATCCAGTGCCAGGCTGGCAGCCAGACACAGGGGTCGGTTCGGATGGAGTGCTCGGCGGAGAAAACATTTTACTTAAGATTTAAGGCGCTGTCCTTCGACAGGCGCCCCGGGCTCCAGGTGTAATATCCCGGACAGATATTACCGTATATAAATTATTATTTTATTATTATTTTATTATTATTTTGTTTTAATTCCAAAATTAGAACATTTTGGTGATTTTTACCCAGTTTGCTCCTAGACATTATCTGTATCCAGATATCGGTCAGTATATATCCGTATTGTATCCAATTGATACCGTGATCTTCCGAACTAATAATAAAATTTATTTTATTATTATTTCCAAGATTTAATTATTTTTATGCGGATTATGCGGAGATTTTCGGTATACAGACATATATGCGCACGTACGAGTAATATGTCGATTAGCGCATTATACGAATTGTGTGATGTGTATTTTTGGACAACACTTATTTTTGCTATGACAAAACCTAGTAGGGATGGTTAGGGTTTGATTAAGAGGTTAAACCTAGGGTTACAAAGACATAAGGGATTAGGAAATTTCTTCTAGAACAAACCTCACCCACATCATGCCTCCACCACACCACACCATGTCTCCACCACATCCCACCTCCCCCTAATAGAAACCGGCCCCAATATAGGGAGGGGGTTTTGTGCAAAAGTGTGTGTGTGCTTTTACACTCTCCACCCTTCTCTCCACCTATAAATATCCCTTCATTCTCCTCCTTCTCTCATTTTAGGAAAGAAAAAGAAAGAAAGAAAGGAAAGAAAAAGAAAGAGAGAACCATTCTAACTTGAGAGTTTTTTTTGTAGGGTTCTTAGAAGCCTTCTAAAAAGCTAGGGGAAGGAGAAGTTTTACTAGCTAGTTCTTCCATCAAAGAAAGAAACAAGGTGGGGGTTTCTTCATGCTTTCTTTGTTTGATTGTTTGTTTGTTTGTTGCTTGTTGTTTGACTTCTTCTTCTTACCTTCTTGTTTTGTTTTGTTTTTGAGTTGTTGTATGTGGTGATGAGTAAAAAGTAAATAAGTAGTAGTAATATCTACTAAAGCACATAAAGATTACATCTTTGTTATGGTAGTTTTTGTTTGTATGACATGGGACTAAAAACTTACATATTGCATAATGTTGGACATACAACCCTTATTGGTTGTAGGACTTAAAACATAAGCATATGAGCACTCATATTACAACCATTGTGGGTTGTAGGACTTTAATTAAACATTGGACTAATAATAAAAGCATATGTCCAATTAAAAAGATCTTTCTTTTGATCACTAGTTGTAAATATGAAAAAGATCTTTCTTTTTATTTTAATCACTAGTTGTAGCTAATTAAAAAGATCTTCTCTTTTTATTTTTATTTTTGATCACTAGTTGTAGCTAATTAAAAAGATCTTTCTTTTTATTTTAATCACTAGTTGTAGCTAATTAAAAAGATCTTTCTTTTTATTTTAATCACTAGTTGTAGCTAATTAAAAAGATCTTTCTTTTTATTTTGATCACTAGTTGTAGCTAATTAAAAAGATCTTTCTTTTTATTTTAATCACTAGTTGTAGTTAATTAAAAAGATCTTTTCTTTTACTAGTTGTAAAGAAAAATAAAATAAAAATGATCTTTCTTTTATCACTAGTAATAATAAAGAACTAAGTAGTAGTAAGCTAAAATAATAAGTAGTAGTATGTAATAAAATAAAGTAGTAGTAGCATGTATGTTGATTAATAAGGTAGTAGTAATAGTAGTAAGTTGTATGTTGTGATTTTTTGATGAGAATGAAGTAGTAGTAATAGTAGTATGTTGTATGTTGTAGTAGTAGTAGTAGATAATTATGTTTTGATTTAAAATAGGAGTAGTAGTAGTAGTAAAATGTTGTAGGATCACTTCTAAAAATATTTAGAAGCCTTATTCAGGCTTTACATGTTGTAGGATCATTTCTAAAAATGATTAGAAGCTTCATTCATGCTTCACATGTTGTAGGATCATTTCTAAAAATATTTAGAAGCCATTTTTATACTACTAATGTTGTAGGATTACTTCTAAAAATGTTTAGAAGCCATTTTTATACTACTAATGTTGTAGGATTACTTCTAAAAATGTTTAGAAGCCATTTTTATACTACTAATGTTGTAGGATTACTTCTAAAAATGTTTAGAAGCCATTTTTATACTACTAATGTTGTAGGATTACTTCTAAAAATATTTAGAAGCCATATTCATGCTTCTAATGTTGTAGGATCATCCCTAAAAATATTTGGAAGCCATATTTGTGCTACTAATGTTGTAGGATTACTTCTAAAAATGTTTAGAAGCCATTTTTATACTACTAATGTTGTAGGATTACTTCTAAAAATGTTTAGAAGCCATTTTTATACTACTAATGTTGTAGGATTACTTCTAAAAATGTTTAGAAGCCATTTCCATGCTACTAATATTGTAGGATTACTTCTAAAAATATTTAGAAGCCATATTCATGCTTCTAATGTTGTAGGATCATCCCTAAAAATATTTGGAAGCCATATTTGTGCTACTAATGTTGTAGGATTACTTCTAAAAATGCTTAGAAGCCATGTTCTCATGCTTAATTAATTGTAGGGCTACTTCTAAAAATATGCTATCATGCTTGATGTTTAACATGTTGTAGGATTGTTTATAAAAATATCCTACCATGCTTTTATACTTAAAATGTTGTAGGATGTATTCTAAAAATATCCTATCATGTTTTATGCTTAGTTAATGGTAGGATTTATTCTAAAAATATCCAGCATGCTTAATGATGTTAGAATGATGTAGGTCAAATTCTAAGAGTTTCCTACCATGCTTGGATTAATTAATTATGCTTAGAATGTTGTAGGAATCAATCTAAGAGTTTCCTACCATGCTTGGATTAATTAATTATGCTTAGAATGTTGTAGGAATCAATCTAAGAGTTTCCTACCATGCTTGGATTAATTAATTATGCCTAGGACGTTGTAGGATCAATGATAAAATTACTTACCATGTTAGCTTAATTATAGGTATGTGATATACCATGTTAGTTTAATTATGGACCTATGCCATGCTAGCTTAATTACAAGTAAGTTGTATGCCATGCTAGCTTAATTGTAAGTGAGTTGTATGTCATGCTAGTCTAGATGGTGAGCAGGTTGTATACCATGCTAAAGTTCAAATACTTGCTTAGAATGATTGTAGGAGTAGTGGTAGAACTACCTACTATGCCTTGGAATGTTGCTTGTTTATACTAATTGGGTTGCGGTATTAGTCATGATAAGTAGTAAGCTTTCATGATCAATTTGTAACCTACACTTGACTATAGTGGGCTTTATGTCTAGGTCGTAGTGTTTTTCATGCGTGAGCTCGATGTAAGCATAAGCATTAATCACATTCATACATAGGAATATCATGGTGGCCGTGTTATATGATTAGATTGATCGTACGAAGATGCTTGCAATTGTGTGCCGTACTTAAGGCGCTATAAGTTGAGGTAATAAGGATTGGGAAGACCACTAGTGATAGTTGGTCCGATAAAGGCCGTTAGGTCGCCTTCGGATTCTTCCTTAGTGGAATACCGACCATAGAATATTAGTAGACTCTTTTGTTGCTTCTAATATTAGATGACCAAGTTTGTTAGTAAGCACGTTTGGTTGCTTCTATGATTGATTACCTGTATGGTTGTTTGCACACGGTTGTGCTCGTACGTGGCTCGACTGGCCCGTATGTAGCTGTGGGTCTCATACGTAGCTTAGTCGGCTCGTATGTAGGTGGTTGTCTCGTACGCGGCCCGACCGGCCCGTGCGTAGCTGTTGGTCTCATACACGGCTTATTTGGCTGGTATGTACGTGGTTATCTCCTACGAGGCCCGCCTGGCTCGTGGGTAGTTATCGTTTCATACGTAGCATATTAGCTCGTATGTGGTTGTTACTCGTGTATAGCTGTTAGCTAGTACACAGTTCGTTGTGGGCTATCGACCATCAAGACATAGCGGCATGCATGTATATTCGCACGACCGAGGTCTTGGATCGATGAGCCACGAACCGGATCCTGAGGGGTTCTGGTAAGTCTAGGTTGAGCAGCCTAGTAGAGTTGTCTTGCGAAGCCTAATTTAAGGCCTAGCATGTTATGTTATAATATTATCGTCCCTAGGATCGTCGAGTCAGGGACATCATTAGGGTAGTGACTTATAAAGGTCATTTTGCTCAGACCCTTGCCGAAGAGAGAGGAGTTGGTTGTAGGGGGCACCTTACGACCAACTTGTCCCTTGAGGGAGGCCTTAGGTGGTGACATTGGGTTGTACCTTCCCGTCAAAGGGATACGCACGGTGCCGTCTCACAAGTTGAGGACACGGGTTGCGTATCTCGCTCTGTTAATTCCTGAAGTACCGTGGCTGGGGTGCCACAGGATGCATGGTGCAGTCCTGCGCTTGCTAGACCCCAGAGAGTGCCACAGGGTAGGCTTCATGCTGCCCTGCGCTTGCGAAACTCTATGGTTTAATTTTGGAACGATGCCCGATATACTGGGATCGAGTGAGGTCCGGCTTGCCGGGTAGTAGTGGAAAACGGAGACACCATAAGCAGACTGCATAAGGGGACTTGACCTCTTCTGCAATCTCACAGAGTCATGGAGTATTGTCAGGAACAGGTCGTGTACAATTAGAGTTCTTAACGTGGGTTCAATCCCTATATATGGAGAAACGGCTTGAGATGGAGTCGCATGTAGTATGGGCTGCATGTTGCTTTCGGAGACTTGCTGACATTAGAATAGGAAGCGTCCTTGTTCTACCTTCCCGTCAAAGGGATACGTACGGTGCCATCTCACAAGTTGAGGACACGGGTTGCGTATCTCGCGCTGTTAATTCCTGAAGTACCATGGCTGGGGTGCCACAGGATGCATTGTGCAGTCCTGTGCTTGCTAGACCCCAGAGGGTGCCACAGGGTAGGCTCTGCGCTACCCTGCGCTTGCGAAACCCTATGATTGGATTTTGGATTAAGGCCCGATACACTGGGCAATAGTGGCAAACATGGACACCACTATATGACTGCAGTGGCGGAACTAGACCGCACCTGCAACCTTGTTGAGTGAGGTCCGGCATGCCGGGTAGTAGTGGAAAACGGAGACACCATAAGCAGACTGCATAGGGGGACTTGACCCCTTCTGCAACCTCACAGAGTCATGGAGTATTGTCAGGAACGGGTTGTGTATAATTAGTTCTATTTAAATATTGCGTTAGAGTCTAGTCATAGCACTCACGAACACTTAAACTACACCAACACCATTGCTATATTTTGTATATTGTTTGGAAGATTCGCTGCTATATGATCAGCCTTTAAGCGTCAGTGAATACTGACGTCCCCACTTCAATAGGTACTGGATAGCAAAAGTACAGGTGCGAGATTCAGGAGGACTCAAGGCAAGGAAAGCAAGGAGTCAGTATTATGTTAGTTCCGCTGCAGTATATGTATTGATTATCTATTTAGTTGAGAAGTACTCAAGTGAGAGTTACCAAGTGTTGTTCTTCATTTCTTGTACTTTGATGTAAGATGTTGAAGGTTGTAATACTTGGGATTGTAAAGGTATTATTGTAACTCTATTGTAATGTATTGCAGTTGTGTAATGTTCAGACTTGTAATACATTGGGTATTGAATAAAAAGTTTTAAATTCTCCTGTTTTTCTGTGTATTGTGACTAATTGAAGAAAAGATCTTGGCTCGTGTCACGGTTTCCCGGTATCGGAAATCGGGGTGCTACACCAGGGCTCGGTCGACTCCCCTCTCACCCGCGAGCAGCTCAGGGCTTACAGCCTCGGCGGCTGAAACCCCGAACTGTTCGAGGGTGGGACAGAAGTCACCATCGCCTGGAGCCCTATCAGAAAGCAGATCGGCCAACCTCCAATCGGAGACGACCCATCTATCCGAGGCTCTTCAGCCCCAGGTCCGGAATACGGTTGATGCCCCTCCCGTCTGGATCTCTCTCGGGCCAAACAACCGTGTCAGGGTCGTCTGACCCGAAAAAGGATCCAGACGGCAAGGCCACCACCAATCCGAGGCTCCTTATCTACCGGTACGGATTTCGGCCATTACCCCTCTCGCCCTGATCTCCCCCGGATCTGGCTACCGTATCAGAGCCATCAGATCCAAGAGAAGATCCAGGCGGCAGAGTGACCACCTCTCCGACACTACCGGGGTTAAAATTTTGCAAGAGACAGGCGTCCGCCGAAGCAGACACCTCTGATGGCCAATAGACCACCCTAGCTGTGATCAAACCCGCAGTGGGGGGAGGGGTATTTATAGCCTCCCCCATAGACCAGCCATTATGACATGGGGAAAGCCAATCGACGGAAGCCCATGCGCCACCTGCATTTATTAGGCGGCGCCATTAATGCCCCTAGGAAATTGGAACATCGCACAGATCCCGGAGTGCCTTCAATGCTCTGCAAAGACGGCGGGCCACTCCGCTCAAACCTTCTAAGGCACCACGGCTCGCCATCACCCTTGCCGACCCATAATCCCTCAAAAACTCGAGGTTCGGTCTAGCACCAATGTTGTCTTCTCAGGAAGGCTCAATGGCTCGCCATCACCCTTGCCGACTCATAATCCCTCGAAAGCTCGAGGTTCGGTCTAGCACCAGGGTAATCTTCTCCGGAAGACTCAACGGCTCGCCATCACCCTTGCCGACCCATAATCCCTCGAAAGCTCGAGGTTCGGTCTAGCACCAGGGTAATCTTCTCCGGAAGACTCATCGGCTCGCCATCGCCCTTGCCGACCCATAATCCCTCGCCAGCTCGAGGTCCGGTCTAGCACCAGGGTAGTCTTCTCAGGAAGGCTCAACGGCTCGCCATTACCCTCGCCAGCTCGAGGACCGGTCTAGCACCAGGGTAGTCTTCTCCGGAAGACTCAACGGCTCGCCATCGCCCTTGCTGACCCATAATCCCTCGAAAGCTCGAGGTCCGGTCTAGCACCAGGGTAATCTTCTCAGGAAGTTTCAATGGCTCGCCATCACCCTTGCCGACCCTTAAACCCTCGCCAGCTCGAGGCTCGCTCTAAAACATCAGGGCAACCAACCCTCGCCAGCTCGAGGCTCGCTCTAACATCAGGGCAAACAACCCTCGCCGGCTCGAGGCTCGCTCTAACATCAGGGCAACTCCCTCATAAAGACCCAGCAATTCGCTATCCCATTTCTACGACCATAAACACTCCTCCATGGCTAGCTCCCGCACCCCCGCAGGAGTGGGGGGCTTGTGTGGTAGGGTAAAAATAGCTTGGGGCCCAACCAGGGCCCGGTATAGCTCTCACTCAAAATCAGGAAAAACAACGATCTGGCTCGGCTTCGAGCCACTGTAGGGTCGGCGCCGAACCTCAAGTTTACCCCCCACAGAACTGGTCTCCTCGTATCCGACGAGCATCGATGGCCCTCGGCCTCCGATCCACGACATCCCCCCGGGCCGTCCACCCAGCCTGGTAAAGAACGAAGACGACCTGGCACAACCTAGGCCACCAGATTCTCCCAGGAGCACAGGAGCCCCATGATCCGCCATGTCAGCTCCAAATACCACCAAGGGCTTTGCCACGTCAGCCCTATACCGCTCTTAGTACTGCCACGTCAGCCCTAAACCCCCTGGGCCTTCTGCCACGTCAGGCCCATGGGCTTTCGGGTTCAGACCCGGCCCCCAAGCGGATCCAAACCCGATTGGAATTCTCTATAAATACTAGACCCTCACCCACCTTTTCAGGTAATCAATCTTTTGCGACCAAATTTTCCTAGTTACTGCTACTCTCTCACAGAGACTGACTAGATTGTCGGAGGGTCCGCCACCGGGATAAACCTCGGTGTTCCAGGACCGTCTGCAGGTACCCGAGGCGAGGCGAGCCGAGCCGATCCTCAAGCGCCGAAGCGAGCCTCCCGCTCGTCGTCCCGTGCCACACTCTTCCCTCATTACAAATTGAGTCCGAACTCACACCTGGTGCATCCACACTGCGACCAAAAACAAACCGCATCAGAGGGTTAGATAAAACTGCTCCAGACAGAAGATGTTCTTCCGTCGCTCAAATTTTTGCTATTAAAAATATTTTAAAAAAGTATTACACGGAGGTTCTTCTTCCGTCTATATATTTTATTATTAATTTTTTCCCCAAATTTGGCTTTTACAATAGCAGTAAATTTATGCTATTACTATTTTCCAATTGCCAAATATCTATATTTTGACAGCAACGATAGTGGATGCTCTAAGAGATTGGGTGTTTAAAAGGCTTCAAAAATTGAAATTTTAAGAATATTTCTATAAGAGATTGAAAGTTCGAAAGGCTTCAATAGAACGACAGAGAATGCGTGCAGAGTGACTTGAAGCAATATTGATTTAATAAAATTGTGTGTTCGCTATAGGTAATAAAGTTCATTTTTTGATAATTTTAATTAATTTTATTGAAGTCATGAGTCAATGGTTAGATAATTACCTTTTACGATCTAGGACTACAGGCCAATAGTGCATTCTGGAACAAAATTAGTTTTATAGAGTAATTTGGGTCTGTTAAAACTTGTCCACTTGCTAACCAGGAATCGGTGTCATGCCTACTCTTAAACATCTTTAACTCACACAAATAACAAACAAACAAAAAAAACACACAAACAAACAAAAAAACACACACACATAGGGATGGACAATTATTTTCCGATCCGACCAATTCAAACCAATCCAATCCGAACTGACTGGTTTTTAACCGAACCAATTGGTGGTTTTGGTTGGTTCGGTTCTTGATCTTCAATAACCAACTGGACCGAATCGGTTGTTGGATGAAGATTTCAAATAACCGATGAAACCGAACCGACCGTACCTCTATGCATTATAGGGGTGGGCATCAGTCGGTATCCGACCTAATATGGACCATCCACCACCGATCCAAAGAAGATCGGTTTTTTAATTTTCTCATCCGCAACCAATCCGAACCTTAATTGGATCGGTTTCCATCCAAGCCAATTAAACTCGGTTTGGATTGGATTGGATGGTCGGTTTGGCGTGCTACTTTTCACTTTCAACATCATTCATAATTTTGTTGTAATTTAAAATATCAACTTCAATCAAACTTAAGAAACAACCTGTTATTTGTTATTCAGAAATGAATTTAAAATGAAGATTCATAAAACCACAAGTTGTTAATAAATTTTGCACTAATTGTTTGAGATGATGACGTTTAAATGAGTGAGATAAAATGCTTTTTCACTTGCATACTTCTGTAATCTTAGTTTATTATTATAAAAGAAATATCAATAACCATAGCTAATTGAATTTCAGGTGCAATAAAAAAAGATTTAGAACATAATTTCTGCTTGACTTGATTAAATAACTACTAAATGTTACATCAACTCTATGATTCTATTAAGTTGGGTTACACTGTAAATCAAGTATTTCTCAACAACATAACACATAGAATTATGGAGAACCAAAATATAGGTAGAATAATTGCTCGGTTTGTATTAAAGAAATTAAAAAAAGACTGTTTGTATCTCAAGGAAAATGAGAAATAACTATTTTTATATTCAAAAATTAAAGGATAACTATATTTTTTATGGACTTATGCATAGAGGTATGGTCGGTTCGGTTTCATCGGTTATTTGAAAGCCTCATCCAACAACCGAACAGGTCCAATTGGTTATTGAAGATCAAGAACCGATCCAATCCAAACCCCCAATTGGTTCGGTTAAAAACCGGTCGGTTCGGATTGGATTGGTTCGGTTTGATCGGTTCGGATAATAGTTGTCCACCCCTAATGCATTAGTCCATAAAAAATCTAGTTCTCCATTAATTTCTTGAATACACAAACAGTCTGATGTGGCTAAAAATAGGGGCTCAATCGAGACCGTCCAAACTGGGCACGAATCCCGAAGCACAGGGGTAAAATGGTAATTTCACCTACAAACGAGTTTGAAGCGGGTACTGGGTCTCCTTCTCACAGATCCAATAACCCGCGAACGGATCCACCTCAACTGGGTGCGGGCTTCAACCCGCAACAAACCCGGTCCAGCCGGATAGAATTAGGGTTTCTGATTAACATTAATCAACGGCCCTGATTCATATCTATCCTTTCACTGGAGATTAGGAATTACATTCCTTATCTATACACAGGAATTACATGCCTAATCTGTTCCCTAAGACGCCTATAAATACCCCACATCCATCTCCATTAAGAGGTAATCAATCTTTCTCCAGTTTTTGCGCTCTTTCATAGTCTTCCAGATAACTGACTTGAGCGTCGGAGGGTGCGTCGCCGGGAACAACCCCGGTGTCTCGCACTTTTTGCAGGTGTATGGTGGGATCGACGATCAAACCCCGACGGAACAGGTATACAGGTTTACTATTCAGTTTCCCTAAGAATCCACAAATACTATCTGTTTGCCCCCACACCAAATTTAGCGGCAACAGATTGGCGCCGTCTGTGGGAAACTAACGAATAGAAACCTCTCCGCTTCCCGGTGAACAGATCTTCTCCAGCCATGCCTCCTAGGAAAGTCAGATCAAGAGGGTCCAACAGAGGACCCAACCCCGATCAGCAGCAAGAAGTTCCCATCCAGCCTACCCAACAGCAGGGGCAACTTCCTCCTCCAGCGGAAGACCCGCTCCAACAGGACCTTCCCCCTCCTCCAAATCAGCCACCTCCAAAAGGTCCTAATCCTCAAAAACAGCCTCTTCACCAGGACCACGTCTCCATCCACAACGCCTCTACAGACTCTATGAACTCCCATCATCCCCGAGCCTCTGGTCGCCATAATACCGCTCTCAACCTCCAGAAAAATGATGACCTCCGCCGCCATCTGGATGAAAAGCAGGCCCGAGAGGGAACCTCCCGCCAACACCGTCCGGACGAGCGGTCCCCTCACCACCGGAAATATAGAAGGTCCCCCAACCGAAGGGGTCGGAAAGAATCCCCCGAGCACTACCGAAGAAGGCCACACTCCCTTGCAGGTCGGCAACAGCCCAGGAACAATGAGGCACCCATCACACGTGCCGAGTTCCTGCAGTTCCAAGCGACCGTCTTACAATGGGGGGCTCCTCGAACTCCTCTCGGAAGGCATTTATAAGAGAAGTCAACTCGATCCGAACCACCCCTCCTCCCAAAGGCCTCGGAGTGCCTATCACGTTCTCGGACGAAGATCTTGAAGGAGTTCGCACCCCACATTGTGACGCACTCGTCATTAGCCTCCACATGGCGAACTTTAAAGTGGAGAGGACACTTGTGGACAACGGTAGCTCCGTCAACATCCTCTTCCTCGCCGCTTTTAAAGGCCTGAAGCTCTCTCGAGATAGACTCAAACCCGCCAGCTACACGCTCCATGGGTTCACGGGAGTGCCAGTGACTATCGAGGGGGTAATTACCCTCGACGTAACCGCTGGCAAAACTCCTACTACCCGGACGGAGTCGATGGACTTCATGGTCGTAGATGTCCTAGCAGCCTACAATGTCATTTTGGGTCGGCCCGGCCTGGCCGCCCTTGAAGCCGTCCCTTCTGCCTACCACCTCAAAATGAAATTTCCCACTCGGGCCGGAGTAGGAGAAGTAAGGGGCAATCAGGAGCAGGCACGTAAATGCTATATGACCTCTACCCTCGGACCCGTCCTCTCCTTAGAAACTCTGGAAATCCCCCAAGATGTTGCTCGACCAACACCCGAGCCGGTGGACGAATTGGAAGAAGTGCCCTTCCCTGAGCAGGAGCCGGCCCGTAAGTTCTTTGTCAGCAAGACCCTCCCGTCCGCCCTATATTCAGACATTGTACAATGCATCCGAAGGAATCAGGACCTCTTTGCTTGGTCAGCTGCAGATATGCCCAGTATCTCCGAAGAGCTCTTAGTCCACCGCCTAAGCGTTGATCCGGGGTCCAAACCGGTTCAGCAGAAGAGGTGCAAGTTCGCCCCCGAGCGTCAACTCGCTATTAAAGAGGAGGTAGACAAGCTCTTGAAGGCCCGGTTCATACAGGAGGTGAACTATCCTGAGTGGTTATCGAATGTAGTAATGGTGAAGAAATCCAATGGGACTTGGAGAATTTGTATTGATTTCACCGACCTCAACAAAGCTTGCCCCAAGGACCCATTCCCTCTTCCGAGCATTGACACCCTGATCGATGCAACTTCGGGACATGAGCTCCTCAGCTTCATGGACGCCTTTTCAGGCTACAATCAGATCCGGATGTTCTCCCCGGATATCCCGAAGACGTCGTTTGTGACCGACCAAGGCCTCTATTGCTACAGAGTCATGCCGTTCGGCCTCAAGAATGCAGGTGCAACATACCAATGCCTCGTCAACAAGGTTTTCCAGGCCCAGATCGGGCGGAACATGGAAGTATACGTTGACGACATGCTCGTGAAAAGCATCCGAGGCGTTGATCATGTGACCGACCTCCAAGAAGCATTTGACGTTTTGAGAAAGCACAATATGAGACTCAACCCGAACAAGTATGCGTTCGGCGTCTCATCAGGAAAGTTCCTCGGCTTCATGGTTAGCCAACGAGGAATTGAAGCAAACCCGGAGAAGATCAAGGCCATATTGTACATGGCCCCTCCTAGAAATGTTAAAGAAGTTCAAAGATTAACAGGTCGCCTCGCCGCCATAGGGCACTTTCTCTCAAAGTCCGGGGAAAAATGCCTCCCTTTCTTCAAGGCCCTCGGGGGGGCTAAAGGATTCAAATGGGGGCAGCAGCAACAGGAGTCCTTCGACCAGCTCAAGGCTTACCTCGTCAATCCCCCTCTCCTCAGCAAACTGATCCCTGGCGAACCCCTCTACCTCTACCTGGCAGCCTCCGAGCAGACCCTCAGTACAGTGTTAGTGAGGGAAGAAGACCGGGCCCAGAAGCCCATCTACTATGTCAGCAAAGTGCTCCGGGACGCCGAGCTTCGGTACCCGAAGATAGAGAAAATGGCCTATGCCCTGGTGATGGCCGCGAGAAAGCTTCGCCCGTACTTTCAGTCCCATTCGGTGGTTGTTCTTACCGACCAGCCGCTGAAACAGATTCTTCACAAACCCGAGACTTCGGGTCGCCTTATGAAGTGGTCAATCGAGCTGAGCCAACACGATATAACTTATCAGCCTCGGACCGCGATCAAGGCTCAGGCGTTAGCCGAATTCATAGTTGAGACTATTATCCCCGAATCCAGCCCAACAGTGAAGGGACCACCCGTCTGGTCGGTTTATGTTGACGGATCCTCCTGCAATGAGGGAAGCGGGGCAGGGGTCATCTTGGCAGGCCCAGATGACTTCATCCTCCAATACTCCCTCCGTATAAACTTCAAAGCCTCGAACAACGAAGCTGAATACGAGGCGCTCATAGCCGGCCTCGGAATGGCCCGAAATGCAGGGGCACAATGCCTGCGGATCTTCAGCGACTCCCAGTTGGTCGTCAATCAGGTCCTCGGCGAGTATGAAGCCCGCGATGATAGAATGGTTAAATACTTAGCCAAAGTTAAGAGCCTCATGGCACTGTTTGAAGAGGCCATCATCCAAAGGATCCCCCGAGAAGAAAATGCACAGGCCGACGCCCTATCCAAACTAGCCTCCTCTTCCCTTCAAGGTCTCGAGCAGACCGTATTGATAGAAGTCCTCCTGAAGCCGAGCATAGAGGACGAAACACTGGACTCCGTAGAAACATTGCCTGTCCTCCTCGAAGACAATTGGATGAAACCCCTTGTCGAATTCTTAAGGGACGGACTCCTCCCCGAGGATCCCAAGGAAGCACGAAGGGTAAGAACCCGAGCCGAGCGTTACACACTAATCGGATGCATCCTGTACAAACGTTCCTTCACCCAGGTGGACGGTCGGCCCTACCTGAGGTGCCTCTCCCCCGGGCAAGCAGACTACGCCCTGCAAGAACTTCATGAGGGCATCGGCGGGGCCCATTCTGGCTCCCGAGCCCTGGCGCGCAAAGTGTTGAACTACGGGTATTTCTGGCCCACTCTCCTACGGGACGCCGAACGACACGTTCGGCAATGCAGCTCCTGTCAGAAGCACTCCGACATCCGACGCCTTCCACAAGCACCACTCACTTCCCTATCAAGTCCGATCCCCTTCGCAATGTGGGGGATGGATTTACTAGGGCCGTTTCCGCCAGCCCCCGGACAGCTCAAGTTCCTGGTCGTGGCAGTCGACTATTTCTCGAAATGGATAGAGGCCGAGCCCCTGGCCACGATTACCGTGAACAAGGTTGTTCAATTTTTCTGGAAGAGCGTGATCTGCCGATTCGGCATCCCCAGGGTCCTAATCACGGACAACGGAACGCAATTCACGGGGGCTGCCTTCTGAGCTTTATGTGAAGACCTCGCCATACAACACCGGTTCTCCTTCGTCTCCCATCCTCAGTCGAATGGCCAGGCCGAGAATGCCAACCGACAGATCCTTTCGGGCATTAAGAAGAGGTTAGACAAGTGTTCCAAGGGCTTGTGGGTCGATCAGCTGCCCAACGTGCTCTGGAATTACCGCACCACGAAGTGGACCCCAACAGGCGAGAGCCCATTCAATCTCACCTACGGGTCCGAGGCCATCATCCCCCTAGAGGTCGGGTTACCCTCTCCTCGCCTGATAGCTTTTGAAGAAGAACAGAACACTAAGGAGCTCAGAGCAAGTCTAGATCTGATAGACGAAATCCGAGAGAGAGCTGCCATACGCCAGCAAACTTACCGAAGAAGGATCGAGCTAGCGTACAACAAAAGAGTCCGCCCAACAGACCTCAAAGAAGGGGACCTCGTCCTCCGAAAGTTGGCCATCTCGTTCCCTAGTCAGAAAAGCAAATTGGCCCCGAACTGGGAGGGACCTTACAAGATTTCTAAAGAAATCCGCCCCGGCACATACAGGCTAGAAGATCTCGAGGGCAGGGAGATTCCCAGGACTTGGAATGCCGACCATCTCTTAAAAGACCAAGAGAGAGCAACAACGCCTCTCTAAGTAATTCAAGATGTCGAACCGTTCCTTTCCTGTTACTTGTAGTAATTTTCTTTTATTTTTCATTGTAATAACGGCTAGCAACTTTAGAAGCAGCCGATCATTGAATATTAATAAATAAAGTTTTTTCATATTTTCGCTACTAATTACATCTCTCTGCTCTTAACTCTTTAATCTAACGATGGTTCGAAGTCCAACACTCGGTTCGACTCTACTTTCCCGGCTCGCCCACAGGCGAGCCAGAAGTAGATTGCCGTTCGGAATTGCTCCCACAGCCGTTGAATGGTTCGGAGTCCAACACTTGGCTCAATTCTACTTCGCAAGTTCGCTCCTAAGCGAGCTAGAAGTAGTTCGCCATTCGGAATTGCTCTCACAACCCTTAAACTAATCTAACGAAGGTTCGGAGTCCAACACTCGGTTCGACTCTACTTTCTCGGCTCGCCCACAGGCGAGCCAGAAGTAGATCGCCGTTCGGAATTGCTCCCACAGCCGTTGAATGGCTCGGAGTCCAACACTTGGCTCGATTCTACTTCGCAAGTTCGCTCCTAAGCGAGCTAGAAGTAGTTTGCCATTCGGAATTGCTCCCACAACCCTTAAACTAATCTAACGATGGTTCGGAGTCCAGCACTCGGCTTGACTTTACTTCCCCGGCTCGCCCATAGGCGAGCCAGAAGTAGATCGCCGTTCGGAATTGCTCCTACAGCCGTCGAATGGTTCGGAGTCCAACACTTGGCTCGATTCTACTTCGCAAGTTCGCTCCTAAGCGAGCTAGAAGTAGTTCGCCATTCGAATTGCTCCCACAGCCATCAAACTAACCTAACGATGGTCGGGGTCCCATGGCTCGACTTTACTTCACCGGCTCGTCCTTAAGAAGGCCGGAGGTAGATAGCCATTCCGAACTGCCCCCACGACCACCGAGCCGAGCGGACGAGGTACCGACCCTCGTATATGGCAAAAAAACCTTCCGAGACGAAACCACCGTCAGATTGTCTCAAAATGTGCGCTAGAGTGTGATGAACGGATATGATCAAGCCACGTGTCCACAAAACGACAAGATAACGTTTTCTTGGGAACTGGACCCGGCTCAAGATTCGTGCCACCATCCGACGGCTCTGATCGCCTCACTTCGCTCGGCCCCAAATGCCGAGCGACAGGCAACCAGAACCAACCTTCGACAAAAGTCACTCCGGTTACCGAGCTACGAAAGCGTAGCCGACCCGTGCCGAGCAAGTATCCAGCCGAGCCTCGAAAGAAAGTTTGAGTTAAGGTTTAGGGGACTTTCCCCTCGGTTCCAGACTTTGGTCATCACCTCATCCACCATGATCTCCCCTAACCCTGACACACACATCGGAGCCGTCAGAGTCAGGAGAAGATCATGGTGGAAGAGTGACCACCCGTCCTCCCGAAGCGACCTCCCTTCAAGGTTGTGGACTTCGGTCACCACCTCTTCTACCGTGATCTCCCCCGATCCTGATGTAGCACCCCGATTTCCATATACTGGGAAACCGTGACATGAGACAAGACCTTTCCTTCAATAAGTCACAAAACACAGAAAACCGGAAAATTTAAAACTTTTTATTAACTCAATATTACAGGCCGAATGTTCCCATTAATACACTAGATTACATCAGAGTATACATGAAATAGTTATTACAGCGGAAATTAAAACTTGACGTTGGCTCCTCACTTTCCTTGCCTTGAGTCCTCCTGAATCTCGCACCTGTATTTTTGCGGTCCAGTACTTATGGAAGTGGGGACGTCAGTATTCACTGACGCTTAAAGGCTGATCATATAGAGCGAATCTCCAACACAATATATATACAATAGGGTGAAGTATGTCGGTATAGTTTAAGTGTTCGTGAGTGCAGTGATTAGAATATAATACATGTCAATCAAACTGGAATACCAAAGCACTGCCAACTAAACTAGAATACTAATGCACTGTCAACTGAGCTAGAGTACTAATGTACTATCAACTAAGCTAGGATACTAATGCCATGTCAACTGAACTAGGATGCTCATATTCTAATATCAGCAAGTTCCGAAGCAACATGCAGCCCATACTACATGCGACCCCATCTCAAGCCGTTTCTCCATAAATAGGGATTGAACCCGCATTATGAACTCTAATTGCACTCAACCTGTTCCTGACACCTACACGTGGCTAATGAGGTTGCAGGCATGGTCAAGTCCCACTATTGCATTTCGCCAGTGGTGTCTATGTTCGCCACTGCGACCCGGCCAACCGGACCTCTCTCAAAATAGACGAACCCATTGTATCGGGAGTCATTCCAAAATCAAACTATAGGGTTTTGCAAGCGCAGGGTAGCACGAAGCCTACCCTGTGGCACCCTCTGAGGTATCGCAAGCGCAGGACTGCACAATGCATCCTGTGGCACCCCCAGCCACGGTACTTCAGGAATTAACAGCGCAAGATACGCAACCCGTGTCCTCAACTTGTGAGACGACACCGTACGTATCCCTTTGACAGGAAGGCGCAACCCAATAACACCACCTAGTCTGCCTCCAGGGACGAGTTAGTCATAAGGTGCCCCCTACAACCGACTCCTCTCTTCCGGCAAGGGTCTATGTAATGATTTTATAAGTCACTACCCTAATGATGTCACTATCCTCATGCGATCTCCCATAATTTCCAACTTGGATTATTATGGTCCGACTCGTGGTCACTCGATCCAAGACTCTGGTAATAAAATCTCTCACACTCATCCCTACCCCTAACTCGGATTCTACCAACACTCTCGGCCCACGGTCAACCTACATCGGTTAAAATCCGTCGACGTCCGAGGTGAGATCTATCCATTTTACTCTAAGGGGGTAGGATGTGGTCTTGATGGTCGATGACCCTTAGGGTAATTGAATACCCTAAACTTAGCTTCTTATCAAGCTACAACTATTAGAACTTCTCAACCCTTATTACTATGAATGAAGGGTGCTAATATGCCATGGTTCCACTTAAATTAGAACCTACTCGATTAGAATCCGTGGGTTCTCTTCCTAACCCATATAAACATCGATACCTATCCTCATGCAACTAGGATGCTATACTATGCCGTCCGAGCATGTATGGTGCCTTACTAATATCAACTACAACAAGGTAGTTATGACTACAATTTTAATATGGCTCTTTCTCATTATTTTGCCTATGGCGATTCAATCATGGCATGCAATTGCAAGCATCAATCTATGACAATTAATCATGGTATATATGACATAACCATTAACTCACAATGCTCTTAATTATGAAGCGATAAGTCTTAAGCATGGATATATAACTAGTATGAACATACAATCATCCCAAGGCATGGTAAGCATTTTTAATCTAAATCCTACAACACTCGAAACATAATAGATTAAACTAAATATGGTAGGAAATTCTTAGAGTGAATCCTACAACATTCTAAGCAAAATAGATTGAACTAAACATGGTAGGAATTTCTTAGAATGAATCCTACAACATTCTAAGCAAAATAGATTGAACTAAACATGGTAGGAACATTCTAAGCAAAATAGATTGAACTAAACATGGTAGGAATTTCTTAGAATGAATCCTACAACATTCTAAGCATAATTAGACTAATCTAAACATGGTAGGAATTTTAGAATCAATCCTACAACATTCTAAGCATAATTAGACTAATCTAAACATGGTAGGAATTTTAGAATCAATCCTACAACATTCTAAGCAAAAATAGGTTAATCTAAACATGGTAGGAATTTTAGAATCAGTCCTACAACATTCTAAGCATAATTAGACTAATCTAAACATGGTAGGAATTTTAGAATCAATGCTACAACATTCTAAGCATAATTAGACTAATCTAAACATGGTAGGAATTTTAGAATCAATCCTATAACATTCTAAGCATAATTAGACTAATCTAAACACGGTAGGAATTTTAGAATCAATCCTACAACATTCTAAGCATAATTAGACTAATCTAAACATGGTAGGAATTTTAGAATCAATCCTACAACATTTGAAGCATGAATATTACTTCTAAACATGATAAGTATTTTTAGAAGGGATCCTACAACATTTGAAGCATAAATATTGCTTCTAAACATGATAAGTATTTTTAGGAGGGATCCTACAACCTTTGAAGCATAAATATTGCTTCTAAACATGATAAGTATTTTTAGGAGGGATCCTACAACATTTGCAGCATAAATATTGCTTCTAAATATGATATAATAAATTCCACATCTACTATTACTACTTTAATGGAAACATACACATCTACTATTGCTATTTAAATTGAAGCATACATATCTACTACTACTACAACTTTATTAGAACATATATATCTACTACTACTACTATGAACATCAATTAAAATTTAGCATAAACATCTACAACTAAATTACTACAAAAAAAAAAAAAAGATCTTTATTAGCATAGGTTTCTTACTAGTGGACATAAAAGAGATTTTTTTGATCTTTTTAAAACTAGTGTTTAGAAAGAAAAGATCTTTTTATTTATTTATTTTACCACTAGTGATTTAGCTAGTTTCTTTTTCATACTTTAAGATTAAAACTAAACAATAACACAACAAGTAAGAACACTTCATTTTTGGGTTTAATCAACATATGTTCTCTTTTAGTCCAAGGTTCAACATAGGTCCTACAACCCAAATGGTTGTAACCAAATTCATATGCCTTATGTATGGGTTCATATTCAAGTCCTACAACCTTACATGGTTGTATGCAAAAGTTTATGTGTATGTATCCTTTTAGTCCAAGTAGTTAACTCTTTACCATACAACAACAAACAAAAGAACTCTTTTTTTTAGATGGTTCATACTACAACATACAATATAAGATTTCACACCAAAAAAAGAAAGGTAAACAAGAGGGTAAGAAGAAGAAGAACATCAAAAACCATCTTTCAAATAACAAACAAACAAACAAATAATCAAACACAAACCTAGGAGAACCCCCACCTTGTTTCTTTCCTTGTTGGAAGAACTAAACTATCCTCCTTCTTTCTCCTAGAACTCCTACCAACCTACAAATAAAAACTCTCAAGTTAGATCACTCATTCTTTTCTTTTCTTTCTTTCTTTTCCTTCTAAAATGAAACCATGGTGAAGGAAGGGGGTATTTATAGGAGGAGAGAAATGTGGATATTGCAAATGTGCACCCACACAATTGCACAAAAACCCCCCTTCTTTTGGGGCCGGCTTCACCTAGTGGAGGGAGTGGTGAGGTGGAGGTATGGTGAGGGTATGGGTCTTTGGTGAGGTGGAGGGTGATGTGGAGGAGAGAGTGTTCTAGAAGGATTATTAACCCTTATGTCTTTGTAACCCTAGGTTTAGCTACAACAATTCCTAATTATCCACTAGATTGCCATGGCTAAAAGATAGCACAATGGGGAAAGAAAAATAAAATAATCAAGTAGTCATACGTTAATAAAATAATATTATTAATAGTCGATCGGGATATTACAATACTCCCTCCTTAGAATAGTTCTGTCCTCAGAACTGTACTAAGTGGGGCGAGGAGAAACAACGATACTCGAAATAACTCGGAAAAAGAGAGCTTCATCTGGCTTTCCGTCTCCCAAGTGGCTTCTTCCACGAGTTGGTTCCTCCAGAGGACCTTGACCATTGGAATAGTCTTGTTTCTTAGTACTTTATCCCGTCGATCGATGATTTTCACCTGCCGCTCCTTATATGTAAGGTCCACTTGTAGGTCTTCAGGGACTTCTGGCAGCTGGTGACTTGGATCTGGTACATATTTCTTCAGCATTGAAACGTGGAATACATCATGTACCTGGGACAATTCGGCTGGTAGCTCTAGTTTGTATGCCGTCTTCCCGATCCTTTTCAAAATTTGGTAGGGTCCAATATATCTTGGTGCTAGCTTGCCGCCTCTACCGAATCTGACCACTCCCCTTGTAGGTGAGACCTTCAGGAATACCGAATCACCTTCCTCGAATTCTAGGTCTCGCCAGCAGTTGTCAGCATAGCTTTTCTGTCTGGTTTGTGCTGCTTGCATCCTTTTCCTGATTAGTTCGATCTTTTCGGACGTTTGTTGCACTATTTCAGGTCCGAACATTTGTCTTTCACCTACTTCAAACCAGCACACAGGGGTCCTGCATCTCCTTCCATACAATGCTTCATATGGAGCCATCCCAATACTTGCTTGGTAGCTGTTGTTATATGCAAACTCTACCAATGCTAAATATTGTTCCCAGCTCCCTCCGAAGTCCATTATGCACGCCCGTAGCATGTCCTCGAGAATTCTGTTAACTCTTTCTGTCTGCCCATCTGTTTGCGGGTGGAAAGCGGTGCTAAAATCTGGTCTCGTCCCCAAGACCTCTTACAGACTCTGCCAAAATCGGGACGTAAACCTGGCATCCCATCGGAAACGATTGATACTGGCATCCCATGTAGCTTCACAATGCTCTCTATGTAGACTTCTGCCAGCTTTTCTACCGACCAAGTTGTCTTTACTGGGAGAAAATGTGCGGACTTTGTCAAGCGGTCCACTATTACCCAGATCGAGTCGTTCCCTTTTGAACTTCTGGGCAGTCCCGTGATGAAATCCATGCTGATGTTCTCCCATTTCCATTCTGGAATGGGTAGGGGCTGTAGCAGACCTCCTGGTCTCTGGTTCTCCTGCTTTGACTTTCTGACACGTAAGGCATTTGGCCACAAATTCTGCCACATCTCGCTTCATTCCAGCCCACCAAAAATGTTGTTTTATATCCTTATACATCTTTGTGCTTCCTGGGTGGACTGTGAGTAAGGTGGAGTGTGCTTCCTTCAAGATATCTCCCCGCAACTCGTCGATTTTTGGCACACACAACCTGCTCCCAAGCCAAAGCGACCCTTCCTTTATACTGAACTCTGGGGCTTTACCTTTGTTGACTAGCTGCTTTTGTGCTTCAATCTCTGCATCACCCCATTGAGCCTTTTTGACTTGGTCGTTCAGACTCGGACGAAGCTCTATATTTGCCAAAATGGCGCTTAAATCTTCAACAACTAGTTCAATGCTGGCTTGTTCGATCTCCTCTTGTAGCTCTCGTCTTATCATAGTGAGCATGGCTACAATTCTTTTTCTGCTGAGCGCATCGGCCACGATATTGGCCTTTCCTGGGTGATATAAAATTTCTGGTCGTATGTCTTCCAGAACCTCCAACCATCGCCTTTGCCTGAGATTCAAGTCCTTTTGTTGGTAGATATACTTCAGGCTTTTATGGTCGGTAAACATTTCCGCCTTCGATCCATAGACATAATGCCGCCACAATTTCAGAGCAAAGATTATCGCGGCCAATTCCAAGTCATGTGTCGGGTAATTCTTCTCGTGAGGTCGAAGTTGCCTGGATCCGTATGCTATGACTCTTCCTTCTTGCATCAGAACACATCCGAACCCCAAAAGTGAAGCATCACTGAAGATTACGTATCCCTTGTCTGGTTGAGGCAGAACCAAAACTGGTGCAGTAATCAGTCTGTTCTTTAGCTCTTGGAAACTATCTTCACACTTCTCAGTCCAATCAAAACTTACGTTCTTCTTGGTCAGGGCAGTAAGTGGTACGGCAATTCTGGCATAGTTCTGGATGAACTTCCTGTAGTACCCTGTCATGCCTAAGAAGCTTCTGACCTCCTTCATAGTTTTCGGCTGAGGCCAATCTTTTACTGCTTCTATCTTCTGCGGGTCTGTAGCCACTCCATCCTCAGAAAGGACATGGCCCAAGAAGGCCACTTCTGACTTCCAGAATTCACATTTCGTCAGTTTGGCGTATAGCTGGTGCTCTCGTAGCTTGGTCAATACTGCAGTTAGATGCTCAGTATGGTCCTCTTCTGTTTTTGAATATACCAAGATGTCGTCTAGGAAGACAACCACGAAGGAATCGATGAATGGTCGCAAGATGCGGTTCATCATGTCCATGAAGATTGCTGGAGCGTTCGTCACCCCGAATGGCATTACTAAAAACTCGTAATGACTGTGCCGAGTCCGGAATGCAGTCTTGGGTATATCTTCTTCTCTGACCCGAACTTGATGATAGCCTGAACGCAAATCGATCTTTGAAAATACAGCTGCTCCCTGAAGCTGATCAAACAGGTCATCGATCCTGGGAATGGGGTACTGATTTCGAATAGTCACCTTGTTCAATTCCCGATAATCGATGCACATTCTCGAGGTTCCATCCTTCTTCTTTACTACTAGCACAGGTGCTCCCCAGGGGGAGGCACTTGGTCTGATAAACCCTCTTTGTAGCAGTTCTTCAATTTGCTCCTTTACTTCCTTCTGCTATACTGGTGCCATTCGATAGGGTGTTTTTGACACTGGTGCGCTGCCTGGATGGATAGTAATGCTGAACTCGACATCCCTGCGCGGTGGGAGTCCAGGTAATTCTTCCAAAAATACGCGGGAAATTTTCGTACGATCGGTATCGCCTTGACTTCACTTGGCACTAGTACCTTAGTTGCTGCGGTAAGAATTTCCGCGTTCTGTTTCTTCCTTCCTTGGAACACAAGCTCCGGCCCTCCGGGTGGGGTAATGGTTACCCTCCTTTCCTTGAAATCGATGCTAGCCTTATGCCTGGCCATCCAGTCCATCCCGATAATTACGTCTGTCCCTACAAAGCCCAATTCTAGTAAGTCTATGCTCAGGGTCTTTCCGCCAATCAGGAGATTGCATCCCTTGTAGCATGAATTTGCAGGGAGGGTTGCTCCCGATGGGGTACCCACCAACAACACTGATTCCGGAGTTGCCTCCTAGGTGCATTTCAGCTTCTTGGAGAATGTTCCAGACACGAAGGAATGTGATGACCCACTATCAAACAAAACAGTTGCCTGGATTTCATTTATATTAATCCAACCTGTTTACAAAAGTGGTTACATCGATACTTATCTTATGCCAAAATATTCAAAATACTACAAAAGCTTAACCATACTCCTTCACCTACCGGTGATAACTCCCTCGTCTTCATTGGCGTCTTCTTCTGTGAGTGCAAATACTTTCCCCTGGCGGTTTATTCCCTTCTTGTTGGCCCTGGGAGCCGGCCCACCGTTGCCCCTGTGAAGTTGGGGACAGTTTGGCCAAACATGGCCAACCTTCCCGCAATTGTAGCAGGTGCGGGCATCACTCTGAGGGTTCCCATTCTTGGGGCATTGGTTCCTGAAATGCCCTGGCTCACCACATGTAAAACAGTTCCCTGTCTTGATGTTGCTGGTGCTGCTAACCTTCTTCTGAAATTTTTGGTTCCCACCCTGGTTTCTGAATCCTGACGCTGGTGCATGCCTTTTTCCCTTGTCCCATCTTCCAGTGTTTCCTTGCAGTTCAGGCCCCTTATTCATGTCTAACTCCGTCGTAGCTGCTCGACGGACTAGCTTCTCGAACCTCCGGATGCAAAGCGGTATCATCTTAGTCCTAAGTACTGGCTTAAGCCCTTGCTCAAACCTCTTGGTCTTTTTAACTTCATCTTGTACCATTTCCGGAGCATAGCGGGAAAGCTGGGTGAACTTGGTCTCATATTCTCGGACCGTCATGCTTCCCTGCTTTAGGTTGTGGGACTCCATGGCTTTTTCCTCTTGCACGTCTAGTGGGAAATAGTGTTGCCTGAATTCTGCCAGAAAATCCTCCCAGGTAATGGGCCCTTCGCCCATGCCTCTTTTTACTGATTGCCACCAGACTCCGGCATCTTTTTCTAGCAGAACGCTGGCTAGCCTGACCTTGTTATCCTCTGGCATCAGCATCACCTCAAACACTGTCTCGACTTGACGAATCCAGTCGTCAGCCGCTGTCGGGTCTGCCTTGCCTTCAAAAACAGGCGGCCTCATCCTTCGGAATGATTCGACCATCTTAACAGGGTCGGTAGCTGCTGCTCCCCGATTACCCCCGGGTGCTCCTGGTTGCTGCACGTGGTTTCGGCTTGCTTCTGCGAGGTCACCCAAGGCCTGGTACATACGAGCAAATTCTGTCTCCAAATCAAGACCTGTACCATTGCCTCCACTGCCCTCGCCTTCCAGATTGTCGGTCCTACCACTCCTGGTCCTGCGTGACATCTGGCAGAAGAGAGTAACGGAATACACAGGGCATCATACTTGTTACAAAAATAACATTCATTCAATTTATCATGCACATAAGATTTGCAGAAAACATAAAGCTAACTTCATTATATCATAACCCCAGGTCTTACATAGCCATTACCTTCCTTACATTTATATCTCACAGTAGGAAGCAAAATATCCAAAATAACAAAATAGCCTAGGGCGCCTAACTACCTAGCCAGTACTACTAGAGGTCCCGTCCCCTTCACCAGGTGGTGCCAACAGTGCAAGTAGCTGTGAAACCTGTGCCTGCAGCTCCGTGCATTTGCGCTCCAGGCGCGCAAATTGCACACGGTGGGTGTGCTTCGGGATTACTATCTTGCGGTCTGCCCTTGCCCTTGCCCTCCTTAACTCCGCTATTTCTTTCTCATTGTTGAGGACTACGAACTCACAGGAGTCCATTCTGTTTTCCAGGCAGACATGGCACCATCCCCATGTTTCCAGATCCTGAAAGACCTGGTCGAAAGCTTGTTGTACTGGGTTAGGCGGGGGAGGTGGTGGTGGTGCTGCTGGGTTCTGGCCATTGGCAGGGGCACCCCCTGCTGCGGCAGCTGCAGTGCCTCCATTGGCCAATCCTACTCCAACCGGTGACTCGTCCCCATCTGTGAGGGGTTCCAAGTCCGAGCCCACCTCGATTGCAACTCCGCGTGTCACTCCATTTCCTGGGGGAACTGCTCCGTTCGACATCCTGTATGGAGTGGATACGGAAATTAGCATAGATATAGAACATCATAATACATAAGTTGAAGGAACAACAGTATGAATTATAATTGTCTACAACCAGCTAAAAGGAAGCCTAACCCCTACGACGTTCCTAAGTGTATTTTCCTTCTATGTTTGGACTATAAATTGAAGTCGGCTCTGATACCACTCTGTAGCACCCCGATTTCCATATACTGGGAAACCGTGACATGGGCCAAGACCTTTCCTTCAATAAGTCACAAAACACAGAAAACCGTAAAATTTAAAACTTTTTATTAACTCAATATTACAGGCCGAATGTTCCCATTAATACACTAGATTACATCAGAGTATACATGAAATAGTTATTACAGCGGAAATTAAAACTTGACGTTGGCTCCTCACTTTCCTTGCCTTGAGTCCTTCTGAATCTCGCACCTGTATTTTTGCGGTCCAGTACCTATGGAAGTGGGGACGTCAGTATTCACTGATGCTTAAAGGCTGATCATATAGCAGCGAATCTCCAACACAATATATATACAATAGGGTGAAGTATGTCGGTGTAGTTTAAGTGTTCGTGAGTGCAGTGATTAGAATATAATACATGTCAATCAAACTGGAATACCAAAGCACTGCCAACTAAACTAGAATACTAATGCACTGTCAACTGAGCTAGAGTACTAATGTACTATCAACTAAGCTAGGATACTAATGCCATGTCAACTAAACTAGGATGCTCATATTCTAATATCAGCAAGTCTCCGAAGCAACATGCAGCCCATACTACATGCGACCCCATCTCAAGCCGTTTCTCCATATATAGGGATTGAACCCGCGTTATGAACTCTAATTGCACTCAACCTGTTCCTGACACCTACACGTGGCTAATGAGGTTGCAGGCGTGGTCAAGTCCCACTATTGCATTTCGCCAGTGGTGTCTATGTTCGCCACTGCGACCCGGCCAACCGGACCTCTCTCAAAATAGACGAACCCATTGTATCGGGCGTCATTCCAAAATCAAACTATAGGGTTTCACAAGCGCAGGGTAGCACGAAGCCTACCCTGTGGCACCCTCTGGGGTATCGCAAGCGCAGGACTGCACAATGCATCCTGTGGCACCCCCAGCCACGGTACTTCAGAAATTAACAGCGCGAGATACGCAACTCGTGTCCTCAACTTGTGAGACGGCACCGTACGTATCCCTTTGACAGGAAGGCGCAACCCAATAACACCACCTAGTCTGCCTCCAGGGACGAGTTAGTCATAAGGTGCCCCCTACAACATTCTAAGCAAAATAGATTGAACTAAACATGGTAGGAATTTCTTAGAATGAATCCTACAACATTCTAAGCAAAATAGATTGAACTAAATATGGTAGGAATTTCTTAGAATGAATCCTACAATATTCTAAGCAAAATAGATTGAACTAAACATGGTAGGAACATTCTAAGCAAAATAGATGGAACTAAACATGGTAGGAATTTCTTAGAATGAATCCTACAACATTCTAAGCATAATTAGACTAATCTAAACATGGTAAGAATTTTAGAATCAATCCTACAACATTCTAAGCATAATTAGACTAATCTAAACATGGTAGGAATTTTAGAATCAATCCTACAACATTCTAAGCATAATTAGACTAATCTAAACATGGTAGGAATTTTAGAATCAATCCTGCAACATTCTAAGCATAATTAGACTAATCTAAACATGGTAGGAATTTTAGAATCAATCCTACAACATTCTAAGCATAATTAGACTAATCTAAACATGGTAGGAATTTTAGAATCAATCCTACAACATTCTAAGCATAATTAGACTAATCTAAACATGGTAGGAATTTTAGAATCAATCCTACAACATTTGAAGCATGAATATTACTTCTAAACATGATAAGTATTTTTAGAGGGGATCCTACAACATTTGAAGCATAAATATTGCTTCTAAACATGATAAGTATTTTTAGGAGGGATCCTACAACCTTTGAAGCATAAATATTGCTTCTAAACATGATAAGTATTTTTAGGAGGGATCCTACAACATTTGAAGCATAAATATTGCTTCTAAATATGATATAATAAATTCCACATCTACTATTACTACTTTAATGGAAACATACACATCTACTATTGCTATTTAAATTGAAGCATACATATCTACTACTACTACAACTTTATTAGAACATATATATCTACTACTACTACTATGAACATCAATTAAAATTTAGCATAAACATCTACAACTAAATTACTACAAAAAAAAAAGAGATCTTTATTAGCATAGGTTTCTTACTAGTGGACATAAAAGAGATTTTTTTGATCTTTTTAAAACTAGTGTTTAGAAAGAAAAGATCTTTTTATTTATTTATTTTACCACTAGTGATTTAGCTAGTTTCTTTTTCATACTTTAAGATTAAAACTAAACAATAACACAACAAGTAAGAACACTTCATTTTTGGGTTTAATCAACATATGTTCTCTTTTAGTCCAAGGTTCAACATAGGTCCTACAACCCAAATGGTTGTAACCAAATTCATATGCCTTATGTATGGGTTCATATTCAAGTCCTACAACCTTACATGGTTGTATGCAAAAGTTTATGTGTATGTATCCTTTTAGTCCAAGTAGTTAACTCTTTACCATACAACAACAAACAAAAGAACTCTTTTTTTTTAGATGGTTCATACTACAACATACAATATAAGATTTCACACCAAAAAAAGAAAGGTAAACAAGAGGGTAAGAAGACGAAGAACATCAAAAACCATCTTTCAAATAACAAACAAACAAACAAATAATCAAACACAAACCTAGGAGAACCCCCACCTTGTTTCTTTCCTTGTTGGAAGAACTAAACTATCCTCCTTCTTTCTCCTAGAACTCCTACCAACCTACAAATAAAAACTCTCAAGTTAGATCACTCATTCTTTTCTTTTCGTTCTTTCTTTTCCTTTCTTTCTAAAATGAAACCATGGTGAAGGAAGGGGGTATTTATAGGAGGAGAGAAATGTGGATATTGCAAATGTGCACCCACACAATTGCACAAAAACCCCCCTTCTTTTGGGGCCGGATCACCTAGTGGAGGGAGTGGTGAGGTGGAGGTATGGTGAGGGTATGGGTCTTTGGTGAGGTGGAGGGTGATGTGGAGGAGAGAGTGTTCTAGAAGGATTATTAACCCTTATGTCTTTGTAACCCTATGTTTAGCTACAACAATTCCTAATTATCCACTAGATTGCCATGGCTAAAAGATAGCACAATGGGGAAAGAAAAATAAAATAATCAAGTAGTCATACGTTAATAAAATAATATTATTAATAGTCGATCGGGATATTACACCTGACCCCCACATCAGAGTCGTCAGAATCGGGAGAAGATCACGGTTGAAGAACGGCGACCCATCCTCCCGAAGAGCATTTCCCTCGGGTCCGGACTACGGTCGCCAACTCTTCTGCCTTGTCCTCCCCCGTCCCTGACACCCACATCGAAGTCGTCAGGAACGGGAAAAGAACAAGGTAGTAGAGTGACCACCCCTCCGAACCTTTAGAGGCGAAAACTTTTCACAAGGCCGGCATCCGCCCAAGGGCAGACACCATCGATGCCACTAAAGCTCAAGACTGCAATGACTAAAACTACAAGGGGGGTGTGGTACTTATAGCCTTTCCCCAAGAGACTGTCAGTATGACCCTCGTAAGTCCAACAGTCGCGCCTAGGGAGCTGAAGCACCGCGTATTAATTTAAGGGCACCACTCTCAACGCCCATTGAGAAGGTGGAACGACCCCATGGATCCCGGAGCACCATTAATGCTGTTTGGGAACTGGTCCCATCTTTTCAGAACGACGCTCGGACGGCCAAGGGCCCACACTCCTCGTCAGGCTGCGTGGCCGCAGCTTCGAAACAGCTGTACCTTAGCCGCCGCACCGAGCGGCACCTGAAGGCGCCGAGCAAGATTCAGAACCGCGGCAAAGTAGTGAGTTTCGAGGCCAAGGTGCTCGATGAAGCAACCACTCGCCTCGTGGTTCATTTCGAAGCCTACCCTAGCTAGCGCGATTACAACACAACAAGAAGCCAGTAAAGGACAGTTCGAATAAATCAACTCCAATTTTATTAATATAGCATGGATAAATTTACAAAAAGATTACAACAAAACACAGTTCGGAAGTCCGAAGACAAGACACGCCCCGTTTACTGCCTCCGCGGAAGGGGGACGCTCCGGTTCAGTGACACCTTGGGTCGGCGCTTCTTGACCTCCGAGCTCGTCTCTAGACTGACGAATCGAGACGCCCCCTCGCCGCTGACCCTGACAGTCGCTCCAACCGAAGCACCACTTGAAGACACCGCTACCCCACTTTGGGCGTCGGCTGTAGTCCTACCTATGATAGGGGTTCGGTTCGCGGCTTGATAGAACGTAATCCCTCGCTCAATCTCTTCGCGAGTGCACGAGGTGCTCCGGACGTTAGCCCTCACCGGCTGAGGCTTGAGCCGAGCAACCTCTTCCTCCAGTTCGACGATCCGGTCCTTCAGCGTGCCGTCCTTCACAATCACTTTGAATCGAGGAAGTTTTGCCGAACCAGGATACTCGGCGCTGTCGGATATAATGCGGCGCAAGTGGGTCACCTCGATGCTCTTGTCGACCGTCACCCTTTGCAACTGTTCTACCTTCCTTGCATAGTCATCTCGTTCGGCCGAAACCCGAACCAACTCTTCCTCCTTCGCAGATAGTTCGGCCTCGACTATCTGCAGATGATGCAGCTCGACCAACAGCTCACTATTCCTCTTCTCTACATTATAAAGTATTCTCCTCGTCAGATGAACCTCGCCCTCGAGACGATCCTCCTGGGACCGCTGAAATAACTCTGCTCGGCGCCGATCTGCTGGGGTGATAAAAGTCTGCTCGGCAATCTGAAATGAGAAGGGGACAACATTGAAGTACTATATGGCCGAACCAAACACTTAGACAGAAGTCCAAAATCAAAACACTTTTCATTCATCATCAAAAGCGGTGGCCAGTCCGCAAAAGGCATTACACTGTGAAAGAAAAAACAAAACAAAAAACTACAAAAAAATTTACGAGGGGATCAGGGGTCCACCTGCGTCGCCGCTTCGACCACGGGCGCGTCGCCAGGTGGCCCCTCGATCCTCCCCTCGACCAGGGCGTTCGCCACAGGTGGGTCGGCCTCCTCCTCCTCGTCATCGCCATCGACCTCGTCGCCTTCGCCTCCTTCCTCCTCACCGCCTGAGGGCGACCCGGGCCACAGTCTGTAGCCGACCCGCTCGAAGCCGGGGACGCGATCCTGAACATGGTCGAGTGCCCTCTGATAGGATAGCTCCATGTTCTTGGCCATGTGTTTCTTCGCCTCAGCCTCGACCTCGGCCTCTACCTCGGCCCTAATCTTCACGGCCAGCGCCTCCTTCTCTGCCTTCAGGTCGGCCAGAGACTTCGCCGACACGGCCAGCTCCTCGGCAGCCTTCGTGGCCTTGGCAAACTCCGCGTCAAGTCGCCCCTTGACTCTCTCCAAGTCCGCCTCAAGATCGGCGACCCGGACTTCCAAGGCCTCAACCCGCCGCTGCTCAGCCTCGAGCTGCCGAACCGCCTTGACCTTCTCCGCCCTGTCTTTGTCACTAGCGGCCTTCAGCTCCTTCTCCTGCTCAGCGAACGTCTCGAGAAGGTGGTCGAAGTGGCAGGTGGCCTGCAAAGACAACGATCAGAGCAATGTGCAGGCCGAGCAGAAAACTTGAACAAATTCGCAAAGAGATACTTACCGACACGAGCGACCGAGCCACCTCATAGGTGTCGTCACCGACCGTCCCCGCTTTCAGTGCAGCTCTGTCCTTCGGCATCGCCAAGTGCTTGACGACCTGCACCGACATCTGCGAGTTGCCGAGGAATCCGTCGTGATTCTTCACCCGCCAGTTCGGCACAAACAGCTGCTTGTGCTGCTCGGTCAGGATTTCCTCGGCCGCTTTAGTCAACGGCGGAGCCTCAAGCGTCAGCGCCGCGTTAACATCAAAGGCCCCCTCAATCACGGTCGGGGCCACAGGGACCGAGGGCTCCTCGGCAACAACCACCTCCGAAGGCACCTCAGTAGCCGGAGGAGGCGGGGTGGTGGTAGAGGTGACCGTGGGCTGCGGAGTCAACGAGGCAGCCGCGGCCGCCCTCTTCCTCTTTCTTCCTCCGGCCAACTTGGACTTATCGGCCATCATAGCGTTGAAATCAATCTTCATCGCTTCTGCATCGGACAACAAAAAAGAGTCAGCAAGACGAACTAAAAACTTGAAAGAAAAACGAAAATAAATGAGATGTCAGGAGCATACTCGGGTCGATGGGGCTAAGGCCGGACCCGAACAGCACCTCCTCTGTCAACTCCCTCCAACTCAGCAAGGGAAGGGCCATGATCTTCCTCGCCACTTCTTCCTCGGCCTCAGACAGTACAGGGTCGGCTCTCGAAAATTTCGGCACCTCCACTTTCCATCGGGTCGGAATATGCCGTATCGCCTCACCCCTTAGTATAAAATACTTCTCTTTCCAACCCTTAATTGAGTCCGGATTTTCTATGATCCTAACGCCCTTCCTCGGCCCCAAGTAGTACCAATGCTCCGTCTTGTACATCTGGTTTATCCGATACAGGCCTCGGAAGACTGTTAGGTCCGGCTCTACTCCAGCTTTGTAGCACTGAAGCAAGAAGGCATTCACGTGACGCCATGTGTTCGGCATGAATTGGGTCGGCGCGAGGCAGAACCAGCCGAGGATCTGGAGGATGAAAGGATGCAGCGGAAAACGTAGTCCGGCATTCAAGGAGTCGAAGTCGAACATGCACATGTCCGACGACGACAGCTTGGAATTCGCTCGCATCCCGGGGCCGGGGATCATCAGCTTGTACTCCGGAGGGATGGCGAATACCTTTCTAATCCGAAGGAGATCCCTCTCGGATAACACCGAAATAAGCTCGTCGGCTTCGGTGGGAAGGGTCGGGTTAGGTTCTTCGACGACTTTCGACTTTCCGTAGATCGCTTTCTCCAAAAGGTCGCCCTCGTACTGCCTGACCCCCGAATGTCCAGACAGAACCAAGGGATATCGTCCCATCTCGGGGGCTTGCTTCGGGTTCTCCACAATCACCTCAACCATGGGAGATTGGGTCGCCACCCTCCTCTTCTTCTTCTCCTGCCTCGCCTCGGTAGCCGACGGCTCGGCGACCTGCTTTCCCTTCCTTCGGGCCTCCGCCCTCCTCCTCTTCTCGGCGCCATCATCGCCCGAAGACGAGGCCCCACTCCCCGAGTTCACTCTTGACATCTCTAGAAAAAAGCTAAGGCTAAGTAGACTGACCTTTGAAGTGACGTTCACGGTCGGAATGCGCTCACCGAAAATCGCCTGGCCCACGCGACAGCTAACGTCACCACCTTGGAGCAAGAGTCGCCGCTAGCAAAGAACTTAGAGAACAAAAGTGAAATCTTGGAGTGAAAAGTAAGAAATGAACTGGGGGGTGGGGGAGTGAAAACTTATAACCCCAAAACATACTGGGCCCCCTTGGGAACCTCAAAGGCCCACTAGGAAGCCAAAGCGCCAAGCGGAAAGTTGCGACGTTAGGAAAAGCAAAAAACTCTTCAAATCACTCAAGTTAACGACTCGGCCACCGGTCTGCCAAGCCGAGCTATCGAACAGCCCGGCTAAGCAACCGAGCTACTGAGTTCCTTCATAATATCTCAACTCATCGCCTCGGCCAACAGCCCTGAGGCTCCGAGCCGAGATGACGAGGAACCGACCCTCGTATATGGAGAAAAATCCTTCCGAGGCGAAGTCACCGTCGGACTTTCCAACATTCGCGTCAGAATTCGATGGACGGTTCAGATCTTGCCACGACCACAAAACGACAAGATAACGTTTTCTCGTGATCTGAACCCCATCCTCGTGATGCGCGCCATGATGGACGGACCGGATCCGGCCACGTGTACCTTCCGAACTGCCTGCCATCGGCCTGCTCAACCGAGCTACCGAACAGCTTAGTCGAGCAGCCGAGCCACTGGGCTCGAAAAAAACGGTACAATCAAGAGACGCTTCCTTCAAAATACCCAACTCAGCACCTCGGCCAACAGCCCTGAGGCTCCGAGCCGAGATGACGAGGAACCGACCCTCGTATGTGGAGAAAAATCCTTCCGAGGCGAAGTCACCGTCGGATCTCTCCAACATTCGCGTCAGAATTCGATGGACGGTTCAGATCTTGCCACGCCCACAAAATGACAAGATAACATTTTCTCGTGATCTGAACCCCATCCTCGTGATGCGTGCCATGATGGACGGACCGGATCCGGCCACGTGTACCTTCCAAACTGCCTGCCATCGGCCTGCTCAACCGAGCTACCGAACATGTAGAACCCCGTATTTTCAAATGTTATTTTAATTATTTGAAAATAAATTTTAAATGATTTTGAGTATTTGATATATATTTTCTAAAATATTTATCTTTTGTACACGTGCAAAACACGTTCAAATGGCTTTTCAGAAGTTTGAAAAATTTAGTTTTCCTTATAAAAAATCATTATTTATTATTTGAGAACTATTTAATATTTTTCCCAGATTTTTCTGAAATTAATTAGTACTATTTGCAATTTTTGAGAAAAGAAGGACTTATTTGCAAAATTGACAATTTTGAGGGTTGAAGTGCAAAACGTATTTGCTGGACATTCCGATCAGTATTTGTTGAGGTTTAGAAATATATTTTTCTATTAGATCCTAATTTAAATAATATTTGGTTTAATTTTCAAGAAAAGGATTATATATGTGAGATGTACTTTTGGAAAGGATTATTTTGTAAAGTGGGAATAAAACCCTAATGTTCTATCCGGCATATATAAGAGAAATTCTCTTTCAGCCGTCATTGAGAAAGAATACAGATTTTTGGTGATTTGGATTTTGAAGAACAAAGGAGGATTCTTGGATCTAGCAAGGAGGAGCTTTTGTGGATCTTTTCTTCAAATCAAAGGTGAGTGGTTTTGTTTTGCTTTGCTTTGTTTTGTTTGTCTTGATTGATGAATGACGTAAGATCTTGTTATGCTTGCTTGTGTTCATTATGACATTATTTTGTTAGTCTCATTGTATGTATGATATGGATCTATTAGTTGATATGGAGGATGAGAACTCTTATTGATATTTGGATCATGTATGAGAAATATTAAGATTTGTTGAGGAAATGTGGAATTATGAGATCGTATTGTTGGGAGACATATTAATAATTTATTGTGTTATGATCAGATAATAAACATCTGGATCTCATGATTGTAGTTCAGATTTTATGATGGTGTTGTGAAAGAAGTTTGATGAGAAAAACCCTAATAGAAAGATTAAGAGTTTGGATCATGAGGATAGGAGATTTGAGTATTTGATTGATTGAATAATGTATCCATGATAGAGATATTTGAGAGTTGTTCATTTGCCTGGATACAAATTTAATTTTTGGGATCGTTGGATCTTTGGAAAAACTCCAGTTTAGTTTTGTGTTCAGACCTATCTTTTGGGAATCTGTAGCCGACAGCCGACTGTCTTGCGAAGCAGTCAACTGGTACGAGCCTACTGTGTATTTTTGAGTCTTGAGATTTGTTCGGGACAGTCGACCTAGACTGAGGTCAGTCGACTGATCCTCTGTTTGTGATTTTGTTCAGTCCTTTCGGGACAGTCGACCTATGACCCTTCAGTCGACTCAAATACTTAGATTATTTTGATGAGGACTATTTGAAATTGTCTCGGGGCAGTCGACTGATGATTTGTCAAGTCGACTGGTCATGCCTTAGATTATTTTTGTAAAATGTTGGGATATGTCCTCTGGACAGTCGACTGGCCCATTATGCAGTCGACTGGTCCTGAAGGATCTTTGTATCTGATTTGAGATATTCCGTTTAGTGTTTGATTTTGAGATGTTTTGTTCAGTAATTGATTTTAAGACATTTGTTCAGTATTTGATTTTTGAGATGTTCAGTTAGGAACATGATTTTGAGATATTTTGTTGAGCCACTTGTTAAGTGGAAATTTGTTCAGATATTTGTTTGAGTCTCTAGAGGTATGTGACCCTAGTATACCGGTGTTGAGATATTTGTTCAGTTATTTGTTGAGGCCCATTGAGGCAAATTTTCAGTTATTCAGATTTTTAGTCCGGTAGGGTACACTACTCTAGGAGATTTGTTCAGTAACCCAAATTAATAAGGACAGGCATTAGTGGTGTCATGACGAATGGGAACTTGAGTTATGCACCTCAGTATGGCTTTTGATGTAGGACTTAATCTCCTGAATTATCCAAGTAGTTAACTTGAGATGTGTGATTTATCTCCGGAATTATCCAGGTAGTTAACCTGTGATGTGAGGTATATCTCCTGAATTATCCAAGTAATTATCTTGTGATGTGGGATTGACCTACAGAATGATCGGAGTCGAGGCGAACGCTTTTGGGGTATCCTTGTGATTATGAGTCTATGTTTAGATGTGGGATGATCTCCTGAATTATCCAGGGAAAATACCTGTGATGTGGGATCAATCTCCGGAATGATCGAGCATGGGCAAGTTATCATAGTTTATCTTCATCTCTTAGTAGTCATCGTTGTCAGCATGTAGTCATGATGTTTTCTTGAATCACTTTTATGCATTCGGATTTCCTGTTTTTACACACTTGGCTTTTGGATTTGATATCACCCATTACTCTTTTATTGTTACTTCATACTTTAGTGTTTGATTATTATTTGTTGGATGTTGTTATTTCAGTTCATTCATGATATTTGTTTGATTTGTTGCCACTCACACCATTTATGGCTGACCCCGTAGTTTGGGGGTTAGGGTTCAACTCTAGCCTCACTTGTTGCAGGTCATTGCTTAGTTGGAGGTTGAACGCTTGAGTGGGCAATATGAGATTATTGGATTATTTAGTGTTGGTGTAAAATTGTTAAGATATATTTGAATCATTATTGAGTTGCAAATAAAAGATCAATTTGTGTTGAGATGTTTAGACTTCCGCTGTAATTGTAAAATTTGTTGTAATAAGAGAAAGAAAAATTTTAATGGTGTTGTTGGTGTTTATTGTTGTATTGAAGTGGATTGCTGGGATTTCGCCACTTATTTTCTAAGCTCTCATATTAGAAATTTGGGGCGCTACAGAACAGCTTAGTCGAGCAGCCGAGCCACTGGGCTCGATAAAACGGTACAATCAAGAGGCATTTCCTTCAAAATATCCAACTCAGCGTCTCGGCCAACAGCCCTGAGGCTCCGAGCCGAGATGACGAGGAACCGACCCTCGTATATGGAGAAAAATCCTTCCGGGGCGAAGTCACCGTCAGATCTCTCCAACATTCGCGTCAGAATTCGACGGACGGTCCAGATCTTGCCACGCCCACAAAACTACAAGATAACGTTTTCTCGTGATCTGAACCCCATCCTTGTGATTCGCGCCATGATGGACGGACCAGATCCGGCCATGTGTACCTCCCGAACTGCCTACCATCGGCCTGCTCAACCGAGCTACCGAACAGCTTAGTCGAGCAGCCGAGCTACAGGGCTCGGAAAAGCGACACCAATAAGAGACAACCTTCAAAGTATCCAACTCTGCGCCTCGGCGTACGCCACTCAAGCTCCGAGCCGAGATGAAGAGGAACCGACCTTCGTATATGGCGAAAAAAACTCGCCGACCCATATCAGTCGTTGGATCTTGTCGAAAAGCGCGCTCGTCGTGATGGACGGATCAGATCTCGCCACGTCCACTACACGACAAGATAGCATTTTATGGAGATTCACGCTGAGATGAACGGCCCAGATGACGCCACGTACTTCGGCTAATTCCGAACTAAATATGCCGAGTCGAGAGGACGAGGAACCGATCCTCTTACGCCGCGGAAGAGTCTGTCGAGCCGTGAGGACGAGGAATCGATCCTCTTATGCCGCGGAAGACTCTGCCGAGTCGAGAGGACGAGGAACCGATCCTCTTACGCCGCGGAAGAGTCTGCCGAGCCGAGAGGACGAGGAACCGACCCTCGTATATGGCAAAAAAATGCTCCGACCCATATCAGCCGTTGGATCTTGTCGAAAAGCGCGCTCGTCATGATGGACGGATCAGACCTCGCCACGTCCACTACAAGACAAGATAGCATTTTATGGAGATCCACGCTGAGATGGACGGCCCAGATGACGCCACGTACCTCGGATCCTCCGAGCCGAGGCACTGATCCTCCGAACCGAAGCACTGACCCTCCGAGCCGAGGAGCCGACCCTCGTATACGGCAAAAAAGCCTGCCGAGGAACGAGGGCCGTCTGATTACTCAGAAATTCGCACTCCGCGCTGATCGAAGGACCAGATTGCGCCATGTCGTAAATTGGTATTTAAAAATCGATTTTTATTTATTTAAATCGTTTTATTTATTTAAAAATTGCGAAAAATTGCTAAAAATTCGGGAAAATTAACTAAAAATTCTAGAACATAATTAAAAATTTAGGGGGATATTTTTGAGCCCCTAAACGAACAATTATTGCCTAGAACGTACTGTTAAGCCCCCCGAACGATTAGTTAACACATCGCAAAAATTAAATAAATAGCCCGAAAAAATAGATAAAAACTCGATACGACTTCGGAACATCGTATGGCTTCAAAAAAAGAAGAAGTTACCTTACCACCCACTTCAGGATTCAAAATCACCCATTCGGACTCCGATACAACCCCACTAGCCACTAAAACAGTCAAACTACTCCACAAAGATTGATCATCCTCAGCCTTTAGGAGTGGGGGGCTCGTAATGTGGCTAAAAATAGGGGCTCAATCGAGACCGTCCAAACTGGGCACGAATCCCGAAGCACAGGGGTAAAACGGTAATTTCACCTACAAACGGGTTTGAAGCGGGTACTGGGTCTCCTTCTCATAGATCCAATAACCCGCGAACGGTTCCACCTCAACTGGGTGCGGGCTTCAACCCGCAACAAACTCGGTCCAGCCGGATAGAATTAGAGTTTCTGATTAACATTAATCAACGGCCCTGATTCATATCTATCCTTTCACTGGGGATTAGGGATTACATTCCTTATCTATACACAGGAATTACATGCCTAATCTGTTCCCTAAGATGCCTATAAATACCCCCCATCCATCTCCATTAAGAGGTAATCAATCTTTCTCCAGTTTTTGCGCTCTTTCATAGTCTTCCAGATAACTGACTTGAGCGTTGGAGGGTGCGTCGCCGGGAACAACCCCGGTGTCTCGTACTTTTTGCAGGTGTACGGCGGGATCGACGATCAAACCCCGACGGAACAGGTATACAGGTTTACTATTCAGTTTCCCTAAGAATCCACAAATACTATCTGTTTGCCCCCACACCAAATTTAGCGGCAACACAGTCATTTCTCATTTTCTTGGAGATACAAACGTATCCTTTAATTTCTTTAATACAAACAGAGCAATTGTTCTACCTATGTTTTGGATTTCTCTAATCATGCGTGTTATGTTGTTGAGAAATGTTTGATTTACAGTGTGACTCAGCTTAACAGAATAATGAAGTTGATGTAACATTTAGTAGTTACTTTAATCAAGCCAAGCATAAATTATTTTCTAAATCTTTTTTATTGCCTGAAATTCAATTAGCTATAGTTATTGATGGTTATTTTATGAGAATAAACTAAGATTACAGAAGTATACAGGTGAAAAAGCAATGTATCTCACTCATTTAAACGTCATCATCTCAAACAATTAGTGTAAAAATTCATTAGTAACTTATGGTTTTATGAATCTTTATTTTAAATTTATTTCTAAACAACAAATAGCAGGTTGTGTTTTAAGTTTGATTGAAGTTAATCTTTTAAATTTCAACGAAATTGTGAATAATGTTGGAGGTGAAAAGTAGCACGCCAAACCGATCATTTAATTTAATCCAAACCGAGCTTAATGGCTTGGTTGGAAACCGATCCAATTAAGGCTCGGATTGATTGCGAATGAGAAAACTAAAAACCGATTTTCTTTGGATCGGTGGTGAATGATCAATATTAGGTCGGATACCGATCGATGCCCACCCATACTCATAAACATCTTTTTTTTACACTCAAAACTCTTAAACATCTTATTTTGCTAATTCCGACATCTTGCTTCCACAAACAGAGAAACTAATATCTAGACCCTAATGATACTTCTTTAGTTTGTTTTCAGGAAGTAACTTTAGAGTCTATTTCTTTTGATACCACACCAATTTTTAAGCGGAGCAAAAAATTGATTTCCGCTTGGTTCCGGAATTGTGTTTTAATACTGACGTTGGCATCTTGTGGGAAGGGAATTCAAATCATCAAGAGCAACTTCAATATAAAAAAATATTTTTCACAAGCATTCTTTTTTGAGGTTAAAAAACAATGCTTGCGAAAAATACTTTTTTTCGCAACCATTGTCCATCTATAGATAAACATCGTAGTCTATGATTTTTTTTTAATCGCAAATAAAACAATTGAGTAGAGAAGTCGTTTTCAAAAGTTATAGTTTCACCTGCAGTTGCCGAGTGTTTATAGCCTACTAATGAATTTTTTACCGTACTGACCCATTTTTTGAAAATATTTGACGCTCTAACCCACTTTCGAAAATAATTAGCGAACTAATTCAATTTTGGACAAGTCAGTAAAAACGTTCTTAGAAAAACGGCATAGATTATTTACATACCGTTTTTCCCAATAATGGTATCTATTTTTAAAAAAAGTATCATGCCGTTTTTTGAAGTAACGACATAGGTTATTTTGATTTTCGAGAGCTTGTAATTTCCATTTTGAGAAAAATTGCAAGTGTGAACCTTATAACAGATGCCGTTATTTAAAAAACGGCATTCTCAATACTGATGCCGTTATTTTGAATAATGGCACCAGTTATTTAGTTTGTTTGCCTATAAACAGTGGCTCCCTCATCTCACTTTCCCTTTCTCAATTGATCTGCTCTCTCTCTCTCTCACTCACTCCCGAAACCCACAAACCCTAGATCCCTAAAATCAAAAATCCCAAATATTGGAGTGCTCTCAAACTTCCCAAACAAAACAATTAAATTCTCATACATAAACCATAATTGTGATTCCCTCATTTCCTTTACAACTCTTTAAGTATCTAAATCCCTAAATTTATTTGAAAAAAATAAATTTGATGAATGAAGTTATATATATTGGTAGCATAGTACAAGAAATGTAGATTAGATTCATCTAAGTAGTAAATACGTGAAATGTATTTAAGTATTGTTGTTGATGATGTGTGAAATGTTTATTTTGATGAAAGGGAGGTATAGGTAGTATAGTATAACTAGGCTTGCCCGTTGACACGTGCCTACGGCACGTCTTCGGAACGGTGCACCTTGTTTGATCATAAAAAATAGTTTTGGAGGTCCAGCAAATTAACTGAAGTAGCAAACATAGAGCAAAAAACATATTATATGTTTTTTTTAATTTTTTTTGAATTATTTTTAAAGTTTTTAAAATTTTAAATTGTTAAATTTTTTAATTTTTTAATATTTTAAAATTTTAAAAAAATTTATTTTCTTATTTTTTTTAATAGAAGAGGGAGGGAAAGAGAGAGAAAAAAAAAATTAAAATAAATATATGAGTTGTTTTGGGTGGGAGATTTGAATTTGAGTTTTGGGGAGAACTTTTGGGGGGAAATAAGTTTTGTAAGGTTAGATTTGGGCCTTTGATTTTTGGGAGGATTGAAGGAGAGCCGATAGATTTCTTTGTGTTTTATTATATAGATAGATGTAGATTAGATTCATCTAAGTATTAGATATGTGAAATGAGATTTTGGGCTTTCAACATTTGTGAGATGAGAGCTAAGGATTGTCGTTGATGATGTAATTTAAAAATGACAATATTGTATATTTGTCACGCCCCGTTTCCCAAAATACGGGAATACGAGCACGTGACTGAGGCCCAGCGAATGATGCGAATACACCATTCATAAGCTGTACAGGTAAACTCAACAACGAGATAACAAAACAAACCACGCATGCATGTAAAATCACAATATGATAATGAAAGTTCATGACATGGTCCATAACATAACCAACAACTGTAAAATACAAATAGTTACGGGTCAACAAGCTCGGATTACAATAAGGAGTTACATGAAATAAAACATAAACTAAAGATGACATGATAAACAACAAGGCTAAAACACTTGATCAACAACACCTTCTGGTAACTCTCCATTTGGGCCTGCAAGTACATTATAACAAAAAGAAAAGAAAAGAAGACAAGAGATGCCTGTTAATACAAGTTACGGGCCGCAAGCGGTACAAACTAAAGGAAACAGGTACAAAACAAAACAAATGAGGAACAGGAAAAAGAGCAAGAAATCGAGAGACATGAAATAGGAAAAATGCAATATATAAACATGATTATGAACAAGGCATTATGGAACAAGTGGCATATAAACAAGTAATCAAGTAAACAAATATCAAGTCAATATGAACATGTAACATGTAATTGGATCATGCATGTGCACGTGTTAATCTTAAGTCTAATGTTTGATTCTATCTAGGTAGCACTTCATGCATCCATCTTTTTACTATATGGTTGCTACATACAATCAGTTACATTTAGGCCTAGTGGTGGATTTTATAGAGCGGTGTACTCAGGTAAAACATGTCAATTGTATCATGTTCGAGATACGTGCAAACTTGTAATGTGGAACATGTAGAGTGTAAACTTGTAGCGTGAAACATGTAAACTTGTAATCATGTAATGGATTCTAGAGGTGGCCCCCGTCAACTCCTGACGTGGCACTTAGTTCTACGTGGCACTTAGTTCCACATAACTTGTAATCAGGAAAAATGCGGGCCCCCTTCCGAGTACACTTACCTACATTGTCCACTACTATGGTCTTTTTCTTAAACCCTGACTTGTTACTTTTATTAATTTTATTAACATGATCATAATGCAATGAGAACGATGTCAAAATATGGACAGGGGACATTTAGGAATTATGTATGAAATATGTTCTAAGTCATGAGATCCAAAACATGCAGTTTAAATTGTCATACTTGGGTCTAATTTTTATTTCAAGTATGGGTCAACAAAATTTTAGGGTTATATAAAACAATATTGTAACTACAAAGTGATCGATAACATGTATAAAACTTAATCAAGAATTAAAAGATATTATAACAACATTCAAATTATTATCATGGGTAAAATAGTCATTCACACTATCATGTATAACCCTAAAAGTATATATGTTTGTATTATCGTGTTCATGTCATGCATATGGCAACAAAGTATTCAAGATCACATGTGAATACGGGATCGACAAATTTTGTATAGTAACAGATTGAATTCGACTTATGAATGCGAATTAGAATCAAGGAATATACTTGAGGTATTTATGCAAAGAAGCTTGTACTAGAACAAACGAATTTGTACAAGAGATACTTGCCTGATTTGACGATTCAAAAAGAGAATAACCGGTGAACTCCCAAAATTACATGCGAAATACGTGCAAGAGAGTCCAAGCAAACAAAGCCAGCAACTCAGCAACGAAATCCCCACAGCAGATCGGAACAGAACACCGAACAGCGATCAGACCGCTGTGCCCAGAACACGGGACAGCAAAACCAACAAATAGAATTCTTTCCTTACATCGGATCGGGGGCCAAAACAGTATACACCAAGTGGGATCCCTCCATGCCAAAACACAGAATTGCACTTCGGCCAATCGCACTCCTCCTTCTTCACTACGGCGAAGAGAGAAAGAGAACGGGATTGCGACGCGAGGCGGCTGCGGTGGCACTGCGACAGGGCGGAGCAACGTCGGCACCAGGTCGGGAAGCGACGGCAGCGACGGTGACCTCGACGAACTCCGGCGAGCAAGCTCTGTTTCGCTTCCGAAATAGGGGAGACAGAACTGGCAACTTGGGGCTTGAACGGCGATGACGAGAGCGATGAGGGGGGTTCACCGGAGGTGCGAAGACGAGGCGGTGACGACTAGCGGTGATGGGTCTCGGGGATGAAGTCGATAGATTTTGACTATGGCAATGGAGTTCGACGAAGGCGATGGGTTCGGTTCGAGCGGGAGACTGGGCGAAGCTTGGCAATGGCGGAAGGAGGAGGATGGCGGTGCAGCAAGGCATGGTGGCAGAGTCGAAGGAGAAAGGTGTTGGGTTCTTCGAAGGTCTTCGATGGAGGAAGAAGGTGGAAGGCGGGGGTGCGAGGAGGTTGGGGATGGCAATGGCGGGGTGGTGTTGCGAGGTGCGGTGGGAAGGCGACGGGGTTGAGCTCGAAGGGGAGAGCGAGGAGGAAGACGGAGGGGAAAGGTGGTTTGGGTTTTGTTGGTTTCGATCAGAGAAAACGAAAGAGGGCGGGAGAAGAAGGGAGGCAGGCTTTGGGTTTTTCTGATTTTTTTTTTTGGGGAACCAGGGGAGTAAGTGTACGGGAGAGAGAGAGAGAGAGATTATAATATAATAAATGTATAATAATATAATAATAATAAAGAGGGGAGAGATTATAGGGATGAGGGGTTACGGGAATCAATGACTGATTGTGTGGAGGAGATTAAAAGGCAACAAAATTACAGGATGTGGGAGTGATTAAGAGAGATCTATGGGTATTTGTTGATCTGGTCAACACAGAGAGTTTGGGTTTGGGCTAGTGAGTCAAGATCCAATAGGATTTGGATCGGGCTCAAAATAATTTAATTATTTAATTATAGGATTGTGCTTGCACTAAATAATTAGACAATTTGGGCTTAAATTAAACAATTAGCTTAAAGTCATTTAAATATTAAAATAGTGAATAATTAACTTATTGGGCTTATAATAAAAATTTGGCTCAGATTAATAAATAATAAAATAAAATAAGAAGTTGGGCTTATAAGAACAATTGAGTTTTATAAAATAGTTGTATAATATAATCAATTAAGAAATTAGTTACAAGATATTAAGAATTTAAAATACGGAGAAATACTTGGAAAAAAATATATACTAACGGAAACAGGGGTTACAATATTAGACATTGATGGATAAATGGTTATACATTAAAATTGCGATATTTCTAATCATTATATTTATAGTTCGGTATGTATGAATGGATATTGATATGAGATTTGTTTATATACATGGATATGTAGTGTGTGGAGATTTTGTGGTGGTGATTGTTATGAGTAGTAATTGGAAACGAGTATTGAGAAATTGTTGTTATCTTCAAACATCGATTATTAATTCTGTTGAAGAAACATGGCTTTCAAATTTGATTATCTCCATACATCATCAGTTATTAATATTGTTCTTGACACATTATTTTTTATGTTCACAGATAAATAGATCCTACACAACCATCTTCTTCTCATGATGTTGGTGCTTCATCTTCGCATGCATGCACAACAAGGAGGTCCGGGTCCTTTAGACCCGTCCGTACCCTATTTGCAAGAAAATCATAGGTCTCAGGCCGTGTGGACTAGAGATGTCGATAAAATAAGTTTCCGAATGCACACCATATTGTCGACGTACCTTCGAATACAAAACTATTTGGTTAATAGCGGGTTCTATGGAATATCCATGTTGGCCAAAGTGAAATGCGACCATTCATTACTTACCGCTTTTGTGGAGCGATGGAGGCCGGAGACACACAATCTACCTACCCGTTGGTGAGATGACGGTCACGCTTCAAGATATAGCTGTCATATCGGGTCTTCCAATTGATGGGGTGGTGGTCACCGGAAACCTGATTTTCAATAAAGTGATGTTGGTTAGAGATTATCTTAGGAAGGTGGTTGAAGAGGATGATAGAGATGTATTCGTTGGGGAATTAATCCGACGTTCATGGCTCTTTACAGAATTCAACAATAGTTTGGGAGATGAACCGACCGACTTCGAAATTCAAGGTTACACGTGAGCTTATCTTTTGTCGATGAACGGAGGTATTCTATTTCCTAATTCTTCCGGTGATGTAGTCCATTTAATGTACCTTCCTTTGATTGCGGACATACATAGAGCTGGGCGATATAGTTGGGGAAGTGCGGCTTTAGCCTCTCTTTACCGTGCCCTGTACAATTGTTCCTTGGGGTCGATACAAATGATGGGGCCGATGGGGTTATTGCAAATATGGTGTTGGGAACGAGTACACCTCGGCCGGCCCCGAGTAACTGTTTTGTCAGATAATTGGAGTGTGCTTAATGAGAATCCGGTGTTTAGGGCTCCTTTAGGTGTGCATTGGACGAGTAAACTCACGTGGAGAGATAACCCACGTGGTGTTTTGACGTATTATAGGGATGGACTTGATCAGCTTAGGGAAGAGTACGTCAATTGAACACCGTACACAGCCAAAAGGCTACGTCTACCCCCACTATGCACCACCAACAATCAACTTTGGTTGACAGGAGCTCCACTTATAAATTTCTCTGTCGTGGAGTTCTATTACGCCGACCGAGTCCTCGGACAATTCAATGCACATCAGCCCATCCAAGAAAATACAATGTACGACCGAAGACTTCACAATATTACTGGTCAATGTCGATTGCCAAGTATGGATTGGGCCGATCATCACCGCATTCATGTTGCATACTGGAATGAAAGAAAATGCGATTTGGTGGTAGAAGGGATTGCACTGTACGGCGGGTCGATTCAAACAGCTTACATGGCGTGGTACCGGGGTATTACACAGTTATATATTGCTCCAAGATCGGATATCCTCGCAGGTATCCAAAAGTCGGTTCCTAGGCACCAAGTAGAACCACCACCGGCACATTCCACGTCGCAACCAATGTATCAACCCAAAGCTTCCTCAAACCGACTAATCGTAAAATTTTGTTATTGTTAACAAATATGAATTTATATTTTTTTTTACACATTTTGCTTTTATTTGTTGATAAAAGTTTGGTTTACTACTAATTTATTTCGTTAGTATTGTAGATTGACAATACATGGGATATTGCGAGGAAATGTGCTCATGTGTTGAAGAGCAACGCTTCAAAGGCTTGCAAGGAGTTAGAAAGAGAAATCCTCCATCCATGTCGTACCTTACTTGAAGAGGTTGGTGACGGTCCGCGCTTCGCTGCTCTTTTACCCTCATCCGAAATTCCCACTCCACCGCTCCGAGTAAGTGTTACCCGAGCTCAACCTCCACCACCACAAACAAGACAAGTTGAACCTCCCGCACCAACAGAGAGACAAGTTCAATCTTCACCTAGGTCATCTACACATTCGGGAGCTTCTCCTTCACAATGGCCACGACGGAATAAGAGTATTTGTTTTCCTCCTTCGGGAAGTCAATTATCATCTAGAGAGATTGAAGAAGTACAAGCGGGGCATGAAGAAGATGTCGGGCCAAGTGTACCTGCGACACAAGAAATTGCCGAACATAGGAGGAAAGTCCCAGCTCAGAGAAGGAGGGAGCCGCAACACTATATGCCTAGTTAGTGTTGAATGTTTCAATTTGTAAATTTCTAAGCTTTGAATGGTCCAATCACATCAGATTCATTTTGAATGTGTAATTTTATTTTATTTTATTATGTTATGAAGTACTTGATATTTTGTAATTTTTTGTGCTTTTATCATTTGAAGCAAACAGGAAACAAATGTCTGTCTCATGCTTGTGCATGTTTTAGTTATGCTTTTATCATATGCTTTCATCATATGCAGAATTTTTTGTTATGCTTTTATCATATGAAAACAATGAAAACAATGAAAACCAAGCTTTGTCTCATGCCTGTGCATGTTTTAGCTGTAATTTATAAGTAACAGATGCCGTAATTAAAAATAACGGCATCTGTTACCAGTAACGTTATTTGCAACGACGGTATCGGTACAATACATGTACAACTTGGTATGTATTATAAACTAACTTGATAGCATTTTCCAGAACAACGACACCAATGTAAATGATGCCGTTATTGCGAAAAACGACATCAGTTGAGTCTTTTATTTCGAGAGAAATGAGGCTCTGCCAAGACCATCTAACTCCAGTTGTTTCTCTGAATAACAACATCTCCTAAAGATGTCTTTATTTAGAATAACGATACCAGTTGAGTTTTTTGGTTCGAGCAAAATGAATCTCTGCTAAATCATCCAACTTCACATTCGTTTCTCTGAATAACGGCATCTCTTAAGGATGTCGTTATTTAGATTAACGTCATCTCTAAAGGATGCCGTTATTTAGAATAACGGCACCACTTGAGTCTTTTGGTTCGAGAAAAATGAATCTCTGCCAAATCATCTAACTTCACAGTCGTTTCTCTGAATAACGGCATCTCTTAAGGATGTCGTTATTCTAAAATACGGCATCTATTATCCAAACAGTTGTGCATGTTTTGTGCAAGTTTTGAAAAACGACATCTCTTACTTATCATTTCAACCCAAAACAGTCATGGCTATTCGACAAATGTACAACAATTCAAAACATGGACAGTCATTCAACAAAAAATATCTTACACTAACATATATCTCAGACTCAACTGATGACATTACCATATATTACATCAAATGTTCATAAAATTCAACATTTCTAATTCGTAACAATTTAGTAGATAGATTTTACACATGTTGACAATTTGGGATACAACTTCAAATATCAGTAGATTAAGATGTGCCCACATTGGGTACATTCTTGCATCTACGCCTATTGTGTCTACTTAATCCTCATTTTGAACAAATTTTGCCGGTGCTCCCACCCTCTTGAGTATCATATCGTTGCGAATACGAGTGCTCCTAGGTCGACCTTTCAACCGACGCAGACTTGCATCGGCTATGAGTATTGATCCACTTTGTGTCGGCCAATAAGATTCGTTTGAAATAGGATTAAAAATTGGTGCTCACGTTAGTGCTAATGAACTTGTAGAATAAAATGCATCAATATAAGGTTGATAATCAATTGCACGAGTGGCACAAGCAGCCAATACATGAGAACATACAATGTGATAGAGTTGGAATTTTCCACAAGTACAAGTACGCCTCCCAAGGTCAACTGTGTGCCAATATCCACCATTTTGATGTCCATTATCCATTCTAATGCCCATTTTAACCCCCAAAAAATACTAGGCCGGTTATTGAACATTATTGCCTCATGCAAATTGGATTTATCACAGTGTAAATCAATAATCTTATGAACACGTGGTGCCCATAATTTCCCCTCACTGATAAGGGTCTGCGCCGCTTCACGACGGTCATTGAAGTACATGTTCAGACGGAAAAAAAATTATTTCAACAATTGCGGTGATGGGCAAGCTACGCACACCTTTTAAAACGGAATTGAAAACTTCCGATAGATTTGTTGTCATTATACCATATCTATGTCCTCCATCGGCAGTAAGTACCCATTTCTCAATCGTTTTCTCCTTCAACCAATTTGCCCCATCAATATTAGCCGATTCAAGTTGTGCCATCTTTTCCTCAAACTTCATCAATTGATTTTGACATGCAATCACCTTCAGCTTGTTCATTATAAACTTGCAACCAATTTTTTTATGGAAATTGCTAGCAAAATGCCGCATACAATAACGATGATAAGCAAGTGGTTCCTTCCATATTCCGAACTCATTTTCTATTGCTGATAAAATGCCTGCATGACGATCAGAAATTACACATAGACCTGCACGATCTGTGACAAAACACCGAATACAGTTCATAAACATGTCCATATCTTTATGCTCTCACCGTCAACTATTGCAAACGCAAATGGAAACAACCTATCGTTTGCATCCGGTGAAACAGCAATCAACAAACAACTTTTGTATTTTCCATACAAATGAGTCTTGTCTACACTTATAACTGGTCTGCATGCCTTAAATCCCTCGATGGAAGGCCCGAATGCCCAAACCCCCCCTAAAAGTTTCTTCGGCCGGACCGGACACAATCTTGGCCCAATGTACGGTTGTCCCTAAATTTGAAGCTTGAATTGCAATGAGAAGATAGAGCAATTTAGTGTAAGCTTTTTCGAAGGAACCATATAATCGCTCAATTGCTTTATGTTTTGCCTTCCAAGCTTTCCAGTATGAAATTGTGTAATTGAACTAAAGCTTGGTTATCTCAACTATGGCTCTTGGTGTTATTCTTAGTTGTGCCTTTACAACATTCAATATGACCGTCGATACAATATAGAATCAATTTTTCTGTGATCTTGATTCAATGTAGGATTCACACATGTGTGCGGACCTTCAAGCTTATTTACCACAAAATAAGTACGGCCTTTTGGAACAATTGCACGCAATCGCCAAGGACAATCAACTACATTTAGAAGTGCTGAATTTTCTGAAATGTCATCGGATGAATGGTTGATGAGTGCGTATTTACATTTGACATAGTATAGACCGGGGGTCGATTTTACTGTCACGAATTCTCGGTGGTTCTTCACGGAGTACATCTTCACTTGATGTTGTATAGAATCTTTAGTTGGAAATCTTTGACCTATGTAGAGTTGATCCGTGTTGGAAGAGTCGATAGAAGACTGTGCATGTTCATGTATGGTCGTACGAGACATCTATTCACTCGATTGAACCTCATGTACAGTTGCACTAACGGACTAATTTGGCAACACCACATTGTTAACCGGCACATCGATGTTGACATCATTAACCGGAGCTTCATCGGCATCCTCCTCTTCATCAACTTGAAGACCCTGGTCCTCATCTTCTTCCTCTTCTACCAAATCGTTATTTACAATAGCGTTGTCACAGTCTTGCATTACCATGTCGGTGCGGAAAATATTTTGTGTCAAGGTCAACGGATGTACCTACTTATATTCGGTGGTAATAGGTTCTGTTGGAGTTGTGCTAATGTCTTCTTTTGTATTTGGTATTCTTGCATGTGACTCGGCAGATGGTTTCAAACTCGAGGCGTACCTTGGAATTTCAATAACAACTTGCCGACTATTTGGAAGCCTCATTTGGTCAATATATAACTCCAATTCATTCCAACTACAATTTGGATCAAGTGTCCTACCAATCATGGACCTCAGAGAATTATCATTATCTACGGGAACCACCATGAAATATTGCCTTTCCCCTTTACTGACAGCATAACGGGTTTTAGTTTTGATACTCATTTCACCTCTATCCCAGTTAGTGACTTCAAATATCCTATCTATTAGTTGTGAGTATATAAAGTTGCGGGGAGCCCAAATAATGACCGGTTCAATATCGCTATAACAATATCCAATCTTCGGATCTTTAATTATTTCACCCCCAAAATATAACCAAATAGGGATATCATATTCCATACCTAAACATAAAGATTCAAACATATTCAACTCATTAACTACTTATAAGCATAACATGAGAATACATATCAAACAAATGGTTATAATAATACCTTAAAATTAGACCGTATCTTGGATAGCTTGAAAATACGTCGTGGATGAGGAATGAGATGAGAGTGAGAGTGAGGTATGATATATGAAGTTAGAGAGCACTACAATACTTGGGATATTTGGTTTTAGAGATCTAGGGTTTGTGGGTTTCGGGAGTGAGAGAGAGAGAGAGAGCAAATCAATTGAGAAAGGAGAAGTGAGATGAGGGGGCCACTGATTATAGGCAAACAAAGTTAATAAATGATGCCGTTATTCAAAATAACGACATCAGTATTAAGAATGTCGTTTTTTGAAAGAACGACATATGTTATAGGATTTTCGCCATTGCCATTTTTTCGCAGAATTGAGACATAAGCTTCTTCGACTAAAAGTAACATATGTCGCTACTCCAAAAAACGGTATGCTACTTTTTTTAAAATAGATGTCGTTATTGGAAAAAACGGCATGTAAATAACCTATGTCGTTTCTCCCAATAACGTTTTTTGCTGACGTGTCCAAAACTGGGTCAATTTGCTAATTATTTTCGAAAGCGGGTTAGAGCGTCAAATATTTTCAAAAAGTGGGTCAGTACGGCAAAAAATTCGATTCTGACCCACTTTCAATAATTTTTTTATCAAACTGACCCACTTTTCAAAATAATTATCAAACTGCTCCGGTTCCAAAACATATTTTATCCAACTGCTGAATATTAATAATCTAAAAAAATAATTTTTTTAGATAACCCTACTTTAACAAACACAGGTAAGAGTTAAAAGTTAAAGCGATTTCTCTCCCCTCTCTCGGCTACTCTTCCCCTCTCAGATCCGGCGCATCGGTGGCGCCATTGCCTCCTGCCCCTTCATTAAAGTTGGAGCCGGTGGTGTCCTCTCCAGACCCTTTTCGTTTCGCTTCGTGTGTTCCTCTCTTCTATTTTCCCCCTTCCTCTCTCTCCCCCTCGCATACGTCCCTCTGTGTGCGTTGCCCGTTCGTGATCTGTTCTGGTGGTCCCCGTCGCTCGTGTGGTGGTTGCCTACCACCCCTCTCCTCCGTGTTTATCTCTGGTGGTCTCATTCCGGCAGCTTCCCTCCGTTCGTGATCCTTCATTTTTCCCATTCCGCTCTTGTGTGCGCCTCCCCTCCGGCTGTCTCATCGCCAGGTTCTCCTTATTCCATCTTCTTTACCGATCACTGTAAGTCTTCCTCCTTCAGAGCTCTTTACTGCTTTTATTGTGTATTTCTCTGTGCTGCTGGTGTAGTGTTTTTTGTGGGTGTTTGTCTTGTTTTTACTGTGTTTGTTTCTGCATGAGTGCCTCTCTTGGGTTGGATTTGAGTCCCTCTTTTGAGTGGCTTGGTTACTGCGAGTTCCCTTCTCTCCCTCTCCCCCTTTTTCTCTTTAGCTCATCTGCTCCATCTCTCTTTTCTCCCCCGTGATCTCATTTTCTCTGTTGCGCCCTGTTAGGGACGTTGGCCTTGTTGGCTTGGTGCCTACCATTGCTGCAGCTTAGCGTTGGTGGGCCTTTGTTAGGCCCATGGACCACTCATGGGTCGAGATTGTAAAAAAAAATAGAAATAAAAAAGTTTCTCTCCCCAAACCATTTTCAGGTTTGGGTTATTCTGGCCTTAAGCCCACGACATCTGGTCGTACCCCTCTTCCAGCACCTTCTTCCACTAAGATCTCCTACCCTCTACTTCGTTCCACCGCTTCGTCTTCCTCTTCTTCTCTAAACTCTTCTCTCCGCTCTCACTCTTACTGTTTCCGGTGCCTCCAACCGGGTCACTTGAAAATTTTCTGCGTTGTTAAGATGAAGTGCTTATTTTGTCTCAAAGACGGCCACGCTCGTCATCGTTGCTTCTCTCTCCAGAAACTCTTAGGTCTCTCTGTGGGCGTTCCGATCGCGGATTCAGTGTTAGAAGCTCTTGATTTTCCGGCGTTACAAAAGAAATTGGCTGAAATGCCGTCCTCTAAATCGAAGAAGTTGAAAGCCCCTTCTCATTCTCCTCTTCTTCCCACTCCTGCTTCTGGTTCTCTCCGATCATCCTCTTCTGACCCGGCTCCCCTGAAGCTCTCTGTGCCTTCCTCCCCTCCCGTTAAGCCTCTTGTGACTCAAGTATTCTTAGCCAACACAGAGCTTACGGATCGTCTTAAGGTCTACAATAACTATGGTGCTATTTCTTTCTCTGGAGGGTTTATCCCGTTCTACACCCTCAATGCTTTTCTTTGCAACTGCTGCAATGTTCAAGAATGGGAGTGGGTTCTCTACTCGTGTTCAAACGGAGATGCGGTTATTCAGTGCCCCTCTTCTAAGGTGCTCGATGAGCTTTGCACCAATCAATCCCTGTCCATAGGTTCTATTTCTTTATCTATCCGCAAATGGGTTTCCTGTTCCTCCTCCTCTAAGACTCTAGACCTCATTCCCTCCAAAGTTACTTTGGTTGGTCTTCCACCATTCTGCGACTCTCTGAGGTTGGTGGCTTCTTTCACCAAGTGTATTGGAGAAATCATCAGTATCGCTTCTTGCGTTCGTTTAGCTTCGGGCAGTATTCAGGTTGATGCTCTTTTTCGTTGCCCTTCCCCAAAGGAACGCATTGAAGCTTTTAGCCTCAACGACGGTATCTCGTCCTTCAATGACTCTGTTCAATACCATGCATCTTCCATCGAGCTAGAGTCCTCGAAGCCGGGATTCGTTCTTATCCCCCCCTTCCCCCCGAGTTTCATCCAGGTTCTTCCTCTGGCCCTAAGTCATTACTTTCTTCAGGGAAGTCTACCCCTCTTCCCCAGGCTAAGAGGACTCTCTCTCTCCCTCGTCAGTCTACTAGCTCTGCTGCTCCCCCAAAGATTTCCCCAGCGAAGTCATCGAACCTCGTTTGGATCAACCCTGATCGTGCTTCGCAGCCTCTGGCGAAGCCCACTCCTCCTTCATCTTCTTCTCCGGTTGCTCTTGCGCCTGCGCCTACTATCGGTCCTCAGGCGACGACCCCCTCTCCCACTAAATCTGAGAAGTGAGAACTGGCCTGCTTGGGACGTCAACCCATCCTTCGCTTCAGACTGGGATCTGTTCCAACGCTCCGCTCACTTCCCTGCGGCCAGCTCATCTCGTCCCTCCTCCGCCCCTCTGTCTGTGAAAGCGTCCCCCCTAGCTAAGGTCCCGGACTGGACTGCTAAGGACGATCTTCTTGGTGACGAAGTGGCTGCGCTTGAGCTTGCTCAGGCTTCCAAAAAGGTCCATCTCTTTCCTTCTTCTTTTGATTACTGTTTTTTATTTTCGTTTAGCTATTGTTGCTAGTCGTTCTTCTTTTATGCTGGAAATGAATTTCCCGTCCTTTAAAATGGTTCCTGTTAGTCTTTTTAAGGCCTTTTATTCTATCTCCTCCCTTCCTCTTTCTCACATTAAGCTAGCTTCTAACGTTCTGTTCAAAAGCATTAATTCTCGTTTGGCTCTGCCTCCCGAGATTCTTCCGGTGGCCAGTGATCATTATTCTCCAAAGTCGTACGTTTCTCTCCCCATTCCCCTCATTAAGGATCCCTGCCCTTGTCAGAGAGTGGAGTGTACAGGACTGCAGTCCTCCTCCATTACAGGATCCTCGATTTCTTCTAACGTTTGGTCCCCAATTTCGTCTTCAAGCCCCTGTCGATTGATTCGTTCGAGTGCCCGTCTTAAGGAGAAACGTTCTGCTACCTCGTTAGCTGCTTCCCTTTCGTTCCCCAACTCTCCGCCCCCTCCGTTGGGCTCGCTTTATCATCTCCAATTTGATGACCTGTCGGACCCCGAGATGTTATCAATTGCCCAATCCCTAGGCTTCTCACTCTTTTCCAATTCTTCAATCCCAATCTCCCATCTTAGAGAGATTGAACGGTCCCGTGTCCAGGAGCACATGCTTTATCATGATTAGTATCTCCTAGAATATTAGGGGTCTTAACTGCCCCGCCAAACAAAGGGCCATTTTCGACCTTATTGCTTCTTCTCACTGTGACATCATTTCGATTCAAGTATCTAAAATTGCATCTCCCTCTCCCCATTTCTTTCGTTCAATAGGAGGTTCAGCCATCTCGAATTGGATTTCTTTCAACGCCATAGGCACCAGAGGCGGGATTCTCTTTGGATTCAAGGACTCAGTTTTCTCTTTAATTTCCATCCGCCGCCTTAACTTCTTTCTGATAGTTCAACTGCATTGGCATCTCCTCGATTGTGTCATAACAATCATCTCGGTTTACGGTCCGTCGACTTCTAATCGATGCCCTCTTTTCTGGAATGAATTCCGTTCTCTCCACCAGTTCGTTCAAGGTCTTGGCTTTTTCTGTGGTGACTTCAACATTACTCGTTTCGCCTCGAAAAGATCGAACTCGGTTTCTTCTGACTTCCAATCGTGCATCTTCAACGATTGCATTAGAGATCTCCATTTATCTGAGATCCCTATCAATGGTAGGAATTTTACTTGGTCGAATCAGCGTCTTAATCCCTCCCTTGCCAAACTAGATAGGTTTCTAGTCACGCACCCTTGGTTCTCTAAATTTCACAATTCCTACGCGAAAGCCCTTCCCAACCCCTCGTCGGATCATGTTCCCATCGCTCTTTTCTCAGACTTCCACTTCCCCCATCATCACCAATTCCATTTCAAAAATTTCTGGCCTCAAGATCAGTTATTTATTAAGCTGGTCGAGGAATGCCTTGCTTCCATTTCTGGATGGCGAGGTCTAGGCAACTTATTTCTTAAGCTCCACGCCATCAAATTCGGCTGCAAGATTTGGCGCCATGAACGTCAATCCATCACCAATTTCCTCAAAGAATTTCTGCTTGGCTCCATTCAGGCTCTTGATCTGATAGAAGAGCAAGCTCCTTTATCTCATTCTGCTCTCCTGGAGAGGCTCGCCTACAAGCGCGATTATGCAGATATTCTCCTTCGAGATCATTCTAAATGGGCTTAAAGAGCTAGAGTTAACTGGCTGAAAGAAGGTGATGGTAACACCGCCTTCTTTCATCACTTTGCCTCTCACCGCAGGCGCTGTAACCACATCTCTATGATTTTTGATCAGGGGGCGGAGCTGCGCTCCGACCCTGATATTCACAAGTCTTTCCTTTCTTTCTACAAAAACCTTATCGGTTCCACTAAACCTCGTTTGATTTCCCTTGATTGGCAGCAACTCTATGGTTCCCCAACTATAGATCTTTCCTCGCTAGAGGCTCCCTTCACTATGGAGGAGATCAAGTCGGCTGTCTTCGCTTTAAAAAGCGATTCAGCACCCGGACCGGATGGTTTCCCGGCTTTCTTCTTCCAAAAATTCTGGCCCTGGCTCAAAGCTGATCTTTTCGAACTTTTTCAAGACTTGCATCAGGGATCCTTTTCCTTCGATCGCATCAATTATGCCCACATTGTTCTTATTCCTAAGTTGGCAGGAGCCAATTCGGTGTCTGATTTTAGACCCATTAGCCTTATCAATACTTCTTTCAAAATTATCATGAAAGTTCTTGCGATCAGGCTCGGTGCCGTTATCCCTCCTCTGATTGATCCGGCCCAATCCGGCTTTATCAAGGATCGTTTTATTCTTGACAGCGTAGCCGCCGCTCAAGAGATTATCTCGCTTAGCCATCATCATAAATTAGAGGGGATTCTTCTTAAGCTAGACTTTCAAAAAGCTTACAATAATGTTAATTAGGATTTTCTCTTTGATATCTTGCTTCATCGTGGTTTCGGTCCGAAATGGATCGGATGGATTAAATCCAGTTTGAACGTGGGTACTTCTTCTATTCTTATCTATGGTTCTGAGGGCCATAAATTTAAAATCAGGCGTGGTCTCTGCCAAGGAGACCCTCTTTCTTTCCTTCTCTTCGCTCTGGTAGCGGACGTTTTCAGCAGGTTGCTTCGCAACGCTCGCTCTGTTCACGCAATCGAGGGTATTGGTCGCTCCCAACATTTCGATGGGATCCTCAATTTGCAATATGCTGATGATACTATCATTTTCTCCAAACCGGAGCGTACTTCTTTGCGCAACCTTAAACTGCTGCTGTATTGTTTTGAACAGGCTTTCGGACTGGCCATTAATTTCAACAAATCCTCAGTTTATTGGCTTGGTGGTAACGATGATCGTCATAGCGAGATCTCTCATTTTTTTAATTGCCGTATAGCTTCCTTCCCTATTTCGTATCTCGGAATCCCCCTAAGATGGGGTAAACTCCATAGATCTGACTGGTTCCCCATCATCGATAAAATCGAGTCCAGGCTGAATGTCTGGACTGGCAAGTTATTCTCCCGAGGAGGAAGATTAATTCTTCTCAACTCAGTTCTCTCTGCTATTCCTCTCTACTTGATGTCTTTCTATTATCTTCCGTCTTGGGTCCTCAAAAGAATCGATCAAATTCGTAGCAATTTCTTTTGGTCGGGCGATGCTCTTTATAAACAGGGATCGCACCTGTGCAATTGGAACATCGTCTGTTCCTCCAAAGCCAACGGGGGTCTAGGTGTCTTGAACCTTCGAGATCATAACCTAGCCCTCTTAGGTAAATGGCTGTGGAGATTCCATAAGTTTCCTCATCTATCGTGGGTTCAATGCATTAGAGAGTTTTACTTTGGCTCCACCCTTGGTGGCAGTTTAGTTCTCCTATCCATCGTTTTGCATCCCCTTTCTGGAAAGGTGTCTGGAAAGTTTCCCCTGCCTTCCAGTCCAGCATTATTAGACTTTGTGCTGATGGATCGAGAACCAAACTTTGGACCGATCTTTGGTTAGGCAACATCTCCATTGCCTCAGCTTATCCCGCTCTCTTCAGTCTTGCTGCTTTTCCAGAGGCTTCTATAGAGGAATCGTTTGTCTGGTTTAATGCATCAAGGGTTTGGTGTATCCCTTTTGTTTCCCCATTACCTCCCCATCTTGTTTTGGATCTGCAACAGTTGGTTGCTTCTCTCAATCTCTTCGAGTGGAATCAATCTGAGGACATAGCTTGGCGTTGGAATGCCTCTGGAATTTTCACGGTTAACTCTTTCTACAAGTTCCTCAATTTTCGAGGCATTGCTTCCCCTGCTGCAGATTTCATCTGGAAATCCTGCGCTCCCTTCAAGGTTAAAATTAATTCTTGGTTGGCCATCAACAACAAGCTTCTCACGATCCAGGTTCTGAACAAAAGAAATTTAGCGTGGGGTCAGCCCTGCATTCTCTGTTTGGAAGCCGCCGAAAATGTGGACCATCTTTTCGTCGAATGCTCGTTCATTCGTCCTCTTTGGAAAGTAGTGTCTCTAGCGTGGACCAATCCAGCTCTTCCTCCCAACCTTCTCTCATGCTGGAAATCACCCTCGTGTCTTCCCAAATATAGTAAAGGTTGGTACCTTTCGGTCCACATTATCATCTGGATTACCTGGATGGAAAGAAACCGCCGGATTTTCACTCATAAGGCTTCCTCTATTTCCTCCCTCATAGAGGATCTGTTATTTCTTTTTAAATTTTGGACTTCTCTGCTTAAAGATGATAAGCGTCAAGTTTATTACTACCACCGTTTAGATGAATCCCTTAATGTTCTTTCTAGACTCAACGCACTATAACTTTCTCTTGCTTGTTACCCTGTATTGATTTCTTATTATTTCTCTGTTCAATCTTAACCCTTAACTTTGCTTTATTTTTATGGGTTGTGTTTTTTTGTCACTCACACTTTCGTTTCTGTTTTACTGCGACTCTTGCAGGAGTGAGCGTTTAGCTTTTGGCAGTGCCCATGGGATCTTCCTATGCCTTTTGATTTTGGCTGCGCTCGTTTGAGTCACTGGCTCAGGTTTCTTTTGTTGTCGCCTGGTCTTGGTCGGACTTTCTCTATGTTGCTGACCTCTGTTTATTAAGCAACTCCTTATCCATGTTTCTATGATTTCCTTTGTTTGTTTCTCTCTGACTGGTGGTTGTTGGGCTCGCTATGGTTCTTTGGTTTATAGCTGCCTGTGATTTCAAGTTAGGTGGGTGAGCGTGAGGATGTATTGTTGTTGCGTTCTAACTCCTTGACTTGTAATCATTAACGAGTTTAACTACTCTGGTTTAGCTCTAATTTGTTTTTATTACGTTTGTTCATTGGAGTAGGGTTCTTCCCTCCATTGTGTGATCTGCTCTCGCTGTTTCTGGCATTTTTATGGTGCTTATGGTTTGTTTATCTGATCTACTCTATTGTTTAGTTAGCTTTGGTATTATGATGCCTTTTTAGGCTGCTGAGCTTTGAGTTGCACTTCAGGCTTCTATGCTCTTAGGTTTCGGTACTTAGGGTTGTGTTTCAGCGTGTTCGGCATGCTGATTGTTATTTTGAGTTGTGCTTGGTTCCCTTTACTTTATTTGTGGCTCATTTGTGACCTACTGCGAGCTCACGCCCCTGCCTTTTTTCGCCCTGAGTTGGCCGAGCGTTGGGTCGTCTTCCAACAGTGCTGCGACCTTCATCCAACCTATAGGGGTCGGCCTTGCTCATCTTGCTCCATCCTTCGCGCCAGTTTGCTGATCCCAGGTTGCCCGTATCTTCGTCAGCTACCTCCTTGCCCCCCGTTCAAGTGTTTCTGGCGTTGCTTCAGAGTGTTTGCGCTTGCGCTCCCCGACCAAACCAGTTTCCTTGTCGATTGCTCTCTCCTTTCTGTCTGTTTTGTATCTCATTTTCAGCATTTGTCTAATTGTTCTATTAGCTAGTCGTTTTTGTTAGTTAGTTACCTTGTTTTACTTCTTGTAAAACCTTCCATGATTGTCTTGTAACCTTACTATTTTGATCTATATATTTTTTGATCGGGCTGGAGTCGGTTGACTCTATCCGCTTACATCAAAAAAAAAAAGATAACCCTACTTTAGAAATTGTAAACTATATATAATATCCCTTAAGCGTTATTAAAACTGGATACTTCACAAAAAATAAAGATAGAAAGATTAAAAAAATCTTTCAAAAATTAAAATAAGACACGTTGATAAGAGATTAGTAGAAAGAAAGCATATAACTGATAGGAAACATCAGAATATTTATTATTAACCAATAGAGTAATTTAAAAACTACTTAAGGAAATACAAAAATTGTAAGCATACAAGGTATTAGATTGTAGAAACGAAGAAGCAAGTTGGTATTACCAACACCTACTAGCATATAAAATATTAAACTATAGAATAAGTTGATATGGATATAATATTACAAAAGAAGAAACATCAATACATAAATTAAATTCAAAAATGAAATCAGAAATTTATATGATAAACAATCAAGAGTTGGAAGAATATTACAATGGCCCAGAATTTGTAGGAACTATAAGCAAAGATTTAAAAACCATAAATAAAAACATAAAATAACTAAGTAGATATATAACAGAGAACATAGAATAAGAATTATGCATAACATAGGAAGTTATGAAGGAGTTAGAAGCTATAACAAAACTTAATATAAACATTTTAGAAAATAGAAGATTTAATTGCAAATCTCAATTCAGAGGAAGCCTTAGGAAATCTAGATACTACAAACGAAGAAATAAAAAGACAAGATTATAATAAAATGTACAAAAATTCCAACTAATATGTACGAATATTTAAGACCACCAACTGATAAAAGACTTTACCTACCATGGAAATGGTAAAGTAAAGGAAAAGAGTAAGTTAGAGAAAGAAAAAGAAAAAGAAATACCAAAATACGAACCCACAGAACACTATGAAAAATGAATAGCACGAAATGGAAAAGGTCTATAAAAGATGTAGATAGAACAATAAAAGAATAAGTAAACGCATCCCTAATTTTAGGATTTAGGCAAAACCTCTCGGGTCATACATTTGAGAAATTTATATAAGCAACCTTTATAGAAATAGTAGCAAAATGATAGAATGGACTAACAGAAAAGGAAAGAAGTAATATCAGAAAATCAATACCAATTGGTGACAAATGAACGAAAGAAAATTCAGCACAAAGAACATTAGGACTAAAAGTAATAATTATAAATTACGAGAAAGCAATAAGAAAAGAATTCAGTGTCCACAAAAAAACAGAAGGTCACAATAGATACAAAAAGAACCAAGCAAGATGGAGACTAAGTAATTTAAAAATATGTGATATGTGTTATTTTGACAACTATGCTTGCGAATTCAGAGAATATTTCTAAGATATTTATTATATAAAAGAAGAAAATAGTTCAATCTTAGACTCATTGTTCTTAAAACTAGCAGATCCATGGAGTATAAACATACATAGTACGTATATACATGACAAAGTAAAACCAGAGATACATACTTTGGGATATAGAACACAATTTGTAATTATAAAGATAAAGTATGCCAAGGAACTAGATCAACTTTTAAATAGAACATATAAAGAAAAAAATTGTTGTGAAGAAGCAAGAACAAATCATTGGAGATGTAATAACAGCAATAATTATATAAAAATACGTAAACAAAAATTCCACAAATATAAACCAAAATAGATTAAAAAATTAAGATATATAAAAAAATCCTATAAAAGATACTTCAAAAGAATAAATAAAAATATCCGAAAAACCCAAAGAAATGTAATTGTTATATATGTGGAGAAGTAGGACATATATTACCGAATTTTCCTAAGAGAATAAAAAAAGAAAATGTAAAATACATAGAATAAATTGAAGAAATGAATAACATAAAATATGAACCCATAGAATATAAGAAAGACTAGTCAGAAATAAGTGAAGATGAAAAATAATGCTAATGAAAAAAGATAATGGAAGTAGTGAAGATGAAATAGAAGAATACGAAATAATATGATAACAGAAATAGAAGAACAATTAGAAATAGAAGAAAATAATGAAGAAGAGAAAGAATGAATTTTAACATACAATAATACGATAAAATAAGAGCAACAAAACTAGACATAAAGCCAAAAGAGATATTTAAACTTCCAATATTAGAAAAAGAAATATCATAATAATAGCTGAAAATAATGAACAACTCATAGACATTGAACAAGCTCAAGGAAAACTATAATTCCATTAATAACATAAGGAATAATAAGTCAAAAATTGAAAAAAATTAAGAGAGAAAACCAGAAAGATATTAAGACACATAAATCTAGGAGCAGTACAAATAATAATAAAAGCTTATTTTAAGGAAGGAGTAAATATACCCTTAGCAATATATCTAATGGATGACAGAATAATATCAAGTACATAAGATTCCTTAATAGGAATAATACAAGAAAACCTAATGTACCAAAAAATAAAATTTACAATAAAACTTAATTTCTCTATAAGAATGTCAAAAGAAAATAAGGAAAAAGAGTTGAGTCATGTACCACAGATTATCAAGAATAGAAATGTTTGAAAAGAGTAAGGTTATGAGTATACAAATAAGAAATATTTATGCTTTTACAAGAATCTATGAGGTAAAAAAAGAAATATTGATAACTTTTGAATAGAACCACTATTTCGAAAAAATTATATGATACAAACCAGCTAGAGAAAACCCTGAAATGTTCATACCAAATTATAAAGAATTTGATTTTAACAAAGCAAAAGATGTTACAAAAGGAAAAACATCACAAATAATGTTTGGAAAAAGATCACTATCAATTAGAAACAAACAACAAACAATGGAACTAATACCAATAATAAATACATTAGATAACCAAAATAATAATCAATTTAAGATAGAAATAGAATATTATGATAGTGGTAAATGGAATAAACAGATAGCCCTTGTAGGTATAAGAGCTACTAATTCACATATTAAATAAACAAATATTAAAACAGCAGAATTGATATCATTAGAAAATCTCTATTACTATCTAGACTATTATAACAATAGACATTCAATCATCCATAAATTAATATTATCACTAAGGATAAACAATATAAATGAAATACTATTACATCTGCATGTAGACTCAGAGCAGAATGTTACAGGACCGACAAAAGCAATTAAAAGTACATAAAGCAAACATTACTAACACGACATAAAGAAAATAATATAGTACAACTAGTTACAGACACAACATAAAGAAAGTAGTACAGCTAGTATGATGTATTAGTTGACTAGTATGTCAATAAGTCTTCAAGTCATTGTCACTTTTATTAGATTACATCCAATAAGTTTTCAGGGCTGTCACCTTTATTAGATTCCATCCAATAAATCTTCAGGTATCTGTCACATTTATTAGATTCCATTTTCTTTATCTCTCGTATTTCCATTCTTCTTATATTAGTTTATTTAACATATATATTAAGTTCAAGTCCCTTACTTGTCTTCTTATTTATTATTTCCTTCATTTTCTTATTATTTCTCATGTGTATTTAGTATGCTTTGATACCAACTAAGATGTAGAAATATGTATTATAAATTAAAAGACATAAAAAAACTAAGAGACAGCAATATGTGGATATATGACAGTCCATACCCAGAGAAAATAATAATGTATGACATAGTAAAGATAAAAAAGCCGCAAGATAAGTGTGAGTTGTTTGACAACTGGTACCAAATGCTATTTACAAGAGCAGTGACAATAACCGATTAGACAGCTGGATACTACTGTAGCCTGATGAAGATAGAGCACCAGCATAAATGTGGAGCATGTGAAGATGTCGGCCAAAAGGACTCTCTTTTTCTAGACTAGTCTGCAATGATATAAGCAATGACGTATTTATCTCAATGATGTACGCCGCAATTGAAGAAATAATTGAAACTGATGTAATGAATGATGTAAGAACCCAATAATGCAAAGACATCCTTTTTTCTATAAAAGGGAAGACTTAGTGAGGGAGGAGACAAACTATCTAGAAGGAGAAAAATTTCATATAATCTTGTAAGAAGAGTTTAGTGAGTTTGGTCTATAAGAAGTTTTGAATGAATAAATACTATATTTAATTGCTTTTGTTCAATATAAGGTATGAGTAACTATTATCTCTTCCTTAAGGAGAGTTTTGTAAGGCTCTACCTAAAGGATCTTACAAAAAGACTCATTTGCAACCTTCTAAAGTTGTACACCTAGTAGAAGGTAGAAGGAAACAAGCTAGGTTGTGGTTGCTTGTACTGAAGTGCTGCTAGTTGTTCCAGACGTATCTCTTGGATGAAGTTATCTTGAAGAGTATAGTAGTCCTGGGATGTGAAGATCATAAAATAGGCACTAAAATTGGGGTGCATATCAGAGATATTTTATCCCTTGGTAATAATTTGTACATAGTAACTCAAAGAGGCTTAGGTAGGTCGAAAGTATGTTGGGCCCTTTTGTTTGATTTTTATGATATTCTTATAAATCTCTCCCTACTCTTGATTTCATACTTATTGTTTCAAGTTTTAAATCCACAGGATCACTAAAAAGAAAAATGGATAATAATGATGGTTCCAATCATGAGTTAATTTATGAACTAATGACTAACTATCAAGGAAGTGGTAGAATGTGAGTTTTTGATATTTATTATCTTCAAAGATTAACAAGCTTATTTGATTTTTATGAGTTTAAATTATTTTTCTTTAACGGACAGCGAGTAATAATTATAACGATAAAAAAAAATTAATCCATTACAAACTATTAATATAAATGTCCAAATAATTGATGACATAATTTCCATGAAAGGTCTTTATTATTTTATGAAAATGAAGAATTTAGCAGTTATATAAGAAGTCCTACGTCAGCATATAGGCAATATCCTACAGACATATAAAGGAAATTAATGAACATATGGAAGAACCCAAAGAATCCCCATATGATAGTGATAGTGAATTATCAGAAACAGAATCAGAAGCTATGAGAGATTTTGAGGTTATCTTGATTATTTTAATATATTAGAGAATGATAATGTATGTTATTTTCAAGAATATTATTTTACAGAAGATATCATTAGTAAAGTTTTTGATACTCTTTTGTTTCTCTTTTACAGAGAATCACAACTATTTCACGCTTTGCACCTAGTTGGTATTAGAGCTTGGTTGAAAATTAAGTAACTCTCACTTAATTTTTTCACAAATTAAACACTAATCCGTACACTATAGAATAAGAAACGAAATAATTAATATGAAAGTATAAATTATCCAAAAACCCAAAAGCTTTTAGTATTTAATGAAAGGTCACACATCCTATAGATAATATTACAGGAAGGTACTATAGAATTTTAATTGAAAACATGGCCATAGGGGTAAATATTTTTAGAACTCGGTCATTCTGACGATTTTTCCCGAAACGACCCACTTTTTGAAACTAATTTTCAAAATAGACTACTTTAGAAACTAATTCTGAAGATAGACCAGTCCTTATAGGCTGCAATACCGAACCGCGGTCTCTTTGATAATGAAGTCGAGGTTCACAACTGCCGCCTAAGTACAACCATATATCTTTAGCTAATAGGCTCCGAGACTTGAGAAAATTTTCCTAAGTGTAAATTATGAAAAATACTAGACCATAGTTAGATACTGCGGCCTCGATATAAAACTGTGGCCAAAGTATATCATATATCTTTGGCTAATAGGCTCCGAGACTTGATTTTTTTTTCCTGAGTGTAAAATGTGAAAAATACAATTTCGCGGTTAGGTATTGCGGTCTCGATATAACAGAGGCCACAGCACAACTACGGCCTCAGTTATATGCTTCGTATGACCTAGTTTTTTTGCATAGAACTGAGGCCACAGTTCTGGACTGCGGCCTATGTTATATCGAGGTCGCAGTACTCATATTTTTCACATTTTACACTTATGAAATTTTTTCCCAAATCTCGGAGCCTATTAGCCAAAGTTATATGGTATGTACTTAGGCCGCATGTAACACCCTGGATTTTCAAATCTTATTTATATTTGGAGCTGTTTGATTTTACATGTTGTGCGCGTAAAATTTATGCATGCATTTCTCTATAAAAAAATGTTTCATAGACTAGTGATCCCCATTTATTCTTTTTAGAAAGCCTAATTTAATCCTAAGCTTAATTTGTCTCTTTTTAGCCCACATTAGTTAATTAATTAACTAAATTAGTAGAGCCCATAGTCTCTTGGCCCATTAGTGAGCCTATGTAATTTAATTATTCTTCATTTTAGTCTAACTTGTAGTGTAGACTCAAATAATGGATAATTAATTAATCTAACATGTACAACTTGTAAGTGGGGGATACTAGGGTAGCACGTGCATGCACAAGAGTGTGCAAAACACACCCTTGGAGTAGGCCGGATTATGCATGAGTGGAGAAGGGAAATGGGAGTAGTGGTGAGGTGGTTATCTCATTCATGGTGGTTATGGTAACTTCCAAACTAATCCTAGCCCTTAATCCCTAACTATTTGATCTAATCCTAGCCATTCAATCCACCCAAAATTATGTATAAATACCCCCTCCCCCCCTACATTAGTATATTCACACCTAATCTATATCAAAAGAGAAAGATAAAGAAATACAATTAGAGAGCAAAAGATTGAGAGTTTAGTGAGTTCAAAAGATTGAGAGTTGTGTTGTGTTCTTCATTCCCATTTGGTGGCCGGATTTCTTCAAGGAAGCAAGGAGGCTCGGGTTTGCTTCAAGACGTGGAGGAGACGACTTGTGGTGGCTCAAACTAGGAGGAGAAGACCTCTTTTGATCAATCTAGGAGTTTTAGGAGTTCATTTTGTTTTCTCTCCAATAAGGTGGGCAATTTTCTCTAACTTCTAAGTAGTATCATGCTAGGTTGTGTGCTAATCATGCTAGAATAAATAGATGAAAATATCGCTCTTTGATAGTACCATGATTAAGGTGAAAATGGAACATATGTGAAATTGCATAAAATGAATAAGTGAATTTGATTGAATGATATGTTTGTTGTTGTGATATTTGAATATTAATCTAGCATGCTAAAATTAGAATAAATATTCTCTATGTTGAAATATTTATGTTTGTGGAAAAAATACAATTTTGAGAAATGTTTATGTGGAAAGTGCTAATTGTAAGAATCTTTACATTATTAAAATAAGATTGATCAGTGAATTATGCTTATACATAGTTAGTATGATTGATACTAGATAATCCTAAAGTTGTATGTTAGTTGTTGAAAAAAAATGAACATTTTGTAAATTAGGCCAGGTCCATGAAATGATCAATTTGTGTGTTAATCCAAAGGAAAGAAGAAAAACTCATTAGTCTAATAAAGAGGAACCAAACTATGATTGAAAGAAATCAAGAAAAATGTCTCTTTGAAAAACAAGTTGTTAATAGAACATTATGTGATTTCATGTACACTTTGTACAAATAAAAGAGCAGTACTTTATATGAAAAATGAGAATTTAATGGCTTTAAAAATCTTAAGTTATTATTCCAAATTTTGACTTTTTTTCGCTGAGCAGTCGACCGATTATGCCTTAACAGTCGACTGTCCTGACTCTTTAAATTTCGACTTGTTAATCCTCGCTGAACAGTCGAACGACTATGCCTTAACAGTCGACTGTCCTGACTATTTAAATTTCGACTTTTTAATCCTCGCTGAACTGTCGACCGACTATGCTTCAACAGTCGACTGTCCTGACTATTTTTGATTTCTCAGGTTTTAAATTTGTCTTCGGATAAAAATAAATGTATTGTTTAAAAGAGTTTGAAAAGAGATTTGATAACGGGAAAATGAAAGTATGAATGTTAGATTTAGTATTGGTAAAATGAAAATTAAGTGGAAAGAATGAAGAATGAATGTGACAAGTTAGAAATTGAATTTAATTGTCTTATGCATGAAAATTGTACATGAAAGTGAAGTCAATATCATGATGAATTTTGAAAAATCTTATGAATATGAATACACAATGCTATGAACGTGAAATGGAATTGAAAGCTAGAGGATAGCTAAGCCTTATACCGGCATTGAAAGATATTTTTAGATGAGTTATTGAATAGAAAAGACCAAGTTTGGTCATATTGATTGATTGATGTTTAAGACAGGAAATAGCTAACTCTAGGAATTGATTTTATTCAAGATTCAAATAAACTAAGTACTAGATACATAGTGGTGATGTGACGAAAGTGAGAGAAAAATACGAGTATGAGGGCCATCGGATTGGCGGTGTGAGAGTGATTCACAAACTGCTTACTTGATGCGTCATGACATGGTGTGAGCACTACTCCGGAATTATCGTCCCGGTGGCGATGCTTGTGGGGTGTTTGGTGACTACAGGCGGTGTTATCGTTCCATTACGGAGGTTGAATTGTCCATAGTCTGCTTACTTGATGCGTCATGTCAGTGCGTGGGATTTCTCTCCAAACTGCCTGGACATGGGCTCGTAGATCATAGAACATCTTGGATACTTACCGTAGTTACCGTAGTAGTTTAAGTCATTACGAGGGATTGAACCCTATAAAATGAAGTACGATTAAGGGCTTGCCCTTGGACTTATATAGTATGTGATGCATAGAATCCGAACAAGTGCGTATTAGTGTCATATAACATAATAACTGCATTACGGACTAAGTGCACAGCACAACACGACATCTATAGGATAGTCCCCGTTGCTTTGCTTGTGACAAGTGTGTACTTTCTAAGTAAGAAAAAATTGATGTTTTATATCCATGCGTCAGTTGAATGAACTGACGAACCCACAGTTTCTATGCAGGATAAAGAGATTGACAAGATTAAGTATGCAAGCTGCTTAAAGAATGTTTCAAGTGTTGTACTTTTATTCATGTAATTGTTGTAAATGACTTCCGCTGTTTAAGTGTAATTTAAGTTGTAACTCTGATGTAATGAAAGTTTAAATTTCCTTGTAAAATTGTACGAAGAGAAGTGTAAAGATCTTGTGGAACTTCGAATTCAGTCGGTTTTGGAATTCGGGATGTTACACCGCAGTTGTGAACGATGACCTTGTTATCGATGAGGCCGCAGTTTGGCACTGCGGCCTATAAAGACTGGTCTATCATCAGAATTAGTTTTGAAAGTGGTCTATTTTGAAAATTAATTTAAAACAGTCGGCCCGTTCGAGAAAAAGGTCCATTCTAAAATATTTCCAAAAATTGGGTCATGCTGATAATTAGCTCCAGTTCTGTCAAAGCATGAAAACTTGGAGGTTTAATGGAAAATATCACCCCCTTTCCGATTTTTTTCCAAAATGACCCCATTTCAAATATAAATACCAAATTAATCATTTTAAAACTAATTACTAAACTAACCCACTCAATGTTTCAAACAGTGAGTTATTTCTCCAATACTTGGAGAAATCTTGCCAAGTATCAAAACAGTGAAGCTAGACTTGCTGTTTCGACCAGCGACCTTAGTTGAACTAGACTCGTTGTTCGAGTTTAATTCAATTAGGGTCGCTGTTCGAAACAATGAGTTTAGTTACAGAAATTTTTTCAGCACTTGGAGAAATCTTGCCAAATCTCAAAACACCAAAGCTAAACTCGCTGTTTTGAACGACGATCTTAATTGAACTAGACTCGTTGTTTGACATTTGCCGTCGGTTTTTGAAACATCGAGTTTAGTTGTAGAAATTTCTCCAACACTTGGAGAAATCTCGCTAAGTCTCAAATCACCAAAGCTAAACTTTTTCGAACAACGATCCTAATTGAACTAGACTCACTGTTTGAAACAACGAATGGATCAATTTGATAATAAGTTTCGAAAGTGGGTCAGTTTGGTATTTGTTTTGGAAAAAGTATGGCATTTTGGGGGAAAAATCCCTCCCTCTGGAAGCTAATGCTGACCTGGCAGAAGTGCCACGTCATGGCCTCCTCCCCTTCCAAGAAGTTTCTTAAAGTGGTGACCTTGATCATTTTTTAACTATCCAGGTCTAGGCCAAGTCAATGCAAGAAAATAGAGGTGGTAATCTCACCGTAAGTGTGATTAGAATCCAGTGAAAAGAATATAAAACCGCGTCCATCTTTCCTTCCACACTAAGTAGTTCACCTCTTTCCTCCTCCTCGCTCCTCTCTGTATTCCTCCCTATCAACGCCATCCAAGAGGTGACCACTCTCCTTTTTGAATCTGATTTTTCAGTAAATTTCCATGTTTTAATTTGTGGGTTTGTTCTGTTCTGATCCATCAACTTATAGAATCGTATCTTTTTGGAAAGAAGAGAAAATTTCGACATCATCACTCCATGATCTCATCGTTTGTTATTTCCTCTTTTGTTTTGGTTTTTTGTGCAAATTTCCTTGATTTTAATTGGTGGGTAGGTTCTCTTTTCATGCATCAACTTATAAAAATTCTTTCTTTTTAGGAAAAAAGCTAACTTTTTGTGTGGGGATAATCTGATTATGTTTCGTGATGGAATTCTGCCTCCGAATTGATGGGTTTTGATGAAATCAGTTGAAAGATTGATCTCCTTGAGTAATGGGTTTCAATTTCTTCATTCACATCACACTTCTCAATTATGTGTGTTTGAAAAATTGAATTTGCATAATTGCATTGCCATATGAAGATATTGAATGTATATCTGTGATTAAGATAGTTATTACAGAGATTGTATTTTGATCTACAATTTTGAACTTTTGTACCTATCTAGTGTAAAAAATGCGTTGACAAGTGGCGGTCTTTATGACACCAGAATGCTGGGCAATCACAAAGCAATCAGAACACAGTTTAGATGAGTATTTCTAGAATGATAGACATGAATTTGAGAGGAAGGATAAGAACTAGGGCATTGTTTAGAAGTTTGTATAGTTGGAGCTATTTTGTAGATGGTGTGGTTCTTTCATAGATTCAAATGTGGGTTCAAAATAGCAATGTCAATATGCGTGAATTCAGTCAGATTGAGATTTCAATGTTGCCTACTAATACTTCCGATATACCCAATAACAACAACAACAACAACAAAGCCTTTTTTACTAACTAGTTGGGGTCGGCTACATGAATTCTGGTGTTCCATTCTACCCAGTTTATGTAACACCCCGAATTCCAAAACATACTGAATTCGAAGTTCCACAGGATCTTTACACTTTTCTTCGTACAATTTTACAAGGAAATAAAAACTTTTTGTTATGTCAGAGTTTACATTTACATTACATATTTATAGCGGAAGTAATTTATAATAATTTATATGAATTGAAATGTACAACACTTGAATCAATCTTTAATCAGCATGCATTTTTTAGTCTTGTTAATCACTTTATCCTGCATATAAACCGTGAGCACGTCAGTTGCTTACAACCGACGAAATATTATACACGGTTATCCTCTTTATGTCGAACAGTATAACGATTATCAAATACTTAAACAAACCACAAACTTGATCACAAACAGAATTACAAGGGACTCCTATTGATGTCGTGTTGTGCGGTGCACTTAGTCTTTAATGCAGTTATGTATGTTATATGATACTAATGCGCACTTGTTCAGATTCCATGCATCCCATACTACATAGGTCTGAGCGCAAGCCCTTAACCATTCTTCATCTTGTAGGGTTCAATCCCTCGTCATGACTTAAACAACTACTGTATCTTCGATAAGTATTATAGATGTTCTATGAGTTACGAGTTTATGTCCAGACAGCCTGGAGGGAAATCCCATGTCATGTCACGACGCATCGTGAAGAACCTATGGACAATTCAGCCTCCGTCATGAGACATGACACCACCTGCAGTCACCAAACACCCCAAAAGTGTTGCTTGCGTTACGGACTCCTGGAGACATCCACGTCATGTCACGATGCATCGTGAAGACAGCCTGTGAATATTCTCACACCGTAGCTTCGAGGTCCTCATACTCGTGTTTTTCTCTTATTTTCATCACATCTTCACTATGTATCTAGTCTTTAGTTATTTGAATCATGAACAAAATTAATTCTCTAGAGTTAGCCCTTCCACTATACCGGTCTTAACCATTTATATCACATGACCCAAATCTTGGTTTTCTCATTTCACATTTCGTTTCAACATATTTTTTTTCAATGCCGGTATGAGGCTTAGCTACATTCTAGTTCTCAATTTCAATTCATAATCACAAAATTTGAGTCTTCATACTCATAATTTTTTTTCACAATTAACATGATTTCCATCATTTTCTATAAATTAAATCTCATACATAAGGTTCAATTGCAATTCATGCATTTCATATTCAAAATTAATCTTTACAAATCCATTAGTTTCTCATACTGTTGTTCATTTCCTTCACTTAATTCAAAAGGCCATAAAGTCAGTTGACTCTATCCGTATCATCAAAAAAAATTCAAAAGGCCATAAAGTCGTATTTTCATTTGTATACAATACTCAATTAAGCAAATAAGAGTCCATAGGTAGCACATTTAAATTTTCTTTCATTAAAAATCTTCTTTTATCACTTAATATAATCTTCTCATAAAAAATAGATCACTTTTTATAATTCAACAAATGTAATTTTTTATGGAATTCTACTTAATTTCTACTTCTAAATCACTTTTATTTCAGTCAAGAAATACACAAATATTTTTTTATAAGATATACATATTTTTAGAATAATTGTCACATTTTTTTGGATTTAAAAATACTAAAGAAACCAATTTAAATACCCAAAGTCAAAAAATCTGTTTTAAAGTGCCGAAACCCAGAGTCGAACCCACAACCCGAGAGAAACCAACAGCCATCGAAAGCCAGAACAGCAAAGTCACACTAGCGGTAAAGACTGGGGGTTTAGTTAACATAAAGTAGGTCTCGGTTTTCGGATATTTAAAAAAAAAAGAACAAAGGGCAGAGCCCAAGTTTCGAACTCGAGACCACCCAAGGCCAACCCACGGCTACATTGAGTGCCCAAGCACCCTTCAACCAACTGGTCTAAGTGACCAAACTGACATAAGGTGGGGTTTTTAGGGTTAAAAATCTAGGTATGTTATTTCGAATTTCTATAAAAATGAATATTTTTGAGTTCTCTTCTTTTCCAAATTTATTCAAAAACTCCAGATTTTATTCTGTCTTATTACCGTATGTCGGTAAAATAAAATTCGATTTTTGATACAAAAACATAATTTTGCTCTCTACTTGCATATTGTTCTTCACTTTTCGAAACTTCGTAAAATGAGCATATTCTCTTTATAAAAAAAGCACTTAAAATTTCCTAAATCCTTTTAATAAATTTTCATTAGTGTTATACGTTTATTTCAGTAATAAATTTTCCTTTTCATGCCATTTAACAATCAAGTAGTCAAAATCGCATCTTCCCATGGTTTTTATTTCATTTATTTAACATGCAAGCATATCTTCTTAATTTAGCATATAACAAACAAATAAAGCATGGTAGCATGGTAAATTCTAAACTAACAATCATAATTTTTGCAATCAATCAACATTCTTTTAATATACATTCCCATAATTATCAATTTGTCTCATTTTCACATCACATGGCTAGATTAGGCATAGTTTCTTTTTAATCTTATCAAACATACCCTAGCATGATGTCTAATTAGAAGTTTAAGAGAACCACCCACCTTAAATGGAGAGAAAATTCAATAAACTCCCAGAGATCTCTTACAATGAACAAGTGAAGCCTTCTCCTCCTAGATCAAGCCACAAAAGCCACATCCTCCTTGATGCTAGATAGAACCCGAGCCTCCCCTTAGGAAAAACCGGCCACTTGCTTGGGTTGAAGAACACACACAACACTAACTCTTTTCATCTCACAAATTTCTCAATCTTTTGTCTCACTAACTTGTATTTTTTTCTCTTTCTTTTTCAACTTAGGTGTAAGGAGAACTAGTGGGGGGGGGGGTATTTATACAAATTATTAGGGTAAATGGAAGGCTAGGATTTATTCATATGGTTAAGGATCAAGGGCCAAGATGAAGTAGGGAGTTGTAATAACTTCCCATGATGAAAATAACCACCCCACTATCTCATCCACTCTCCCCTTCTTCCCATGCACAATCCGGCCTACCAAAAGTGTGCACATTGCACATGCTAGTGCATGCACGTGCCACTCTAGTGTCCCCCATTTACAAATTTGTTCATGTGACAAAATTAATTGTTCATGAAATGAGTCTACACTACAAGTTAGGTCATTTTAAAAGAGGATTAAGTTAAATGGGCTCACTAAATGGGCCAATTTAACCATGGACTCTAATAATTAAATCAATTAATTAATAGAGTGGGCTTAAAAGAGACAATTAGGCTTAGATTTTAATTAGGCTTCTAAAAATAGTCTTTTGGAAAATAAAGAGAACAAGAAATATTTTTTATAAAAGAAATTATACAAATAAAATTATACGTGCAAAACATGTAAAATCACAAATTCTACATAAATAAAAATTTAGGGTGTTACAGTTTAGCGCAATATCTTCTGTAAGGTCACAAACTATCATATCTTTTTTCACCGCCTAAGTTAGTTTAGGTCTTCCTTTATCCCTAATTCTATCCTCAATACTTATCAAATCATTCTTTCTAACGGGGCACCACTAGATCTACGTGTGATATGTCCAAACCACCTGAGACGATTTTCTCTTAACTTATCTTGGATTGAAGCTATCTTTAGCATGTCTCGTATATGCTCGTTTCTAATTCCATCATTTCTTGTTTTACCACACATCCATTTTAGCATTCTCATCTCTGCTGCACTCTTTTTTTTGGACATGTTGTTTTTTTGTTGCCCAACACTCTGCTGTATACATCATTGTTGGTCTAACAGCCGTCCTATAAAATTTTTTCCTTCAACTTTAAAGGTATACGTTTGTCACGCAAAATACCACTGTCACTTCTCCACTTAAGCCACACTGCTTGGATCCTATGTATAACATTTTCACAAATATCCCAATCTCTTTGTATGATCGAGCCTAAATATCTGAAACGATATCTCTTAGGTATCTCTGTTGTGCAATCTAGATGATCTAAACTAGACACAAATTAAAAACCTCGCAAGTGTACGAATCGTTTGGAGAAGCGTAGTGACGAGCAAGGGTCGATCCCACAGAGATTGTAGTACTTAACTTACCAATCAATAAAATAGAAAATAGAATCTTAAAGTGTTGTTCTAAAAGTCTAAAAGAAATGAAAAGATAAAAATATAAATAAATAGCATCACAAGTTGAGTCACAAATATCTATTAAAGTAGTTGGGCATTGATTTCCACCTGTAGTCAGTAATGCGAAGTCATATACTCCTCCCATTACTCATGTTTGTTCCTCTAAGGGCATGGTATCTACGCCTTAAAGTTAATGTTTCCCTAGGCCAAGAATTAGGCATGGTATCTACTCTAATTCGTTTCTTTCATTAAGTATTTAGCATGGTATCTACTAAGTTGCACTTAAAGAAAACATAGGAACAATGGAAACGAACAAACACTTGAAGTTCTAGAAATTGGTATCAGATCTAGATCCTTCAAGTTGATTAAACCAAGAACCCCTAAAGATTCCTGTGTTACAAATTATGAACACGAGATACGGGTCGTCTCAATATGCTCATATAACAGATTCAGATTTATAATACGCAAACTTGATAAACTCAGATTCTGTACATCAGTCGACTTGCTGTCACCTCAGTCGACTGCCCTTAGAATTCTGAACAAGTTTGATTATTACAAATCTATTCCAATTCACTCAGGTTTAATCAATAAGTAATAGGGTAGTATTCAGAAGAATATAAGCATTACATAACCACGGTTTCAATCTACCCAACTATGAAAATCAGTTCCACATAATAAAACTTTTATTGATTGACAAAATAGAGTTCATGACTACAATAAAAATAAGACTCAAAGGAAGAACAGAAGAACACTGATTTGTATGGTGTTGAAATTGAGCCCAATCAGCAAATCGACTTGTTCTCCTTCTTGATGCTTGCTGTCGATGGCCTTCCTGGCCGCTCTTGAGATAGTCCGAGAGATAGATCCTTCAAGTCGCTTCTTTCTTGGTTGGTATTTATAGAACAAGAGAAGAGAATTAGGGTTTGCACTTTTTCAGAAAAGTCCTCTTCCTTTTATTTCTTTCCTTTCTGATATGATCTGCGTTTTATTACTTTCTCTCTTCTTCTTTTCTTCCTTTTCTGCTTTGATTTGGATTTAGATTTGGACGAATCTTTAACTATCTTATCTTCTAACTCTGCTGCGTATCAGTCGACTGGTGTTGGAGTAAGTCGACTGTGTCGAGACTTTCTGAAGATTTCTCTGTCCAGTCGCCTGTGTGGAAGAATAAGTCGACTGATGCTCTGTAATATTCTGAGTTCATCCTTAAAATCCTGAATCTGCTTCGTTTCGCTGTTTTAGGCTGTTTCCTATGGAAAAGAGAAAATAAGTGTTAAATACCACATAAAGAGCTTTTAAATGTCTAATTGTATTAAGATTATTGCTCCTAAATGTGAATAATATTGTGTTCATCAATCTCTTTGCCATCAAGCTTTACTACTTTCTCAGTTGTGTTTCGAATATCACTAAAATTATACTCTATATACTCTGTTTTAGTTTTGCTTATCCTAAAGCCTCTAGCTTCAGAGTTTCTCTCTACAATTCTAATTTAGCATTGACTCCTACTCTAGTCTCGTCCACTAAGACGATGTCATCGGCAAGAAGCATACACCAAGGCACCCCTCTTGTATTCCTCGCGTCAATTCATCCATAACCAAAGTAAAGAGGAAGGGGCTTAAAGCCGAACCTTGGTGTAAGCCTATTGTAATAGGAAAATCGTTGGTCTCTCTTGTGGTAGTTCTAATTGTGGTCGTTGCCCCTTCATACATATACTTAATTACCTCAATATACCGAATAGTTACTCTTCTATTATTTAACACCCACCATACTATGTCTCAATAAACTTTATCATATGCTTTTTCTAGATCTATAAAAACTACATGTAGATCTTTCTTATTGTCCTTATATTTTTTTATAAGTCTTCTCAGTACATAAATTGCTTCCATTGTTGACCTATGCATAAACCCAAACTGATTCTCAGGCACTGTAGTTTATAGTCTTAGTCTATGTTCGATCACTCACTTTCAAATTTTGATCGTATGACTCATTATTTAATTCCTTGGTAGTTTGAGCAATTTCGTATATCTGCTTTATTTTTATATATAGGTATTAAAATACTTTTTCTCCATTCATCGGGCATCTTCTTAGTTCTCAAAATTTCATTAAATAATTTTGTTAGCCAACCCACTTCTACATCCCCAATACATCACCAAGACATGTCCAAACTTCAATGGGTAAGGTTGAGTTGAAAGTATGAAATAGGTTATCAAAACAAAGTTGGAATCTAAGAGTACAAAATAGATTGAACTTAAGTATTTATGTAAGAGAAATTTTATTTTAAAAAAGAATTGTGGACATAACTGGCGTTATGCACATGAACAGCTTTGGTTACGAGTCCGATGCACATATTTCTATCATTTCTGGTTCTTATATTATCTTTCTGTTTTGTAGTTGTCAATTGGTGCACTAATTCAGTTTATATTGGTCCTCTCCTACTGCAGGTATTTCATGCAATGGAAGCATTAAATTCTCTCTCTCTGCCCCCAGGGTTTGGCTTTCACCCAACAGACTCAGAACTTATCTCTCACTATTTAAAGAGGAAAATCCACGGCATCAAAATTGAATATGAAGTAATACCAGAGGTTGACATTTATAAGCACGAACCATGGGACTTACCTGGTAAACTTACTGAATGCCTAACATTAATTTCTTTTCTTATGGTACAAGTTGAGATATGCGATTCGGGGTTTGTGTGCTTGTGTATTTGTCTGCAGTGGGGGTTTCAGTGGGGTTATAAAGTTAATACTTGCAGCTCCAGCAGGAAATCATACTTCGAGGAGTTGAATGAAGATTCCTTTAGATGATAGCAATTAGGGGTGGGCATCGGTCGGTTTCCGACCTAATATGAACCATCCACCACCGATCTAAAGAAGATCGGTTTTTTTAGTTTTTTCATCCGCAACCAATCCGAGCCTTAATTGGATCGGTTTCCATCCAAGCCGATTAAGTTCGGTTTGGATTAAATTGGATGGTCAGTTTGGCGTGCTACTTTTCACCTCAAACATCATTCACAATTTCGTTGAAATTTAAAAGATCAACTTCAATCAAGCTTAAGAAACAACTTGCTATTTGTTGTTTAGCAATGGATTTAAAATAAAGATTCATAAAACCACAAGTTACTAATGAATTTTACACTAATTGTTTGAGATGATGACGTTTAAATGGATGAGATACATTGCTTTTTCACCTCCATACTTCTGTAATCTTAGTTTATTCTCACAAAAGAAACATCAATAGTCATAGCTAATTGAATTTCAGTACTATAAAAAAGATTTAGAAAATAATTTATGCTTGACTTGATTAAAGTAACTACAAAATGTTACATCTTCATTATTCTATTAAGCTGAGCCACGCTGTAAATCAAGCATTTCTCAACAACATAACTCATGATTATAGAGAATCAAAAAATAGGTAGAACAATTGCCCGGTTTGTATTAAAGAAATTAAAGGAGACGTTTGTATCTCTAAGAAAATGAGAAATGACTGTTTGTATATTCAAGAAATTAAAGGAGAACTAGATTTTTTATGGACTAATGCATAGAGGTACGGTCGGTTTGGTTTCATCGGTTATTTGAAAGCTTCATCCATCAACCGATCTGGTCCAGTTGGTTATTGAAGATCAAGAACTAGACCAACCCAAACCCCCAATTGGTTCGGTTAAAAGCTGGTCGGTTCGGATTGGATTGGTTTGGATTTGTCAGTTCGGATAATAGTTGTCCACCCCTATTAGCAATGTAATATGACAGAATTGTTTTTGGCTTAAGCTTGCTGCCTGTAGTTTTTCACAATGGTGAAACATCTGTATTATTTGGGAGAAAAGTATCCCCTTATTATATTATACCTTGAATAATCTATGTAGTTAAGAGAAGTTTTCATTAGAGGTGATGATAAGTATAGAATTTCATAGAATGAGTATGCAATTACAGTGTGCGTAACTTTCAATTTAGGAACATTGCAGTTGACTCCCCTAACAGAAACGAGTGGTATTGATAGAACTGGTGGTAAAATAAATGATACACTGAATATGTTACTGAACAGAGAAAGAGAAGGAGAATAAGGAATCCCTAGGAGTTTGAGAGCCTAGTCTATCCCAACCAACCAGTACCAAATAACCGAATGACTTTCCTATTCCCTCCTACTCTAACTTATAAGCAGAACGGTTACATAAGCAGTTACATAAGCAGTTACTAAATACAACAGTTACTAATAATGAAATAAACTGACTACTAAGCTTTTCTAGGCCTTTTCCTAACATAAGTCTTTGTAATTGGAGGCCTATTGCTAACAATACTCCCCCCCAAAAGTTTCACCTTGTCCTCAAGGTGAAAATTAGGAAATTGGTCATCCTCAACTAATTCCCAAGTGGCCTCAAAAGCTGGTAAATCTTTCCATTGAATGAGAGTACTTCTGCTATGCCAGAGGTGAGATTGCGGGCTGCGAGAACGGCGGCTGGTTCAACTTGGAGTTCCATGTCTTCTGTTAACATATGCGGCAGAGGTTGTGGAGTCACAGCAGGAGCTAGAGCCTTCTTCAAAAGGGAAACAGGAAACACTGGATGAATTTTGCTTTTTTTAGGCAAGTCCAACTGATAAGCTACCTGACCGATGTGCTTCAGAATCTGATAAGGTCCATAAAACCCTGGGCTCAACGTTTCATTTATTTTTTAGCCAAAGACTTCAATCTATATGGCTGCAACTTGAGATAAACCCAATCTCCAATTGCATAACTGACTGCCTTTCTACTCTTATCAGTGTAGGCTTTCATTTGATTCTGAGCTTTGACCAAATTAGCTTTCAAGTCATTTAGGATAGTGTCCTTATCAACAGTCATCTGATTGATTTCTTCAACTGTGGAAGGAATGATTGTGCCTTTGAGAAGTTGAGGAGGGTCTCTCACATATAGAGCGTTGAAAGGAGTGCTTTTGGTGGAGCTATTATAATTGATATTGAACCAGAATTCAGCCCAACTTAACCATATGATCTACTATTTTGGCTTAGAGCCAGATAAACATCTTAAATAAGTTTCCAAACATCTATTCACAACTTCTGTTTGGGCATCATATTGGGGATGATATGCAGAACTAAATTTGAGTTTTGTCCCGATTGCTTTAAATAATTCTGTCCAGAAATGACTGAGAAAGATTTTATCTCTATCTGAGACAATAGTGGATGGAAACCCATGCAATTTAACCATTTTTTTAGAAAAATTTCTGCCACATCTCGGGCTATAAAAGGATGGCCAAGGGGAATAAAATGGGCATACTTAGTAAGTCTCTCCATTACCACCATGATTGTATCTTTACCTTGAGCTTTAGGGAGTCCTTCTGCAAAATCCATTGAAATATCAGCCCATACCTGAGTGGGAATTGGAAGTGGTTGGAGGAGACCGGCCGGAGAAAGAGTTCGGTACTTCTTCTGTTGACACACTTCACAAGTTGCCACCAATTGCTGAATATATTTCCGCATTCCTTCCCAATATACCAAGGTTGCAAGTCTTATGTAAGTCCGGAAAAACCCAGAATGACCACCAATGGCAGAATTGTGGAATTCTTTGAACAAGAGAGGAATTTTCTGAGAAGCTTTTGGCAGAACTAGCTTTCCCTTGTACAACAACTTCCTCTTTTGGAAAGAAAAACCTGGATGTGAAGCAGAATCTCGAATCAGATCCTGAATAATGGCTTTGAGTTTGCTGTCCAACTGAATTTCCTCTTCCCATTCCTCTAAATCTGAAAAATGAACCATGGAAATAGCTGTATAAGTCATCCTTCGGGACAAGGCATCGGCAGCCTTATTGTCGCAGCCAGGTTTATACCGGATTTCAAAATCCATTCCCATTAATTTAGAATTCCATTTGAATTGCTCCTCACCCAACATTCGTTGGTCAGTCAGAAATTTCAAACTTTTCTGATCCGTGTGAATAATGAAATGTCTTCCCATCAAATAATGTCTCCATTTTTGCACAGCCATAACAAGGGCCATGAGTTCCCTTTCATAAACTGATTTCTTTTGGGCTCGGTCAGACAAAGCTTGGCTAAGAAAGGCAACTGAGTGGCCTTCTTGCAATAAAACTGCACCCAAGCCTTTGTTGGAAGCATCAGTTTCTATGATAAATGTCTTGGATAAATTAGGAACTGTCAAAATAGGTAAATCTGCCATTGCTTTCTTTAGGGAGTCAAAAGCATCTTGGGCTTGTTGTTGCCAGGTAAAACTGTCTTTTTGTAACAGTTGTGTCAACGGCTTTACAATTTTTCCATAATCCCGCACAAACCTTCTATAGTAACCTGTGAGCCCAAGGAAACCTTTCAAAGCAGTAACATCTTTAGCTATAGGCCATTGCATCAGTACTTCCGCCTTCTTAGGGTCGGCTGCCACCCCTAACTTAGAAATAACATGGCCCAAGTATTCAATCTGTTCTTGCCCAAAAGTGCATTTCTTCTTATTAGCAAACAACATGTGCTTCCTCAATACTAGTAGAATGGTTTGTGAATGATTTCTATGCTCCTCTATGTTCTTGCTATAAATCAAAATGTCATCAAAGAGGACTAGAGCAAATTTCCTTAAATAAGGCCTCAACATTTCATTCATCAACGATTGGAAGGTAGAAGGAGCATTGGTGAGACCAAAAGGCATCACTACAAATTCATAATGCCCCTCATGTGTTCTAAATGCAGTTTTAGGGATGTCTCATTCCTTCATCCTAATTTGATGATACCCTGATTTAAGATCCAGTTTGGAAAAAATGGTAGCTCCCCCCAGTTCATTCAACAATTCATCAATTACAGGTATAGGAAATTTATCAGGGATTGTAATTTTATTTAGAGCCCTATAATCAACACAAAACTGCCACCCTACATATTTCTTCTTTACCAAAATAAATGGGCTGGAAAAGGGACTTACACTTGGTCTAATAACACCAGACTTAAGCATGTCATCCACTAATTTTTCTATCTCATTCTTTTGGTAATGGGGGTACCTGTAAGGTCGGATATTGGGAATTTCTACCCTTTCCTTCAGCAGAATGGCATGATCGTGCCTTCTAGGTGGTTGTAGACCTTTAGGCTCTTGAAAAACATCTGAAAAATCTTCCAAAATCCCTGTGACGTCATTGGAAATGGTCCTGGCAGCTTCAGTGGCTTCCTCCAAAGCATAATATTCAATTAAGAACCCTTGGCCTTCATCTTGCAGGGCCTTCACCATGGACTTGTAGGATGCATTGGCTCTTGACAAAGCCGGTTCCCCCTTCAACACTTTTATACCTTCCTTAGTTGGGACTTTCAAAGTAAGCTCTTTGAAATTAGCCTGAATTTATCCCAGGCTTGCTAACCATTCCATTCCTAGCACCAAATTTACTCCTCCCAATTCAAAAATATAGAAATCTTGTTGAATTTCTAATCCTTGAATATTGATGCTGAGTTGTTTGCAAACCCCTACACATTTGATCTTTCTTCCATCCCCTACCTCCACAGTATATGTTGATGTTTCAGTGACTTGTAATCCTTCCTCTTCCACGATTACAGAGGAAATGAAATTGTGTGAAGCCCCACAATCAATAAGGACAACCACCTTCCTGCCTATTAAATTTCCCTACATCTTGATGGATTTCTTTGAAGTTAAACCCGCAATGCTGTACATAAAGAGTTGCAGATTTTTGAAATCTTCTATTTCAGTTTCTAGTTCATCAACCTTCTCCTCTTCTTGATCTTCTTCCTCTAGAATCAAGACTTGCATCTGTTTATTAGCACATACATGCTTGGGTCCAAACTTCTCATCACACCGAAAACACAACCCTTTTGCCCTTTTGTCTTGCATCTCTGCATCACTTAACTTCTTGAGTCCCCTGCCTTGGAATATCATGTAGTTCTTAAACTATTAGAATCACTACTCGAAAGAACATTCTTTGCTCCTGCAGAATGCTGATTTCTGGTCCCTGTTTCCCATGTAACAGTTTTGGAATTAGTGTTAGTCTTATTGGTTCCTCCTCCCTTGTTGTTCCATGTAACTCCTTTGTTGTATATTGCATTCCTTTCAGCAATCTTCTAGGCATAACCCATTAATTCGGGTAATGTTTTCACAGGATGCAATTTCAATTCAGCCTTAATCAAATCATTTAATCCATTCAAGAAAATCCCTTTGAGATACTCAGGATTGGCTCCTTTGAGTGGTCCAGCATAGAGTTCAAACTGTTCTCTATACTCTTCCACCGAACCAGTTTGTTTAAGGCCCATCAACAATTCATAAGGATTCTGAGAGATTGTTGGTTGAAACCTCTCAAGAAGAGCACTCTTGAATTCTTCCCACGATGGATTTACAGCACAAAACTCCCACCATTGATACCAGTGGAAAGCCTTTCCTTCCATCGCAACCATGGTGGCTTGAATCATTTTTGTTTCTGACAACCCCTTCAAAAAAAATATCTTTCAATTTTGTTCACCCACCCATATGCATCCTCACCAGAGAACAAGGGAATCTTCAATTTCCTCCATTTCGCCACATTGCGGTTATCCTCTTCTCCCACTATGGTGTCGCCATTATCACTGGTGTTGTTTTCAGAATGATGTTCGCGTCTTTCACTCTGTACAGAATTCCAGTTCAGGGCCTCCAAAATTTCTGCAGACTGCTTTCGATTTTTTGCCTTATCCTCCTCGAGAACCCGCCTCTGGTTCTCGAAACCGCGCTCAAGAGCCTCGATCCGTGCTTCCATTCTTCGCATCAGTACCATGTAACACTCCCAGAACCGAGTGCTCTGATACCAGTTGATAGAACTGGTGGTAACATAAATGATACACTGAATATGCTTCTTTTATTATAGATATTTCTCTGGGAAATTGCTCCAACAGAGAATTGCAGTGCATAGAAGTTAGAAACTGAACGGAGAAAGAGAAGGGGAATAAGGAATCCCTAGGAGTTCGAGAGCCTAGTCTCTCCCAACCAACCAGTACCAAATAACCGAATGACTTTCCTATTTTCTCCTACTCTAACTTATAAGCAGAATAGTTACATAAGCAGTTACTAAATACAACAGTTACTAATAATGAAATAAACTGACTACTAAGCTTAAACTGACTACTAAGCTTTTCTCGGCCTTCTCCTAACATAAGTCCTTGTAATTGGAGGCCTATTACTAACAGATATATCTTCTGAACGTAATAGAAAGTGTTTCTCTGGGGATCTTTAGTCAGTGGCAGAGCCAGACATTTCTAAATGGGGGTCCCACCTATTCGAGTAGTAGTTGACAGATTTTTTTTTAAAGGAAAATCCAATTTATTGGAACATAATAAAAAAATCATATAACAAAACTCTATATCTATAAACTGATTGATAGCTGAATTTGGTAAAGTACTAAGAAAATGTTTATGCAATTAGGCTTAATCTATAAAAATCATTATCAAGGGATTGAGTTTTGTGAATGTTCATTGATAAAATTTGATCTTACTAAAAAATTAGAAAATGAAAGAGTAATTTTGGATCTTAGCCTGTAGTTAAAAAAAAGATTTTTAGCCATTATGGTTTTGATTTATACAAAGGGTTATTGAGAGATCTTACGTTGAGGTTGGAGCACAAACTAAGAGGGAGATCAATCTTCCAATTTACTTACTGAGAGAGTAGAAAATAAGTGAATGAATGCTAAAGAGTGAAGTTTATCCTTTTACTTATTAATCCTTTCAACTTTAATTGATTCAGTGCGATTTATTGCAATTTGTAAAATACTAGAGGTTAACTTACAATTTAATTCAATAATAGTTCAAAATGAATAAGTTAGGGACCTAGATCTAAAATTTTCCTATTTGGGATCCCAAATTTTAATATAAATAAGTAAAAAAGATGGTCCCAAATAAAAATTTTACTTGGAAAGGGGTGTTTTGGAAAAACTTTGTGGGGCCATTTGTCCCCCCTCCCCCAAAGGTAGCTCTACCCGTCTTTAGCATACGACTTTTCTGCAATCCACCCTTGAACTCCTTTGCAGAGAGTTTTTTGTTCATGTCGTCATATATATTGGTTTGTACATTTCAGCTTACAGTTCCACTTATCCTTTCCCTGGTTAAATTTGCAGCAAAATGTAATGTTCCCACTAGGGATAGCAAGTGGCACTTCTTTGCATCTCGCGATAAGAAGTATCCAAATGGTTCTCGCTCAAAAAGAGCTACAGAAGCAGGATACTGGAAATCTACCGGGAAAGATCGGAACATCAAGTATCAAAATCGGACTATAGGGACCAAGAAAACCCTTGTCTTCCATGAAGGTCGACCTCCTCATGGGAAGCGAACAGAGTGGATCATGCATGAGTACTATATAAATGAGAGCGAGTGTCAGGATGCCCCAGATCTGAAGGTAACTTACCATCCTTCTGTTTGAAGTTTCATGTGTTTATTGCTGCAAGTTTGGTTTTAGAAGTTAACAATGAGCTATGGTGTTTTGACAGACTCTGAGTTTCATACTTTAATGATTAGAAGTTGAAACGTTATTTTCTTAGACCAATAAAACAATACTTGTGAAAAACTCTTCAATTAATTTTAATATTTTCTTCTCTCCATTCAAGTACTGATGTGGAAGTAAAAAACTAGCTCTACGTAGATATCAGAACTTTTGTGTTAAAAATAATTGTAATTGTTACCAAGGCTAAAAGCATCGGGGGTTTAGTTGGGCTTAGCAATGAAAAAATACCAAGACTATTTGAATATTATAGTAATACAACAAAAAATTAAGATAAAGAAAAGTGATAATAAAAGTAAATTGAACAGTGCTCTAAAACGACTATCTAGTCTAAAATCTTCCAGTTAGACTAAAGTGCTCTAAGAAACAAATTTAAAGGAGGCCTAAAAATTTGCAGTCGGCTTTGTACAACAATGACTACACTGAGTTTTCTCTGTGTGTATTGGAAACTTTCCCATACTAATTTATAGATGATTATATATGCAGGATTCTTATGTTCTTTGCCGTATTACCAAAAGGGATTGCTGGGAAATGGATGGTGAGAATGTTTCCAAGCAAGGTGAGAAAGTCAAAGAGAGCTCAAACGAACCGGATGATGTGGTTTCTTCAGTAGTTAAACCTAAGAAATCATCAAGTCAATTTGAGAGCATAGAGGACGAGGACATTGAAGCAATATTCACGGAGCTATTGGATCCCAACTTTTCTGCTACCCCTACTCTCACTGAAGTCAAAAGTGTACCAATGGTAAGCTCATAATATCTGTTCTTACTAGTTTTTAAGTTCATGTTTAGTCATGTTATAATGAAATTAAATATGAATCCGTAGGCTATGTAGCATCAACTCCTTTATTGTTGAGACATAGATGTGGTGGACACTTGACACTGCATGCATAGTTGCATACTCCTTGGACATGTGTCTGACACTTTCCATAGGTGCCTTAAATTTAGTACATACTTTACATACTGGACACTTCTTAGACACTTCGTGGATGCTTATTGCAGACGTAATGAAAACGTTTCCGACACTTTCTCACATTTGTTTTATTTGAGAAAACTGTATTTTATTCTATAACTTCTGTCATGACTATGAAGGTTCTCATTCTCGTAATTCTGTACGGACTAAACTATTATTACTCTTTTATGGACTATAATCTTTAATTTTGATTATGTAATTTTTTGAAGTCGCCCGGATAATAGTGACAGTGACACATAATTGTGGTATATTATATTACATATAATATCTGGCTGTGGCCAGTGTGCTTTGAGTTAAGAATTCATTGTATCCTGCACTTGTATCCTGTCCTGTATGTGTACTATTTGTAGTCCTAGTCATATGCCAGTTTAATATTAATTACATTCTATGCGAAACCATCTTAATATTGCACTAATTATGTAGCACGACAATTAGCAATCAATTGTTTGTTGCACTCACTTCATCCGTAATATATTAGCCTAAACTTCAATGATGTTGTGCAAGCTACGATGACAAGGAGCCTTTAAATTAATATGTGGGATGTTTTCTTTGATGAGGGCCCTTTTGTATCTTATAATTGAAATTTCTGTATCAGTTTTAATGCTTCAATTCATGTTCATTTGGGGTTGTTTTTAATCCTTATTTTTCCTCTAATTATTATCTGGTGTCTCTTATCTGCAAGCATCCTAACTACCTAACTATTTCTTCATCATCCTAACTTCAATTCTAGGTCAACATATCATTTTTAAACACTTTTTTTCTCCTTATTTTCTTTTAAATTCTGTCTATGAAAGAGGGAGAAGGGAGATAGGAGATAGGGGAGGGAGTTTTTATTGCCTACCATCTTCATGTTCATTCTATATTTACATAACACTTCAAGATGACCAAAGAGGCATTGGCATACAACATAATAAAGAGATGTAGGATACAGGGATACAACACTATGACAACAAAAGGGTAAATGCGTGCACATGTTTGTGAGGATGTTGCAATTTCACTAGAGTTGCACCTTAAAGTGAAGCCGACATGCATACACCTGTAGTTCACATGAGATTTAGTATTGGATGCTACTGATAGGTGCCACCTATACTGTCACTATATCCTCTCTCTTGTCTATCTAGATAGATCAGTTGGTTGAGAGGCATTGGCATCTGACACTAATACTATGTACGACATCTGGCACTAATACTAAACCATAATCCTTTGATTAGTGAAGTCCACAAATAATGAGAAGTGGCCTCCAAGCAATGTATGGCACTGACAAAAGTATGGATATCGTTTATGTTGCATAGAAAAATGTGGAAACTTCTGTTGGGTTTATGTCTTGCATACTATGTTAGATACGAAGACGATGAAGCGATGGAGGAATCGAGATGATCAGAGACGGAGTGAAAGCAAGAAGAAAGCAGTCAGCTAGTGGCAGCAGGAACATAGAGGTGGACAGTCGACTGTGCGATCGACTGCCCCCCTTTCAGGTGTCAATCTGGGTGATTGTGATCGACCGCAACTATGTGCAGTCAACCATGTGCGACTAATGCAAATTTTTGGGTTCGGATCTAGGGTATTCGATTGAAGCCCGAACTTGCTCTTCAAGTTAGATTGTACGACTCTTATCGTATAGTTATCTCTTCAGTAATATCTAATGGCTGTTGAATCAAGATATCAAACTAGGGTTTTTCTAAATATCTATATATTATTATAATTGGCCTCCATTGAGAGCCAAGATAGAGTACTTAATTGAAAAATAACTAGTATTTTCTGGTGTGGCTTGAGAGGGTCATGGTGAGAATTGAAATATTCTTGTATCTTCTCTAGTTGAATTACATCTCGGTTTCTTCTCCCGGATTAATGCAGAAGCCCCAGCCTGAACAAATTTGTGTGTTTGGGTGTGTTTGGTGTGATCTTTTATTTACTTGGTGGTTTGTGTTGATTGCATTGCAGAACTCAACAAGATCATGGTAGAAGAGGGAAACGAATTTCCTAATAATTGGTATCAGAGCTTCAGGTTCGTGGGTTTGTTCGAGTTCCTTGGAGAAGATGTCAGATCAGATCACGAAGATCAAACAATTTGACGGTAAGATCAACTTTAATCTCTGGAAGGTGAATATGTATGATACATCAGTTCTAAAGGATTTGAAGTACCCTGTAAGGAGATAAAGGGAGACCAATCGGCATGAAGCAGGAGAATTGGGAGGAGATATGTTCAAGTGCCTTGAATTTAATTCGGATGTCATTGACGAGCGAAGTCAAGTGCAACCTCATGGAGGAGCGAAGCGCGGAGAGTTTGTGGGCAAGGCTCAGAACTGACTACTCGGAATCACCGTTACTGGATCGCATGTACCAAAAAAGAAAGTTGTTGGGTTACTTAATGAAGAAAAGTACCGGTGTTCTAGATTATACAGTGGAGTTCAATACAGAGTTATCTGAACCAAGGGTGATCAACGCAGATGATCTAAAAGCTTCCATCTTGATATATTCACCACCAAATTAATCCAATTTGATAACCATGCTAGACGGAAAACTCTACCAAGGAGTAGTTTTCGGTAGCAGGTATGATTGAGGGGTTGGAGGAGGATGCACTTAGGAAGGAGAGTTAGAAATTGGTATCTACTTGTGTGAGTTACTTTGAGGTGAATGATATTTCGAATGGAGAAGGGAAAGTGCATGTAAAGGTATGATTCGTTACCATCATTGCAAAGGAGTTGAGCATTACAAGAAGGATTGTTACAAGTGGTTAAGTCAGAGGGGCGCTAAATCCTATGCCGTTGAATTAGGTGATAGCTTAGACAATAATCTTGTTTCAAATTTTTTAGAAGTGTATTCTGGTTGGTTTCTTGATTCGGAAAGTTCTTTTCATATATGCTCTGAGAAGGAGATGTTTTCTATTTACAAGTTCGCAAGAGATCATCGTTGTGTGAGAACGGTTGTTGGTGGTATTTGTGAAGTAGTGGGTGAGGGAACAGTCGAATTGGAGGCAGTAGATGGAAAGGGTTACACTAGAGTGTTATGCATATTCCTCAGTTGAAACGAAATCTTATATTATTGGGAACTCTTAAAGTACGGGGCTGTAGGTACATAGCTCAAGGTGGAGTTCTATCAGTTTGGAACGGTCGTCGCAAGGTGATGAAGGGAAGGAGGGTTGTTGAGCACAATCTTTACAAGCTTTGTGGGAATGTGAACTTGCACAAGTGTTTCTAAGGCCTACATTCCTAAAGCACTATCTAGTTTGCTGTCACTAGAATCATCCGAGCGAGACTACGACGTTCAAATATCGTCGAGAGATGGAGAATGTCTCGGGGTAGTGGAGTTCGTATGGGGGGTGGCGCCTTCGTGTCAGCGTCTACTTGGGTGTGCCTGTGAGGGGCATACCAACCGGAGAAAAATAGGTAGAGGTAGATTCAACTAGCAGAAGAAGCCACAAAACCGAATTGTTTGTAAAAGGAGAAAAAATGAATCTAGAAGGTTTAAATCACACGTGTGAATTCATAGTATGCAATCCAAGGTGGAGATTGTTGGGTATAGTATGCAATCCAAGGTGGAGATTGTTGGGTTATATCTTGCATACTATGTTCGATACGAAGATGATGAAGCGATGGAGGAATCGAGACAGTCGGAGACGAAGTGGAAGCAAGAAGAAAGCAGTCAGTTAGTAGCAGCAGCAACAAAGAGGTGGACAGCCGACTGTACGGTCGACTGCCGCCTCTCGTGTCAGTCTGGGTGATTGAACTATGTACAACAACAGAGGTGGACAGTCGACTGTGCGGTCGACTGGCCCCTCCCCCCCCCCCCTTTCGGGTGTCAGTTTGGGTGATTGTGGTCGACCGCAACTATGTACAGTCGACCGTGCGCGGTTAATGCAGTTTTCTGGGTTCGGGTCTAGGGGATTCAATTAAAGTCCGAACTTACTCTTCATGTCAGATCGTACGACTCTTATCGTAGGGTTATCTCTTCAGTAATATCTAATGGCTATTGCATTAAGATATCAAACTAAAGTTTCTCTAGATTTCTATATATTTTTGTAATTGGTCTCCATTGAGAGCCAAGAGAGTTTCATTGAAGAAAGTTTGGGAGTTTCTTCAACGGTAAACAACTAGTATTTTCTGGTGAGGCTTGAGAGGGTCGTGAGAATTGTAATATTCTTATATCTTCTCTAGTTGAATAATATCTTTGTTTAATCGCCGGATTAAGGTGAAAGTCCCAACCGTGATAAATTTGTGTGCTTTGGTGTGATCTTCTATTTGCTTTGTGGTTTGTATTGATTGCATCGCATAACTCGATAAGATCCTAGTAGTAGAGGGAATCAAATTCCCTAATAACTTTTTCATGAAAGAAGTGTTGGCTGCAACATAATAGGACACTTCTCCATTTTAACCATGTAGATCAACATCCTTCTTAGTTCTGACCATCATGGTGATTATAGTTTAGAAATAAGAATTATCACATATTTAAATATTTGTTAAAATTAATTTACTTTTGTCCTTTTTTAGATTTAAATATAACCAATCAAGGGTTTGTGGAAATTTCACTTTCCTTGTGGAGGCAAACCCATACCCATCCTTTCATATAATTTTACTTTTCACATAACATATCCTTGTCAAAACCCACGAGTAAATCTCTTCACCTAACTTAGTTGAGTAATTTGCTCCAAGAACATGGTAGTTGACAGACTGCAACTTGACCTCTTCATATCAGTGTTCATTTTTAAATCCTACCAATTTTTCTTTAAAATATAAAAATTTAGAGAACACTGATGGAACATCCGATTTTTACATGCTATAATTTCAATTTCTCTCGAGACAATAATTTTCCTGGGGATTCAACAGGAAGGACTCGGTTCTTTTGCTCTCAGCAACAATCCATTTGATCCACATTTCATTGCTGAAGTCTCAGAAGACTCTCACCTCCTTTTTCCAGTAGAGGAGTACTACGACATCTTACAGTCAGAATCTCAGGGCTTCGATGTGTTTGGACAACTCGATATTGGAAGATTAGATGCTTTAGGAGTCCAACAGGGAGACATCTTTGCTGATCTAAATGACAACTATACGGGGATCCAAGTTCGAGAACGAGGATTGAAAACCTCTACCTCAAATCTTAACCAAAGAATCAGGCTCCAAGCGAGCAAGATGGAATCAAGAAGTGAAGGGTGTCTCAGTCAAATCGTTGAGGTCAAAAAAGATTTTCGTATTGTTTCTTCTGATGGGAAACAAGGACCAACTAAGATCAATGCAGTTCAATGGGATCTCAATGCAAAGAGTAATAAGTCTGGGCTGAGTTCCATAAGAGGGTTTGTGAGAGGCATATGTAGTTTCCTACCCTCTCGTTGTTCTTCAGCTAGTATGAAGAGCTTCTTTCTGTGTGCTTGCATGGGAACAACAGCTTTGATATTTATCTTTTCAGCATTGGTGTTGTAGAAGACAGCTTCCACGGTATTTGTGAAAGGTTTGATTAGTTACCAATAGGAGATATATTAAGCTTTCTTGTTATTAAGAGAACAAATAACAATTAGTCGCTACAAACTTTCTATTAAGTTCAACAAAGTTGATTTAGCATTTTCTATACATTGTATTGCTTCAAGATTCGCACAATACTTGTTGGCTTTTTGGATTTTCCAAATCTCGCAGGGTGCATGGGAAAGAGTAGATTCAGGCAAAAGCATTCTGGCAGTTTGGCTACGCCAAGTGCAGCAAATATGCCAAAAAAGCCAACACGAATTTTGGAACAAATGCAATGAATGTTAAAAGTGTTAAATATGCTTCTAATATCTTAATGAAAATTTGTAGTCATGCCACATAGGATACTTTTTTGGGCTTTGCCAAATAGTTCTGTTTTAGGTTCGGCGTTTTTGTACGGTTGTATTCTAAATTTCTCATCTCTGGATTGCTTTCTTTCTATGTAATTTGTCCTTAGGAATGAACATTTCTCTTATTGTAAATTTTGAATTGCAAGCAGGATTTCAATCCAATCTTCTCTCTTAAATTTTTTGGTTTGTTTGATTACTGTTTATGTCAGGATTAGACTTCTATTAGATTGAATAATTGGGTATTATCCAGGTTATCACAGGTTATCAAAAAAACATACACGAGCAGCTTTTCGGTTAAGATAGTTCAACATCTTATCACAATAGACATCTGTATTAGTTCTTACTGTTTACCTAGTTCCTCGAAGAAACACGACAAGAGAAGGTCTGATGCGTACCAGTATATCTTGCTAATAGAGTTCAATGATGATAAGTTACATGTTAAAATTCGAGTGAAGAATGCAATATTGATCACGTACAGAGATGATTAAGGCGACATCTCTAGAGTAGCAATGTGAAGAATACTCTGCCCAAATCTGATGCTATTCAACAAATTCCTGACCTTCCATTGTGCCTTAACTGGCCGATCACCTTCCACAGTTGTTGCTGCTAATTTTGGTGTGGAGCAATCAAATGATGAATTCTTTCATCTTTTTTTGAGGGAGAAATAAATGATCTGGACAGTCGATCAGGATCAGAATCTCGATTGCCAGAAACTCCTTGATTTGGATCTGGATGGCTGAAAAAATTTGGATCTGGACGGCTGTGATCGCCTGAGAATCTTGCAAAAAGTCGCAAGACTCTCTGATGCTCAAGTCAGTAACCCATAATATAGATTAGTGTTTTTTGTGGAGAAATATTGCTTGCCTTTGACTGATGGTGTGGGGAGGGTATTTATAGCTAGGAATCAGTTATAAAAGATAGACTTGGAAAATGTATCTTTCAATATTTGGTTGGAGATTTCTATAGTGAAGGGATAAAATTAGTTATTTAATTCATGTTTTGGGAGAATTTGACTAATAGTTGTAATTAGCTGAAAATCCTTCTTTTTAAGGCTATAAGTAAGTCATAATTGTGGATCTGATTAAGCTGATGGGTCTGAAAATGAACAGTTTTCTTCTTGTAGGCATGCTGCTAATGTGTAATAACTATAATGTCCTTGTAAGCTTTGAGATGCGTGCTGGGATTGTGTGGCTTCAATTTTTACCCATATCATCAGCCCCCCCCCCCCCCCCCCCCCCCCCCCTCTCCTGGAGGTTGGGTATTGCAGCCATCAAGGAATAATTTAGTCTTCTATGGACGATTATGAGAGCATTTATGACCTTCAGGAAGGTCTAGAGTCTTCTTCGGGGCTTCTTAGGGCAGTAACAATTTCCCAGGACCTCTAGTTGATTTTCACCAATTTATAATTATTATTTTGATTGTTAAATTAAAATTTCTAAATTTATAATTATTTTCCTGATATTTTAATAGAAATCAGAAAGGAGCGCGAATCTTGAGGGGCCCCCAAAGCACTTCTTGCTTGGGTGCTCAGACGACGTGTCGTGTACTGAACTCGAGGGAGCTCGGCTTAGCTGAGCCAGGGAAGGTTCGGCTCCGCAGGGCTCGACCAGATCTATTCGAATCGAAGGGGCTTGGCTCGGATTGGACAGGCTCAGCTCGGATTAGAGGAGAACGCTTTTTGTGGAGATCAGAGGACAGATAAAGGGATTCACGATTTTTTGAAGAGATCCAACGACAGATCAGGTGCACACGAATTTGAAGGAGATCAAAGGGCCCTAAATGCGCCTCATGCCAGGGGTGTTCAGACAACAGTCTGAGCGTCAATGTCTGACTCGGCTTAGAGAGGGTTGGCTGGATTGAGGGGCTCGGTTCGGCGAGGGTTGGCTCTAACCGAGGAGCTCGGTTCGGATTGATTGAACTTGTTGCGTGTATCTCACGGGGGGCTTGAACGACATGAGCCTAGGCAATTTTTGCGCATTTCTTGCGAGAGGACTGAACGACAAGCCGAGCACCAAACATATGAGATTTTTGTGCGTTTCTTGTGCGGGGCTTGTACGAAAGAAAGAGCTCTGAGCCTAGGTGATTTTGCACACTTCTTGCAAGGGGCACAACGACAAGTTCAGCACTGAACATAGATGATTCTTGCGCGTTTCTTATGAGGCATGAATGACAGGCTGAGCACGAGCCTAAGAATTTTTTATGCATTTTTTGCGTGGGGCTCGAACGGCCCGCAGAGCTCCAAGCTTAGGCAGTTTTTGTGCACTTCTTGCGAGGGGCTCGAACGGCCAGCCGAGCACCGAGCGTAGGTGATTTTTGAGAAGTTTCTTGCGAGGGGCTCGAACGACGGGTTGAACTCTGAGCCTATAAAGTTTTTGCACAAAAGTGAAGGGCTCGAACGACAAGTGGAAATCCGAGTCTATGTGATTTTTGCACGTTTCTTGCGACAGGCTTGAATGACAGGCATAGCTTCGAACCTACGCAATTTTTGTGCACTTCTTGTGAGGGGCTCGAATTACAAGCTGAACACCGAGCATAGGTGATTTTTGCACGTTTCTTGCGAGGGGCTCGAATGGTGGGATGAATTCCGAGCCTAGGCAATTTTTCGCACTTCTTGCGAGGGTCTCGAACCACAGTTCGAGCTCTGAACCTAGGCAATTTTTGTGCTCTTCTCGCAAGGGGCTTGAACGACGAGCCGAGCACCGAACCTATGAGAGTTTTGCGAGTTTCTTGCGAGGAGCTCGAACGACTGACCGAGCACCGAGCATATACTTTCTGCCACAGTGGTTGTTAGAGGTTCGGATGGCGAACCTCCATACTTAAGAAATCTTTCATGTGTGATCCTCCTTGCCTTTTGGTTTCGACCATTGGAAGGGATGAGATTCGGGTGACGGAGATCATGCCACGCCATTGCCACTGTTATAGAGTCGTCTCCCACGCCGATTTCCACCATTGGATGGGGTGACATGTGGATGGTGGAGATCATGCTACATCATCGTTGCAGAATTGTGATCCACGCCTTTTGGATCCCAATTGTGATCAAGTTCTTGATGCCCTCAGGGTACATCCGGATAAGTGGGGCACGACTCGCTATTCAAGTGCTCCCAAAACTCGTCGTCAACCTGTTCGGAGTCCATACTCATGGTCCTTAGAGTCGCATTATGAACTTGCTACCAAATAAGTGTGCGGCGCATGCCTAGCCATTCGAACACTCCCACAACTGGTTGCAACAAGAGTACAAGAGATACAATTCTCTACTAAACTCGCCTCCCGAGCGACCCTCTTCTTCTATAGTGAGTTCGGAGCTCAACTTACCCCTAGAGTTGCTCCCAAACTCGCCTCCCGAACGGCTCTCTACTAGAGCCCGGTGATGCTCTTCATCTATCTCGCCTCCTGAACGGCTCTCTCATAGATCCCAATGATACTCTTCATCTCGCTCACCTCCCGAGTGACCTTCTTCCACAACGAGTTCGGAGCTCAACTCCCTCCTAGTGTTATTCCCTAAACTTGTCTCCCGAACAGCTCCCTCCTAGAGCCTGGCGATACTCTCCATCTTGCTCACCTCCTGAGCGCCCTTTTTCCACAATGAGTTCGGAGCTCAACTCACCCAAAATTGCCTCCCAAATTGCTCTCTTCTAGAGCCCGGTGATACTTTTCACCTCGCTCGCCTCTCGGGCAACCTTCTTCCACAACGAGTTCGGAGCTCAACTCACCCTAGAGTTACTCCCCCAACTCGCCTCCCGGACGGCTCTATCCTAGAGTCCGACAATGCTCTTTATCTCGTTTGCCACCGAGCGTCCTTCTGCCAAACGAGTTTGAAGCTCAACTCATCCCCAGAGTTGCTCCTCAAGCTCGCCTCCCGAATGGCTCTCTACCAGAGCCCGGTGATGCTTTTCATCCCGATCGCCTCCCGAGCGACCTTCTTGGAAATGAGTTCGGAGCTCAACTCACCCTTAGAGTTGCTCCCTAAACTCGACTCACGAACGACTCTCTCCTAGAGCCTGATGATGCTCTTCATCTCGCTCGCCTCCCGAGCGGCCTTCTTCCAAACGAATTCGGAGCTCAACTAACACCAAGAGTTGCTCCTCAAAATCGCCTCCTGAACGGCTCTCCTACAGCCCGGTGCTGCTTTTCATCCCACTCGCCTCCGGGCGGTCTTCTTCCACAATGAGTTCGGAGGTCAATTTACCCATAGAGTTGCTCCCCAAATTCGCCTGACGAACAACTCTCTCCTAGAGCTTGGTGATGCTCTTCATCCCGCTCACCTTCCGAGTGGCCTTCTTCCACAACGAGTTCGGAGCTCAACTCACCCCTAGAACTTCTCCCTAAACTCGTCTATATCTTCCTAAGATTCTTACGAAGCTCTTCTCAACTTAACGGAGGTAAAGATATTGTGGGACTGTTTTGACCTTAAAGATGGATGATTCTTTAGCGGACTCCTAAAGAGAAATTGTAGATCTTCGAGTCACCTTCGAAACGAGGGTTCACACGCTCCAATCGGGCCTCTATAGCACCAGAAAAGATAGTTATAATGCAGCTGCGCCTAGCCAACAAAAAGTTGATTGAGTCAACGGTCAACGTTGAAAGCATCACGTGTTAGCATGCCAAAGCATCATGGTAGTTCGGGGTTGTGTGCCGAACAAACATGTTTCCAAACTAAAAATGGCACAAAATCGTTGACCAGTCAATGGTCAAAGTGCCACGCATTGCCTTCAGTGAGCGCCACGATAGCTCGGTTGCACGCGCCGAGCAAACGTGCCCCCGACCCTCTGCCGAGTTCCAACTCCAGGTTCCTTGACAACCTCCTCTTGCTAAACTCCCTCGACCACCGAGCTGCATCATCTTTGTCGTCAAAACCCATCGCCAAAGCTGGTCAAACTCTGTTCGCAGAGCTCGAAGCCATTCACCGCTGAGCACAAGCTCTTCTCCGCCGAGCTGCTCCACCACACCGCTGAGCTCCTTCCTCCTCAAGCTCAAGTTTTGCCGACCCTGAAGTCCATTACCGCGGTGTTGCCGAGCTCCATCACCATAGCTTCGCCGACCTCCACCACCATGCTCCTTCTTCGCCGAGCTTCGACTCAAACTCCAAAACCCTGACTTCGAAACACAAACCTTGCCGAGCTAATTCGTCGCCAAGATCGAAGCCATTGCGAACTCCTTCGCCGCCCATACACTGAGTCACCGAACTCCAAAGCTCCACAAGCAACCGAGCTCCCTCGCCAATGCTTGAAGCTTCGTCGAGCTGGAAACCTCGCCGAGCACATTTCCACGCCGCCGAGCTCCACAGTCAACAAACTTCCCCTAATCGCAACCAAGCTCCCTTGCCAAAGCTCGAAGCTTCGTCGAGCTGGAAACCTTGTCAAACTCATCTCCATGCCGCCGAGCTCCACAATCGACGAACTTCCCCCCATCGCAACCGAGCTCCCTCGCCAACGCTCGAAGCTTCGTTGAGGTGGAAACCTCGCCAAGCTTATCTCCACGCCATCGAGTTCCCCTCGCCGAGCTCCTCTCTTTGCCGACCTCCATCAACCCAGCTGTGCTCAAGCTCGGCTGAATTTTTGGCCGAATTGAGGGGGAGAAGAAGCCGAAGGGGGACCGTTAGATCCTTCAGAAAATCAAGCGCTATCTTGATCAACAGTTGAGATTCAAACTACAAAAAAAAATGTTGCCCGGGTCAACGGTCAGCGGACATGTGGAGCCCAGCCGAAGTATCACAGACGTTTGGTGGCGCGTGCCGAACAAACTTGCTCTAGATCGAAATTGGAGCAAAATCCTATTGAACGGTCAACGGTCAACGGTCAATGGTCAACGGTAAATAGTAAGTGTAACACCCCGTATTAATTTTTTAAAATAAAAATACATTTCTTATTTTTACACATGCAATGCACGTGTAATTTCATCTCATTATTTTCATTCTCAATTTTATTTAAAATTTATGCACAATTTCCTTTCATTTATTTTTGTTGCCTATTAGAACCCATAGGCCTAATAGAAGATTCTAAGGCCATTAAAATAAATTAAATAAATAAAAATAGACCATGCCCACAAGAGGAAGCCCACTAAGTTAATTAAAAGAGAAGTCACTAATTAAAAGAAAAACCCATTAGTTAATCTATATTTTTATCCTACACTTGTCATGTAACAACATGTACAATCAAAGAAATAATAAGTATATACATTTATGCTATAAATAAATAATTAAACAAATGAATGAGAAGTGTGCACATGTGGGAAATCCAAAGGTTAGCCATGCATAAGAATATGAAGAGTTGGGAGTTTGTGGTAGTAATGGTGAGTAGGCATTTAAATTGGATAATGGGTATTTAATTTTGGGTAATGGGTGTCTCTTCATTCACCCATTTGACCCTATAAATACCACCCCCTTTTCTTCATAATCTTGCACCAAAGATCAAAAGAAACCAAAGATAAGAAAGAGAGGAAAAAAAAGAGAGAGAGTGGTTGAGTTCTTGCTTGGAAGGAAAGCTTGCTAGGAGGAGAAGGGAGTCACATTCTTGGAGCTAGGAGCAACTTCTAGGAGTTTTCTTCTACCTTAGAACCTTCATTGAGGTGGGTGTCTTCTTGAACTTTCTAAATTATAGTATCATGCATGTGTAGGTAAATTGATATATAAAATTGATATGCATATGAGTAGTGGTTAAATTGTAATGATGATATTTAGAATGAAAATATATGCTAATTGAAAGATTGTCATGAAAATAAGTTGAATTGATGTTGTTTGATTGCATAGTAGTACCTCATGATTAGATTAAATGATATGAATATAGATTTGTACACAAAGTTGCTAATTCATGCAAAGAAAGTTACTGTTTTGAATTTTGTTTATACTTCAGAAAATCTTATCTAATAAAATAGTTAGAATCTAGAACTAAAACTTTTTGGGGAGCATCTTGTATGTATCAGGAACATCCCTTTAAAATTTCATAAGATTTGGAGTTCGTTTACTATTTTAATAAATTCTAAACTCAAAGCTGGTTAGTAGTTGTCTGGGTACAGGAATTCTGCACACCTTTCGGTTTTTGATTAATTCAGCATTGTAAATGAAATAATTTCAGAAAAGTTAGAACTAAGAAATTATAGTAGACACGTTAACCTTTCTGAAAAGCCCAAGAAATCAAATTTTCACGAAGAATTGAATTTTATATAAATTTTACCAGACTGTACAGTATTTCAGTATCTCGACCCCACTGTATATTTTGAAGAATTCAGAGTTATAGATACAGTATTTTGAGAAACCTTATAACAACAAAATTAAAGTAGACATGTATACCTTCAGTTCGATATAAAGAACGTTAAGTTTCGTGAAGTATACAATTTTCTATGATTTTTACAAATAGCATGAAATTCAGTTTTCTAACTTGAATTTACTGTTTTGCAAATGATACTTAAACGACTTGATTGAAAATATATTCTTGCTGTTTTAAGTTATATTTTGGGAAAGTGAAGATCATATTCATGATTAGATGAAATGTGAACTTAAGAAAGACATAAATATATAGAATTAAGATGTTAAGATTAGTTCAAAATAAATCAAAGGAAGACGATGAGATAAATTTTTCAAAGATGAATTTTAAAGAGATTATGTCTTAATCTTAATTAACTTGTATTGAGAGAGTTTTGATGAATATGAACAGGGTATTGTGAAAATGAATAGGTTGAGATTGTATTCATTGATGAATGAATAAGAATGAATGAAAGAGTTTGAATAAAATATGAATACATGAAAATTGAGTATATGAATTATAAGGGGATGTGTACTCCAAGTTGTTGAACATTAAAGATGTTGATTTTAAATGCTTAGTGAGACCCAGATACCGGCAAAGAAATGAAAATGAATAATTGAATTGTGAGAAGTAACCAGTTGAGTTGACTGTCTCGGTGTTTGGTTTAAGACCGGTGGGTAAGCTAGACTCTAGTTCTAAATAATTATAACTTAAACTTAAGGACATGCACTAGTTGGAAATATGACGAAACGAGTGCTAACGTGAGTTATGGACTCCAGAATGATCCTTGGAGAGAGGCGGTCCCTAGTATTCCGGTACGATGAACGTAAGGGCCACAGAATAATCCACGGAGTGGGAACGATCTCCAGTATTCTTGGACGAGAGCGACGCTCATGGGATGCTTGTGCAATGAAAGCTCCAGAATGACCTGCTGAGTGAGACGATCCCCAGTATTCCGGGACGATGGATGTAAGGGCCACATAGTGATCCACAGAGAGGGATTGGTCTCCAATATTCCAAGGGAGAGAGCCAATACTTGCAAGATGTCTAAATCTTGTAGTAGTCATCTTAGTAGGCTGCATGGAGAGGGATCTAACCTTACAATGTGAAGTACGTAGCTGCTTGCCCTCGGACCTATATAGTATGGGATGCATAGAATCCAAACAAATATGCATTAGTGTCATTGTAGTATAACATCTGCATTAGGCATTAAGTCATATCATACACTAACATATTTAGGATACTCACTCTTTACACTTTTATATGCATTCAAATTTGTGTTTGTTAAAGTAAGAGATTTCGTTATAATACAACATAGAGAGGATCGCTGTTTGTAACATTAAGTCGGTTGTAAGCAACTAACTTGCCCACAGATTCATATGCAGGACTTGGAACTTACAAAGAGATATAAAGATGGATTTGATGCTGATGATTACTTGCATGCTCAAGTTGTTAAAAATGTATATTGATCATATTGTACTTCATTTATTTTCCGCTGCGTTATTGATGAAAAAGAACAATGTTGTAATAAAAGTTTCAAAATTCATTGTAAAATTGTACGAAGAGAAGTGTAGATCTTGTTGAGCTACGAATTACCGTATTTTGGTATTCAGGGCGTTACAGTAAGCGGTAATGATCAACGGTCAATGGTCAACGGTGAATAGTAAGCGATAACGGTCAATGGTGCTTTTCTGCTTTTAGATCTCTGTGATTTTCACGCTCGTCATGATCAATGCTCCAGATTCCGCCATGTCATTAGGTATTTAAATAATTCCTAAATCGATTAATTATTTAATTAATTAAAATTTTTTAAATTAATTATTAATTCAGAAAAATATTTTAAAAAGTATTTTTCAAGAAAAATAATTATTAATGTAGAATATTTAATTAAAAATTTTGAAAATTAATTATCAAAATTGGAAATTCAATAAAAATTTTAAAAAATGATTAAAAGTCGGAAAAATTTAGAAAAATCTGGACAAGTCACAAAAATTCTGGAAAATTCTAAAAACAATTTTTGGTATTATAACACTGTTACACCTCAAGCAAGATTCAAACGTCCCCATAAACTCCGATAAATTTTGTAAATCATTTAAAACAGACGAATTACTTCTCAAAGGCTGTGAAACACGGTCTTCAAGAGTGGGGGGCTTGTGATATTAGAAAAAATAGAACCAAATCGGGCGCAAATCTTAAAGCTCTCAGGGTTGAGACGGTAATTTAACTAGAAATAGGTCCATGAACAAAAATCAGGCATCTTTCAAGCCAAATAACCTGAAATGGATCTGTCCTACTGGGTTGTCATTACAGCCCAATATAAATGAGTCCATATTATTTAAATATGATTTAAACTCATCATCATCCGTAAGAGACGGCTCGAAAACAAAATCTCTTATCGTGAGGAGAGTTCAAACTCAACCCTCTTAACTACTCTTATCTCTTCATGAAGAACTGATTCAATCCAAAAACACCTGGAAGTAGAGATAAATTATTATCTTGAAACTGACCCAAGCGACTATAAATACCCCCTTACTTCTACTAGAAAGAGGTAATCCCTACTTCTACTTCTACCAAGCGAACAAAGGCTCTCTCATATTCTCCTTGATTTCTGACTTTATCATCAGAGGGTCTGTCATTAGGACCAACCCCAGTGTTTCAGACTTTTTGCAGGTCAGCAGAGGTGATCATCACCACACGAGACGGCGCAAATGAGTCAGATCGAGAAGTCAATTGCAGTCAAAGGTAGTCAACACCGTTGAAAGTAAAAAAAAGGTCAATTCTTGATTGTTCCTTAAAAGAATCCACATCATCTATTTGTTCCTACATCGAAAAAAATAGCAACTGTGGGTCAACCATTTTCTTGTCGACGAGGACTAAGACAAGGTGACCCACTCTCTTCACCCTTATTTACAATCATTGCGGATGTCCTTAAGTCCATGTTGGACAATTGCAAAAACATTGGATGGATCTCCCTAGTAGCCAAGGGGAGAAACTACCTAAGGTGTACCATTCTACAATATACTGACGACACTTTACTAATCGGACATGGGGACCATGGGGAAACTATCACCTTCAAATGAGCACTAGACTGTTTTGGAGCCTGACTGGGCTATGGTCAACTTCCAAAAGAGTGCCCTTATTCCTATTGCTATGCATGAGGAGGATGCAGAGGAACGTGCAACCATCCTAAACTGCAGACTTGATAACTTTCATGTCAAGTACCTTGGGCTACTAGTTAGACCAGGTAAATGAAATAAGTCAGACAGGTTACCGATCATTGATCGGGTATAACTAGGTTAACTGGGTGGAAAGGAAAATCCCTATCTATATTGTTGTATTTGATGAATTGAATTGTATGAATTGCAATGTATGATCTTAGTGTTGTATTGTCATCATTCTAGTGTTCACTATTGATCGTCTTATCGTTTCCCTATTGATATTATGGTCCATATTGTTCCTTATTGGTATCATAACATTGCCAACCGTTATTGCATATTGATTGAATAAAGAATTGTTAATCAAGCCGGGATTAAGGGTTGACTAGAGTAGTTGATGATATAGTGACTGTACTCAGGGAGGGACCCGTGTTTCCCTAAATATCGTGTCGGCTATTATTTATCGGTTTATTGTGGTTCACGATGGTGGCCCAATTTATCGTGTATTGTTATCGTGCCAACTATTATTATCGTGATCGTGCAAGAATTACTATTATTATTGTCATCGTTATTGTGCCGAGTACATGATTTATAGAATCTAGCACCTTAGTGTAAACGAAAGTATTTGTATGCATCGAACCTGTGGTATGGAATGCAGTAGTACGTGCATTAGTTAGGACTAAATTGAATAATAGACTTAATATTATCATCGCATCGTCATTGTATATTGTCATTATTATTGAACATTGTTATTGTTATTGTTTACCATTATTGTTATCGTTTATTGTTATTGTTATTGACCATCGTTATCGTTTGGCCACCGTTCATTGCTATCGATTCTATTGTTTCATTGAATTCATTCTTAGATCGTTATTGCCATTGTTTCACTGCTTTTCTCTACTTCTTGTCCATGACTTGCTCTAAGGACATATTATTCTCTCTTTTTAGATGAACAGCTTACAGGTAATCAAGGAGAATTGCCTGATGGATTGGGAGAAAAACACTGGTGAAGGAATTGATAGCATCGTCGCTTATTTATTTATCATTTATGTTATGGAGGCCTAAATCATTGAATATTGTTGTTTTATTGTATTGTGGGCATTTGACCCAGAATTGTTACTTTTCCAGATTTAGTTATCTTATTGATATTTCATGTTTCAATTCGTTTTGTTATTCATGTGATTGTTCTGATATGTATGCGTGGTTGTATTGCTTTCTTGGTTATATTGTTGAGTTGAACAATAACAACTTATGGATGACGGAAGTCATTCGCTGGGCCAATGTCACGCACTAATATTCCGTGTTTTAGGAAGCAGGGCGTGACATCTTGCGTTACTCTAGATGTTACTTTTACTCTAGATGTTACTTTTAGTGTGGAATTATTCCACCCTTCTAGGGATAGTGGAGGTTTTAATGTTTTTCTTTATATGTGTATATGTTCTTGCTTTTCTTTGTATAGTTGCTCAGTTATCTTGATTTGTTTCGTTACCATCTTATTAATAAATAGGTTGGCTTTACCCTACATTTTCCTTATTAAAATCAAAATCTAACTAATAAACAAGTACAATCTTATATGGACAACTTTTTATCCAAGTCTTTAAATTAGTAGGTATAATGTACATGTTTGTTCAATCAAGAGAATTTTTCGATGCAATGTACATGTCATCAGATACAACTTACATGTGATCAGCTCAGGAAAAGTTTCTGAGAACACAACTGCGTAATTTTTAGCTCAAAATTATAAGTTTTTACAATGCAAATCCAATCTAGCAAACCAAAGCCAAAACCACAACCACAACCACAACCACAAGGATTCAAAACTACACTAATCTACCTTAGCCATTTATGATACTTTAAATACACATGCTCCTAATTTCCAAATTTCTTTTTATTTAAAAGACTAAATTTGCAAGTTTCACAGGTAATCCTCTTAATTAGCTGCACAGAAAAATACCCAATTAATATTTATATTCTGGATATAAAGTGTGGATGGGCTTCAATACGACAAAAAGTTAAAAAAAAAAACAAAAATAAAATAAAAATAAATCCCCCCTTCAACTATTTTGATTTCTTTCATTAAACCCCAGTGATGCGGATTGTTTTTGGGGTGTGGCTGCAACAGGTGTGAGTTCTTGTAATTTAGATAGTGGAAGTCGCGGTACTGGCTATATGTTCGACCCTCGGCTGGGAACGGCTCGGGAGTAGCAGGAGTGAGGTGGGGGATGGATGTTCGGCTCGGTCCAGTAACCCGGATTGGATCTTCGGGGCTCGGCTCGGTCTTGTGTACCTGCACTCTGCCTAGAAACACTGGGAGAGATCCCGGAGACATGCCCTCCGACGATCTAGTCAGTCATTGGAAAGCAACATGAGCTAGGGTTTTAGAGGAGAAAGATTGTTTACCTTGCCAGTGGGGGAGGGGGTCTGGTATTTATAGGCAGAGCAAATGAGTCTGATATCCTGCTGGGCTGGGTTTGGATCCGTTTGCTCGTGGGCCTGACGTGACAGAAGCCCATGAGGCTCTGGGTTGATCTGATGATTAGGTGAGAGCGGGTTTTAAGGGGATCTGGTGGCTTAGAAGGGGCCACGTCATCTGACCCATATCAGGAGCCCACCACTCCTGGAGGGCTAGATAATCCAACCGCATAGGAGTGATTTTTCTCTATAGGAAGAGCGGAGCGTTGTGTACGGCGAAGAATGTGGTTCGTATCTTCCTAGAGAGGCCAGCGGGGTAGGATGAAGAGGATCCCTTTGAAGGTATGGGGGGGCGTTAGAGCCGAAGAGTGGGGGCTCGCTTAGCCGAGCACCTAGGGTCGAGAGACGAGCCCCCATGCTTGTTGGAAAAGCTATGGGGATGTCGAGAGCCGAAGGTAGGGGTTCGCTTAGCCGAGTGTCAAGGGTCGGAAGACGAGCCCCATACTTGTTGGAAAAGCTATGGGGGCATCGAGAACCGAAGAGTGGGGGCTCGCTTAGCCAAGCACCTAAGGTCGAGAGACGAGCCCCCATGCTTGTTGGAAAAGCTATGGGGACGTCGAGAGCTGAACGTAGGGGCTCGCTTAGTCGAGCGTCGAGGGTCGGAAGAAGAGCCCTATACTTGTTGGAAAAGCTTTGGGGACGTCGAGAGCCGAAGAGTAGGGGCTCGCTTAGCCGATCGTCGAGGGTTAGAGGACGATCCCCCTGCTTGTGGTGAAAGATAGGGGGGACGTCGAGAGCCGAAGGTAGGGGCTTGCTTAGCCAAGTGTCGAGGGTCGAAAGACGAGCCCCCTGCTTGTGGGAGAGCCTTGGTGTGGCTCGCGGTGACATCCATGCGTCGAGCCCCAAGTTTGTAGGAGAAGCTTGGAGTGGCTCACGGTGACATCCAAGCTCCAAGCCCCAAGACTTGTTGGAGAAGCTTGGTGTGGCTCGCGGTGACATACGAGCGTCGACCCCCAAACCTTGTAGTAGAAGCTTGGAGTGGCTCGCGGTGACATCCGAGCGTCGAGCCCCAAACTTTGTAGGAGAAGCTTGGAGTAGCTCGCGGTGACATCCGAGCATCGAGCCCCAAATCTTGTAGGAGAAGCTTGGCGTGGCTCGCGGTGACATCCGAGCGTAGAGCCCCAAACCTTGTAGGAGAAGCTTGAAGTGGCTCGCGGTGACATCCGAGCGTTGAGCCTCAGCTTGTTTGAAAAAGCTTCGTGAAGCTCGCGGTGACATTCGAGCGCCGAGCCTCAGCTTGTTGGAAAAGCCTGGTGTGGCTCGTTGTGACATCTGAGCATCGAGCCCCCAAAACGCTGTTGGAAAAGCTTTGGTGTTGAAAAAGATGTAGTACTCGAGTAGTTGACCATGTGTTCCGAGCTGTTGTACAGGCTAATAGGGCCGAGGGTAAAGAGGTATTTTTACGCTCTAGGCTGACATCGTGGGCATGAGAATCAAAGCATTTCAGATCCTAGTGGCTGTTAGATCTTGATGATCAAGATCCAATGGTCAGATCTTCTCGCAGAATTCGAGGAGTTCCTTCCCCTATTATAAATCTCCCCCCTCCCTTCATTTCTTCACCTTGCACTTAATCCCTAGACAACAGGAGTTTCTTTCATAGCCGTTGGCAACCAACTTTCGGTGATCTTCCCGTTTCCTGGTATATCAGGTTAGTATTTTTGTTTCATAATGTTGCGTTCTCAGTCAGGCTCCGAGGCAAGCTCTTCAGGCTCCGAGGCAAGCTCGACATCTTGGTCTCTTGATGACTTTGAAGTGAAGGAAGAGGTCCAGTCGGAGTTAGGATCGGGGGGCGAGGGTGTCGTAATTTATGACGTGCCCCCTTTACGAATCCGTAGGCCGGAAGAGGAGCTTGTTGATGGGTGAGCATGAGGAAGGAGGCTCCGAGGGAGAGGAGCTTGTTGAGGAGGGTGAGCATGAGGAAGGAGGCCTCGAGGGAGAGGAGCTTGTTGAGGAGGGTGAGCATGAGGAAGGAGGCTCCGAGGGAGAGGAGCTTGTTGAGGAGGGTGAGCATGAGGAAGGAGGCCCCGAGGGAGAGGAGCTTGTTGAGGAGGGTGAGTATGAGGAAGGAGGCCCTGAGGGAGAGGAACTTGTTGAGGAGGATGACCAGGAGGGGTCCGAACGAGGAACCGAGGGGGGCAACGATCGGGGAGAAGGGGAAGGAGGAACCGCGGGAGAGGTAGCTAAGGAAGAAGCAGATCTTCCACCTTTTCCCGCATTATCGACCCCATCTCCGGAGAGGAAGCCTCGTCCCCGTAGGAGAAAAAGGAAGTGGATTCGTCCCGATAGTCCGGGCGAGCCAGACAAATATAGGCCCGAGCCTGGGTTCAAGTTTCCTTCTCTGTCCAATAAAAACCCGGGATCGATCAGGATGTATCCCGACGACGTGGAGGGGCTTCTCATGTTTACCTTACTGCTGCAGGACTCGGGTCGGTCCATGATCAAGATGGACAGTGTCCCATGTGCCTTGAGGGCGGACTACCTGCTTATCTTAAGGGCAACCTACTTCATTCCGAAGGAATTCGAACTTCTGGTGCCGAACCCTGGAATTTTTCCAACCACAATGCTGGAGTCGAGCTTCTGCATGTTTCCCGAGGATGCCTTCGTCTCGGTATTGAGGCTGTCGTTGCACCTGTTCATTGAGAAGGTGTTGAAGTAGGGAGAGCTGAGTCCAATGCAGTATGGCCCCAACTCGTGGAAATACCTGGTCTGCTTTATTCTGAAGTGCCAGGAGAAGGGGATCAAACTGAGGCTCACGTACTTCCATGCCATCCTAGGGATGAGCTCGCTCGGAGACATGGAGGGGACTTTTTACATCTCGCCGTGTCCTCACAAGAGGGTGATGCACGGCCACCCGGACTCCATTAAAGGATGGAAGGAGAAGTACTTTATCGTCCAGAGTGAGAAACCTTGGAAAATTCCAACTGTTTGGAATTTTAGTAGGCCGGACCATAAGCCCCCGAGGCGTAGTGATTTGAACGATAAAGAGTGGGCGACTGTAGAGAAGATCGTGGAAGGGCATAGCATAAGGTGGCCGTGTGTCACAGAGTTGCATCTTTCCCGAGCCGGACTGAGCCCAGCCAACCCCAGTATGTTTTTGTTTCTAATCTGTTTATCTTCCTGCCTTTGTGTTAACATTTTCCCTTTTTTCCTTTTCGTAGAGATGACCGCAAAGGAGCTCGAAAACCGACAGGCCTTGGTGGCTTTGGCCACCAAGAGGAGGGCCGACAAGGAGAAGACTGCCTCGGCCGCAGGGCCCAATAAAGCGGCGGCCTCAGGGCCTTCGGAGCCGTCCCCGAAGAGGACGAAGAGGCACCACCACTCATCGAGGTCGCTGAAGGAACCGGCGGGCGAGCTCCGGTACTAAGAAAGTGGTCGCCATCTTGGAGAAGGAGCTCCCACCACTTCGTCCCAATGCCGAGGAGATGGTGGGTAGGCATGGCATGAAGCCGCACGCCCCGGACTGGGGGGTCAAGGCCGGTGGTGCTGGAGGTGGTAGAGCATCTCGCCACGGAGAGGGATCGGATGACTCTGGCGTTGGAGACATCCGAGACGGCCTACATAAGGTGGGCTCAGGTGCACATTTCGATAAGTGTTTGGCATTCGCTTTATGCTTAGAATTTTAGAGATTTTTCTAACTTGATCTTCCTCGGCCAGGCATTGCTTCATGGGAAACACTTCCACAAGTGCCTGGAGAAGGAGATCGTTGTCGAGAGGAAGAACGCCGAGAAGTATTTTCGTGAGGCGACTCGTCTGAAAGACGAGCTGACAGAGTCCCAATCAGCCCAGGCGGCCTTCCAAGCTCAGATGGCCTCGCTGCAAGACCATCACGCGAACAGCTGGTGCATTTTCGGGCTAATACCAAGGCGGAGGCTGAGGAGCTGCAGAACACCTTGGCGGACACTGATCCTGGCTCAGGATGAAGCCTACGCCAAGGCCAAGGAGCACTTCCTGTATCTCTACCCGGAGGCTCAGGTCGACCACCTTCACTACGGGTGGCGGCTTCCCATGCATCTGTCAATGCCTGGCGGCGAGGACGAGGAGGAGATGGAGGACCGTCGTCTAGAGGAGGCCGGGGGCGATCCGATTGTCGAAGAGGTGACGTCCCCCTCTAAAAAGTAGTTTAGGAATTTTACTTATTCTTTTGACTTGTATTTGCCTCGTGCGGACTGGCCACTGCTTTTTTGTAACCAAAATTTTGAATTTATAAAAGAAAAGATTTTTGGCTGATCCTCTCTGAGTTGTAGTTTTTTGCAAGCTTCTTTAGTGACCCATTGTTTTCCCCCTCTTCTTAATAGATGCACGAGATCATCAGCGCCGACCTGTGTTCCGCAGAGGTATTCCGGCTCCGAAATGAGCTGGGGTCCAAGGAGAGTGTGCTGACTCGCCATCGTAAGCAGGCTTGTAATCGAGAGGCCGCGGTAAACTATTTTATGAACAAGTCTAAGGAACTCAGCCTAGAGGTTGCTCGCCTGAAGAAGGCCATAGCCGACCGGGACTGGGGGAGTGTTGAGACAAACTGGTCAATCTCGGATGCCTCCACCAGGCGACCGACTTCAGAGTCCTTTCTTCGCGAGGTCGTCGTAGAGAAGGAGTTGGAGATTCTGAAGCTTATGCTAGGCACAGGTCATCATCGGCTTGGTCCGTTCGAGGGAGCAAGTCGTTCTGTATTGGGTCCTTCTCCGACCTTTTATCTGGAAACGGCGAGGGTTGCCGACGCGCAGAGTTCTGTTGCCGGGACGTCCTTACTAGCCGTACAGGTGGAGCATGCGGGGGGGAAGGTCTTGCTCCGAAGGCTTGAGGTGGGTGGCATCGGCCAAGAGGGTCCCGTGGGAAGCACTGAGTTAGAGTTTTAAGCCGAGTGATTTGTAATATCTTTATTGTATCATGTGGCCGTTTACGGTGCTTCATGAGTAATAAAACTTCGATTTCTTAACTTTGATAATTTATCAAGTGAGACTGGCAGGAGCGTAGCTCGAGGCCATCGCCGAGTGTGGCCTTGCTGGAGGTCGATGTCGAGCCTCCTTTTTCGTTTTTGAGAAAGCTGGAATGAGTGTAGCTGGAGGTCATCGCCGTGCGTAAAGGTCATAGGGCTTGAAAAAGCCGAGGCCTTATTCGAGGTCGATGCCGAGCCCCCATACCTTAGGAGAAGCTGGCATGAGTGTAGTTGGAGGTCATCACTGAGCGTAAAGGTTGTAGGGCTTGAAAAAGCCAAGGCCTTGCTCGAGGTCGATGTTGAGCCCCCATACCTATTCTAAGATAGGTAGTATGAGTGTAGCTGGAGGTCATCGCCGAGCGTAGAGGTCGTAGGGCTTGAAAAAGCCGAGGCCTTGCTCGAGGTCGATGTCGAGCCCCTATACCTTAGGAGAAGCTGGCATGAGTGTAGCTGGAGGTCATGGTCGAGCGTAAAGTCCGCAGGGCTTGAAAAAGCCAAGCAGGACTTTGCTTACATAGTACAATGGCTTTTGGACTCCGTCTTCTTCTCGAACGAGAACAGTGCTGAGTACGTTTTCCGAGGCTGAAAGATAAAGCCGGAGAGGCTCTCCCAGCTCGGGTTTGCTAAGAAGCGAAGGATTGGCGAGGTATTCTTTTAATTGGGCGAATGCCTCCTACTGCTGAGTGCCCCATTCGAAACCTCCGGTTCCGCATAGAGCCTTAAAGAATGGGAGTGACTTCTCTCCGGACTTGGAGAGGAAACGGTCGATGGCCACCAGTCTTTCCATGAGCCACTGGACTTCCTTGATGTTTCTCGGAGGGGCCATGTCTATTATGGCCCGGATCTTCTCGGGGTTCGCCTCGATGCCGTGCTGGCTGACAATGAACCCGAGAAATTTGCCCAAGGAGACACCGAAGGACACTTGGCTAGATTGAGCCTCATATTGTGGGTCCATAGGATGCCAAAGGCTTCTTCTTGGTCTACGATGTGGTCCTATCCTTGTTGGATTTTAACGAGCATGTCGTCAACGTATACTTCCATGTTGTGATCGATCTGGTCCTTGAAGACTCAGTTGACGAGCCTCTGATAGGTAGCACCGGCGTTCTTCAGCCCGAAGGGCATAACCCGGTAGCAGTAGAGACCTTGGTCGGTGATAAATGATGTCTTGGCTATATCAGGGAGGAACATCCGGATCTGATTGTAGCCCTAGAAGGCATCCATGAAGCACGGGAGCTCGTGACCCGACATTGTGTCAATTAGAGCGTCGATGCTGGGGAGAGGGAAAGGATCTTTGGGGCACGCCTTGTTGAGATCCGTAAAGTCTATGCAGATCCTCCAGTTCCCGCTGGCCTTTCTCACCATTACGACGTTCGCCAGCCACTCGGGGTAGTTGACCTCTTGGATGAACCGGCCAGACAACAGTTTGTCTACCTCTGTTTTCACAGCTTGCTGCCTCTCCGGGGCGAACTTATGTCGCTTTTGGAAGATCAGCTTCGATCCAGGGACCACGCTTAGTCTGTGCATGATCAGGTCTTCGAAGATCCCGGGCATGTCGGATGGCTTCCAAGCGAAGAGGTCGACGTTGCGGCGAATGCAGTTGATTAGGTCGGACTTCAGGTTGGGCGCGAGGGAGCAGCTCATGCGGAACCACTTTGACTTGTCTTCTGTCTCGAACGAGACTTCTTCCAGTTCGTCCGCAGGTTCGGGCTCTGGTTGGCTCCTTTCGGGTTGCAGTTCGACGGCGTCCAGGGGAAACACACCGCCTCCGACCGCCATCATATATCACGATCGTGCAGCCTCTTGGTTCCCCCGAACGACCCCGACACCCGACTTAGTAAGAAACTTTAGCTTCAGGTGGTAGGCCAAGGGAACAGCCTAGAGGGAGTAGAGCCCTGGTCGGCTGAGGATGGCATTGTATGCTGCTTTGACGTTCACAACCATGAAGTCCATCGACTCGGTCCGTCTGAGGGGGGTCGTACCGGAAGTAACAACCAAAGTCATGATCCCCTCTATCGGCACTGGGACGCCGGAGAACCCGTGGTGGGTGTACCCGGCTGGCTGCAGCTTATCTCGGGGGAGCTTGAGGTTCTCGAACGCTTCCAAGAAGAGGATATTCACCAAGCTTCTGTTGTCCACGAGGATCCGACGGACTTTGTAGTTCGCCATAACGAGGCTGATGACGAGCGCATCGCAGTGCGGGAGTCGGACCCCCTCCGGGTCTTCTCCCGAGAAGGAGACAGGGAGCTACAGGACCTGGGGGAAGGGAGGTCCCGGACGGCATTTACCTCTCGGACGAACACCTTGCGGGAAGTATTAGAATCCCCTCCATAGGCCCCCCATGGACGTAGTGTAGAATGGCCTGGCCTCCGGTCTCTTCGGGCTCCGGGTCCCGTTCGGGACGCTGTTTGGGTGCGCGAGGAGGAGGAGAAGGCCTTCGGTTCCTCGTATCTCTTCGGTCCCAGGCGTTTTCCCGGGTGAATTCTCGAAGCTACCCTCGTTCGATGAGGACCTCGATTTTGTCCTTAAGGGCCCGACAGTAGTCGGTGTCGTGCCCGTTGTCCCCGTGGAAGCAGCAATAGAACCGCTGGTCTCGTTTCTTGTTGCTGGTTGGTCAAGGGGGCATCTGGACGAGGTCCTTGTCCTTGATCTCTAAGAGGATGGCCGACACATTTTGTGTCGGTGGCATGTATCTCTCGAAATGCGGGACCGGAGGGACCCTCTTCATGTCGGTCCCGTCTTTCGGAACCTTCTGGGCTGGCTCAACCTCATCGGACTTGCGCTTCCCCTTTCCTAGGACCTCTTTGGCACCCTCAGAATTTAGGGTCTCCTCCGCCCGAATGTACTTCTCGACCCGATTGAGCAGGTCAGGAAAGTCAAGGGGAGGCTTCTTGGCCAAGGAAGCCTTCAGCTGGCCGTGTCGGACGTTGTGTCGGAATGCCGCCGAGGCGACCCCTGCGTTGAGGGAGGAGACAGACCGCTCCTCTGTGGTGAACCTCCGGACAAACTAGCGGAGTGACTCCCCTTCCTTCTATCGGAGGTCTAGTAGGGACGCGCTTGTCTTCTTAGCCTTCCTGCTGGTCATGAAGTGAGCAAGAAAGTTGGCCTTCCAGCTGATCGAACGAGTAGATCGAGCCGGAGCAAGCTTAGAGAACCATTTCCAAGCCGAACCCGAAGGGTGGCGGGGAAGGCACAACATAGGAGGAGATCCGAAGTGCTGTGAATCATAATGAGGGTCTTGAACCCCTCCATGTGATCAGTAGGGTTACCCTCACCATCGTAGGTCTCGAACTGAGGAGGCCGAAAGTTCCTGGGTATCTCTACTTGTAAGATTGGAGCGGAGAAAGGAGGTCGGGTCGGCCTATTACCCTGAGTCGGCCTCGGGCCGGCCTCGCCAAAATGGTCGAGGCGGTTCTCCATTCTGTAGGCATCGCAGGACATCCTCGTTCCATTCTGGCGGGTGGGTTAAGCTGCGAGACTCGCTGGCTCGGGCATCCAAGCGCGAGTGAGAGTGGTGGAGTGTCTCGTTCCCGGGGGTCCCTAAGATGGCCTCCAGGATCTCGTTCTGAAAGTTTTGGAACTCACGGCGTGTGACCGGAGCTTGTCTGACTGGGTTGCATTGGGGTGGCGGCCTTCGGTCTGTGCGACTGAGCTCTGGCTCTCGCTCTCGGGATGGGTGCCTGGGATGGTTCGGGGCCGAGTTGGAAGCAGCCCCTCCCATAGTTCGGCTGGCTTGCCGGTTCTCGATGACCCAACATAGGTCGATCGTGACCGAGCGAGAAGCGCCAGTCCTAGGTTCATCGTTGACCCTCGGATGGTTGGATCTGTAGGCATCGGCGTGGCTGTCCTGGAGAGGAGGGTCTGGACGACGCACAAAAGGGACGGCTCTTTGGGCCCTGGGGCCATGTGAGAGCTCGAATGGAGGGGATGACGTTCCTGACCGGGGTCGGACTGAGGTCAGTACCGAGGTTTCCCACAGACGGCGCCAACCTGATGCGGTTTGTTTTTGGGGTGTGGCTGCAACAGATGTGAGTTCTTGTAATTTGTATAGTGGAAGTCGTGGTACTTGCTATATGTTCGACCCTCGGTTGGGAACGGATTAAGAGTAGCAGGAGTGAGGTGGGGGACAGATGCTCGGCTCGGATCTTCGGGCTCGGCTCGGTCTTGTGTACCTGAACTCTGCCTAGAAAGACCGGAAGAGATCCCTCCGACAGGCCCTCCAACAATCTAGTTAGTCACTGGAAAGCAATAGGAGCTAGGGTTTTGGAGGAGAAAGATTGATTACCTTGCCAATGGAGGAGGGGGTTTGGTATTCGTAGGCAGAGCAAATGGGTCTGAGATCCTGCTGGGCCAGGTTTGGACCCGTTTGCTTGTGGGCCTGACGTGGCAGAAGCCCATGAGGCTCTGGGTTGATCTGATGATCAGAGGAGAGCGGGTTTTGAGGGGATCTGGTGGCCCAGGAGGAGCCACGTCATCTGACCCATATCATCCAGATAGTTACATTCGTGGATTACATATACCAGCACTGTAAGCATATAGTTCTAGTGTTCTCACTGGTATACATGCCAAATACCCATGTATATTAATTTTATCACCCCAGATACGTACACAACTGATATACACAGATACAATCACGTACGCTAGCCAAGTGACCCAAGTCATACATACATACAAGGACACTTTCAGTCCTTCCTCCTTCCATCTTGCTTTCTAAACCCTTGACTATCTCTAAACCATGTATACCCAGTCCGATAATCCGGTGGTTGTGGTGGTTCAAATAGTTGGACATGAATCATCTCGGCGCCTTGGTTACAAATATCCAACCTCTTCCACCGGGTTGCGCAGCCCTCCAGTGCTTAAACTATGCCCACCATAGGTCCCAGGCCTTCCCTGGTAACTGGTTGCCGGATCGTGCCCACATCCAACCGCACCTGCACTGAACCCGGTCTCCTCCTCGTTCGTCATCTTTTGGATCAGGTTGTTGTGCTCGTCCCTCTCCCTCGGACCCAACATTATTTTGATTTCGTTGTTGTTGAAAGTGTTGTAAACTCTTAGCATAATGCAATTCACTCAAAATGTGAGAAAGGATTCTTATTGAATTCAAAGCAAGTTGTTGGCTTATATAAGTCTTACAACGAGATAGAGCCAAAAAACAAACAACCCACGTTTAACATAACCTAAGAACGTTGTAAATGGTCAAGGAAATAGTCAAACACTACCTACATGTCCCAATTAATAGAGATTATTAACTGGAAATCCTAACAACTTTGAAAACTTCAGCTTGTAACTCTAACAACCCCAACAATTCCTCCCCTAAATTGATTGCAGTAATGCATTCAGTTTACTCCCGATACCATACACACACCAAGTGATTCTTGCAACCTCAAGAACACATCCAGCTTAAGTGTTTTTATCATAATGTCTGCTACTTACTCTTGTGTGCCACAATGCTTCAGCTCAACAACTTTATCTTTGGACTCCCTCAAATACCGTGGTCTATGGTCCGCACACTTCTGTTTCTAGGACGGGTTTCTGGATAGAAATGAGAGCAACGCAAGCTCATTGGCCACACCCCTAGGTGGTAGGGGAGATTTTAACATTACTAGATTCGCCTCTGAACATAGAGGCAGAGGTTCCACAGAAGATTCGGATAGGGAAGCATTTAATGAGGTTATCACGGACCTGGAACTGGTTGACATTCCCATCTCTGATAGGCTGTTCACTGAGTCAAACATGCAATCGCCGCCCATTCTAGCTAAACTAGATAGGATCTTGGTCTCCACTAACTGGGAGACCAAATTTCCATTGGCCTCGGCCAAATCACTACCTAAACCAACCTCGGATCACGTACCGATTATCTTATCTTCTAGGGAAGTTCAACCCAGGAGATTGCCAAAGTTTAGATTCGAGCGAGCATGGTTAGAAATCTAAGGCTTCCATCATATGGTCTACGAGAGCTGGTCCCACCCTACAAAGGGCAATGAAGCGACCGCAATATGGTGTGAGAAAACTAGAAGACCTAGGGGCACACTAAAAAAATGGAACCAGACCAGATTTGCACTGATTTGGAGGGGGAAAGACTCCCTGCTTGATGGTATTGTGGAACTTGAGAAGATTGAAGAAACTAGGGACCTGCTACAGGAAGAGCGGAGTAGGCTACTCTAATTCAGATAGGAAGTTGACCAACTCTATAGGCATGAGAAAATCAAATGGCAGCAGCGATCCAAAATTTCGTGGCTCAAAGAGGGAGACATAAACACAGCATTTTCCATCAAGTAGCCAGTGCCAGGCATAAGTCTAACCTCATTCACTCGATCCACTCGGACGCCGGAATGATCCAAGGCAATGAGGATATTAGAATGGCATTCCAGTCCCATTTCAAGCTCCTATTTGGTCAAAAAGTGGGCTTGAGAGTTCCTCTCCAACGCGAGTTCTGCCAGGACCCGACGAGCAACCTCGACATTATGAGGTGATCCATTGAAGCTCCCTTCATGGTAAACGAGGTTTGGGAGGCAATCCAACAGCTTGGAAATGACAAAGCCCCAGGTCCAGATGGATTCCAGATGCTCTTCTATTAGGCATTCTAGGAGGAAGTCAAGGACGATCTAATAAAGTTGTTCGCTGATTTCTACGACCATAAGCTCAAATCAGGTAGATTTAATTTTGCAGAGGTTGTGCTGATACCTAAGAAGAAAGATTCCTGGCGGGTGGGAGACTACCGCCCCATCAGTCTCCTTAACTGCTCTATCAAAATCATCATCAAGACGCTCGCTAATAGAGTGGGAAAGGTGATGGATGGTCTCATTAGTCACGATTATATGGAGTTCATTAAAGGGCGATGTATTCAGGACAGCTAGCCATGGCTGAAGAAACTATCCACCAATGCCACACGTCGAATACTAAGAGCTACCTCCTCAAGCTGGATTTCGAGAAAGCTTATGATTCGTTGAATGAGACTGTCTTCTATAAGCGCTGGCTGTAAGAGGATTTGGGGATAGATGGATTAGATGGATCCACACATGTCTTACCACCAGCAGAATTACAATCTTGGTGAATGGGGTAGCAGGACACCCATTCTCTTGCAAACGGAGCCGCAGACAAGGTGATCCGCTCTCCCCCCTTCTCTTCACCATAGTGGCAGACGTACTTCGGTTTATGATGGCTAACTGTAGTAGAGCAGGTTGGATCGCACCGGTGGCCATGGGAGTCAATCGCCAAGGGTGCTCAATTCTCCAATATGCAGATGATACTCGCCTATTTGGTAATGGCAATCTCGGGGAAACAACCGTCTTCAAAGGAGTACTATATAGTTTTGAGGCTTGGTCTGGTCTCAGGGTTAACTTCCACAAAAGTGCTTTCATCCCCATTGCCATGACTACCGAGGAGGCAGTAGGACATGCCACGATTCTCAATTGTTCCACCGAGAGTTTTCCCATTCAGTACCTGGGGTTGCCACTAAGACCCAAAAAACTCAAGAAGGTCGATTGGCTACCTATCATTGACCGAGTTGAGAACCGTCTAGCAGGGTGGAAAGGTAAAGCCCTTTCATTGAGAGGGAGAGTCACGCTTATTAATGCAGTTATCTCAAATCTGCCAACCTATTATCTGTCCTTCTTTGAAATGCCGCGATGGGTGATTCAGAAAATTGACCGGACTCGCAAACAATTTTTGTGGAAAGGGACAGATCTGGATAGAGGCGGCTACCACCTTATCAGATGGGAGAAAGCATGTATGAAAAAGATTCACGGGGGACTAGGTATTATTGATCTTCGAGATATGAATCGTGCCCTATTGGGTAAATGGTGGTGGAAAATTTTCCATCCTAATGGAGAAGGGTGGCAAGATTTTGTTCAGGAATATCTGCATGGAAATGGTACGAGAAATTTGGGGTTCAAGGTAGGCCCTCGTGTATCCTGGTTCTGGAGAGGCATAGCTAAGGCATACGATCCCTTTATCAGCGGGGTGACATCAGTTATCGGCAACAACAGACTAACCAGATTCTGCTGGAATAAGTGGTGTGGTGATCAAACACTTCGAGCTCTGTTCCCTGACCTATATGATCATGTGTCTCAACCTCACTGCACGGTGGCCGTAACCTGAAAAAGTGGTGTGTGGAAACCAGCATTTAAACAATCATTGGACCCGGACTCTCAGCTTAGACTCAAGGAACTTTAGACCTACATCACCAACACTGGAGTTATTTGCCCTCAGGGTCCAGACAGGAAATCATAGGGACTGGAAAAGAACGGCACGTTCACCATGTACTCCCTGTATAACCGCATTCACTTTAGGGGTTGTGCCCCAAAGTGGTCAGGCTTCATATGGAAGACGAAAGCCCCTTTGAAAATCAAAGTTTCTTATGGCTGGTGCTGAACGATGCGATTTTGACTAGAGAAAACCTCACTAAACGCCAATCGAATGTGTATTCTTGTTTTGGGTTCTGCCAGGCTGTCCCAGAGACTAGAGACCACCTTTTTCTACAGTACCCTAGGAGTAAAGCGGTACTCGTTGTGGTACTCACTGCCCTGGAGACGAATCAGTATCCTACTGTGTACGAGGATCTGTGGGCAAGTCCTAAATTTGCTTCTGAAAGAAGAACTATGAGAGAAGCGTGGTATATCGCTATCGCTGCAACGACCTGGGTTCTTTGGCTAGACAGGAATAATCTTTATTTTCGCAGAACTCGTAATAATATTTCGGGTAATTTGACTCACATTATGCATTTTATTTCATTTTGGGTGAATGTGGCTGCAGCAGGTCCCAGAGGGAGGATTGCAAGCATTTTCCAGGTTGAGGACTTTGATGATGATGAAGTCCAGATAGGCCCGACAATCGACTGACTGCTACCTTGACCTACTACTATTGATTGATCCCTACCGCCCCAGGGTTTGTTGGGGGGATATGCTGTATTTTGTTTAGACATGTGTATGTTGCGTCCATTATGTTTGTCTTTTGTCCCACCTCCCATGTTTAGGGTAGAGTTCATATATTTTTGTTTTGATTATAGGACAATGTATTTGGCTTAGTACTCTGAGTTTGTTTTATTAACCCCTTATTAATGAAACATGGTGGCCATACTCCACCTTTTCTTCACAAAAAAAAAAAAAAACTTCAACTTTGGTTAAATCACGCAAGAAATGAAACCTTACATCGATGTGCTTGCTGCATCCATGCAAGACTGGATTACTAGACAGCTTAATGGTAGAACTGTTGTCACATAACACAGTGGTGCACTTGCCTTAAGAATGACCAAGCTTCTCCAATACTCTCCTCATCCACACCCCTTGACAAGCACAAGAAGCAGCTGCCACAAATTCTGCTTCAGTAGTAGACAAAGTAGCCGCAGACTACTTTTTAGAGGACCATGACACAACTCCTTCACTGAGTAGGAACACATAACAAGAAGTACTTTTCCTGTCATCCACATCTCCGGCCTGCATAATTACTGTTTGTATATGCCATCAACTCTCCATTACCCTCCTTTCGATAAAAGACTCCCAAATCCACAGTACCTTTCAAGTATCTTAACACCCTTTTCGAAGCTTGCAAATGCAACTTAGTTGGACTTGCCATGAATCTGCTAATGAGACACCGCATACATCAAATCCGGCCTTGTTGTAGTTAGATACGTAAGACTTCCGACAATTGTTTGTACGTGGTAGCATTCACCTTGCCTCTTTCTTCATCCTTCATTAGTCTAACGCTAGGAACAATGAGATTCTTCATACTATTACTCTCTCCATCCCAAACCTCTCCAAAACTTATTTTGCATACTTTCTTTGACTAATATAGATGCCTTCTTAATTTTGTAAAACCTCCACACCGGGAAAATACTTCATCTTTCCCAAATCAATCATATCAAATTCAAGTTGCATAGAATTCTTGAACTTAACAAACATACTCTCATCATTACCGGTAAAAATTAGATCATCAACATATAAGCTAGCAATCAAAATTTTACCACAATCTCCTGTTTTTATGAACAAGGTGTGTTCACAGCTGCACCTCTCAAATCTTTCCTCGACAAAGTATGCTTCAATCCGGCTGTACCATGCACAAGGGACTTGTTTAAGGCCATACAATGCCTTCTTTAATTTGTACACCTTATGCTCTTCACCTTTCTTCTCATAACCCTGCGGTTGCTCGACAAAGACTACTTCATTTAACTTTCCATGCAAGAAAGCGCTTTTGAAATCAAATTGATACACACTCCAACCATTTCGAGCTGCTAAAAGAATTACCATTCGAATCGTATCCCCCCTAGCCACAGGCGCAAACACCTCAGTATAGTCTATGTCATGCTGTTGTACATACCCTTCTGCCACTAGCCGAGCCTTTACTTGTCAACCTCGCCATTTTCGTTGAGTTTAGTTTTGGAAACCCACTTCACTCCAATCTTCTTCACTCCTTAAGGCAAATTTGTCAGCTCCCAAGACCCATTCTTTTCGATCGCTTCAATCTCCAAGTCCATTGCAGCTCTCCACTTGGGACTATGAACAACTTCTTCAAAGGTAGTCGGATCTGCAGTTGAGGTAAGCATAACCAAATTATGCTCAACTTCTTCTTCTGACAATCCTTCCCCACTCACATAATCTTCCATCCAGAACGGTACTATTCTGTTCCTCTCTTCTGGTGAGCTTGGTGAGCTTTCTTCATATGTTTGAGAATTCTCTCCAGGTGACTCACTCAAATTAAAGGTAAGCTAACCTCTCCTCCTCCTTCTACTGCCTCATCCTCTTCAACTTCTTCTCCACTTTGATCATGTTCACTTCCTTCTTCATTACTATCTTCCCACTCGAGCACATGAAGTCTTGCTTCTTCATTACTCCCCCAATTCTAGCACTCATTTTCTTCAAAAACCACATTTCTGCTTACAACTATCTTCTCGAACAATGGATCATAAAGTCAATATGCTTTAGACTTTTCACTCATCCCTAGTAGCACACACTTGAAACTCTTATCATCTAGCTTATTTCTCTTATTGTCTAGTACATGAACATGGCCAATGCATCCAAAAACCTAAAAATAGTCAACATTAGGTTTAACACCTTTCCAAGCCTATTCAGGGGTCATGTCTTTAACTGCCAATGTAGGACTTCTATTGAGTACATGCGTTATGCAATTTACTACTTCTGGCCAAAAATTCTTTGGAACTTGCTTCTCCGATAACATGCTTCTAACCATGTTCATGATTTCCCTGTTCTTGCGCTCAACTACTCCGTTTTGTTGGGGAGTGTAGACTGCAATAAGCTGCCTAGCTACTAATACTATTAGCTTTGCAAAAGGCATTGAACTCGAGAGATGTAAACCCTCCACCCCTGTCTGTGCGCAGACAACGAATAAAAGCTCATGTCTCTTTCTCAACAAGGTTTTTGTAATTCTTGAATATAGTAAAAGCTTCAGACTTCTCAGCAAGAAAATATATCCACACCTTACGACTGTAATCATTAATAAAACTTATGAGGTGCCTCTTCTTACTGTTGAAGATAGGTTTGATGGGTCCGCGGATGTCAGCATGCACCAACTGCAGTCTTTGTGATACTCTCCATAAACTCCTTTTTGGAATTGCATCCCTATGTTGCTTTCCAACCATGCAATCAGTGCATATTTTGGATGGTACCTTCAACTGTGGTAACCCTCTCACCATCTTCTCATACTGCAATGTTCTCAGGCCCTTGAAGCTTAGGTGCCCATATCTGCAGCGCCAAAGGTGAGTGTTGTCTTCAAGAGTTGTTTGGAAGCAAGTGGGAGCTTTCTGCAGAACTCTTGCAAGCAATATGAACATCATGTTTGCAGACATCGTTGTTTGCATAATAAGCCCTTTCATGGGATGATACACTCTGTATACTCCATGTTGTATCAAAATAGCTACACCTCTCTCTTGCAATTGTCCAACACTAAACAAATTATTTCTCAACTCGGGTATATAGAAAACATTAGTGATTACCTGAGATCTCCATCAACTTGCAACCTAATGTTACCCTTTCCCAACACAGCCATCTTGGAAATATTTTCGAGCTTCACGGACTTCTGGAATTCCTTATCAAGATCCGAAAACAACAGCTTATATCCACACATATGATTGCTACACCCTGAGTCAAGGAACCAGACATCTTCTCTCCTTGATTGATTAAGCTCCATACATGACATCAAAAGCATATCTTCTTCCACCTCAAGCTCAACATAATTCGCTTCCTTCTCCCATTTAGGCACTCATATTGAAAGTGCCCTAATTGATGACACTTATAACTATCAACTATAGCTCTGTTGAATGCTTTTCTGCCTCCACCTCTGCCCCTCTTCCTCGAAAAGCTCCACGACCACGACCTCTTCCACCATATCTATCATTGTAGGTCACCTTCAATGCCAGCTCATCTTCTCCATGCCCATTCACCCTCTGCTCATGTACCAACAAGCTATTCTGCAACTCATCAATAGTTAAAGTGTTTAAGTTGTTAGACTCTTCAACCGAACACACAACATAGTCGAACCTTGAGGTCATCGACCTCAAGATCTTTTCAATGATCACCACTTGCTCCATGCTTTCACCATGAACCTTCATCTTGTTTGGAATGGTGAGTGTTGGAGCGAAGTACTCATCAGCACTATCACCTTCTTTCATATGTATAACCTCAAACTCCTTCTGAAGGGCTTGGCGCTATGCTCTTTTGACTCTTGTGGAACCCTGGTACTTTTGCTTCATATCAGTCCAAGATGTGCTTGGCAGTGTCTCTATTGAGGATGGTCTCCATAAAGGTTCGATCAATGGCTTGGAAAAGATAATTCTTGACCTTTAAGTCTTTCAGCTTCTGGTCTGCAATTGACTTTCGTTGAGCTTCATCTGGTTTGCAATTGACTTTCGTTGAGCTTCAGTAAGCTCCACTCCTTCTGTTGCAGCAGTGATTCCATTCACCACCAAGCTCCAATACTCCTTTGAACGAAGAAAATTTAACATGAGCATGGACCAGTGATCATAATGGCCATCAAACTTAGGAATTGCAGGTTGAACGAAGCTACTTTCAGCTGCCATACTTCGATCACTCTTTTCTCTCTCTCTTTCACTCTTTCTCTTCTTAAGAATCTGTGGTTTTTTTTTCTTTCTCTCACAATTAGGCCCCATGATGGAGCTCTGATACCAGATTGTTGTAAACTCTAAGCACAATGCAATTCACTAAAAATGTGAGAAATGATTCTTACTGAATTCAAAGCAAGTTGTTGGCTTATATAAGCCTTACAAAGAGACAGAATCGAAAAACAAATAATCCACTTTTAACGTAACCTAAGAACGTGGTAAATGGTTAAGGAAATAGTCAAACACTCATGTCCCAATTAATAGGGATCATTAATTGAATGAAATCCTAACAACTTTGACAACTTCAGCTGTAACTCTAACAGGCCCAACAAGAAGATCCAAAACTCGAAAGTATGGGGAACTTAATTTTCCTAGTACTTGGGAGGGCATTGCTTGGCGCTGGACTGAGTCCGGCTCCTTTTCAGTTAAATCATTGTACAGGTTTCTTAACGCTAGGGGCGTTCAATCCCCTGTCGCGGATTTTTTGTCGGGGTCTGCCGCTCCTCTTAAAGTGAAGATTAACTTCTGGCTGGCGTTTCATGGTAAATTGCTCACTGTTGATGTTCTCAATAGGAGGAACTTAGCATGGGGGCAACGTTGTGCTTTTTGTCTTCAACTCCCGGAAGACGTTAATCACCTCTTCGTTCAGTGCCCTTCCATCCTCCCTTTATGGAGGATCTGTTCTCTTGCGTGGACCACGGGATCTATTCCCCCCACTTTTGCCGATGTCTGGTCTTTTAAGCCACTGAACGTTTTGTTCAACAACGCGTGGGTCTTGTCAGTTCACATCATCGTTTGGATTATTTGGAAGGAAAGGAACCAGCGTGTGTTTGCGCATCGCTGCTCCTCTCCTTTGGCTATTATTGAATCATTTTCCTTTTTGTTCAAGCTCTGGAGCACGGGTCCTTCTTACAAAGGCAGAGCTTCGCTGGATTTTCTAAAACTTTCCGACTCTGTGTGCTGCCTCAATAACCTGCAAGCTTTAATTCCCTAGTATTCTTATTTTTTTAATGCTTTACTCTCTTTAGTCACTGCGTTGAACAATGCTTTACCTCTGTTTATCCTGCAGATCTGATCTCCATTTAATGGAGTCCTTAGCCCTGTGGCCTTTTGCTGTGATGAAGCAACTCCCCCTCTGTTTTGTATTGCTGGGCTTAGACGCGGTTGGCTGTTTGATCTTATTCCCTCCCTCTCTTATCCTGATCTTTTGGGTTGTTTATTATGTTGGCCTTTGGCTTTTTTGTGTCTGGGGAGTTTATGGATGTTCCCTTTATGGTTAATTCTAAGTGCTGATGCTTTTCTTAATGGTTAATTATATGGTTATTTATATGTGCTGATATTCTTCTTCATTTGCATCCCTAGGTGGATTGCTTTGTGATGGGCTTTAATTGTTGTGGTTTGTGGCTGATCAGATTTTTTCTGGTCTTGGTATGTTTCGTTTTTGTCGCATCATTTATTGCTGGGTGCTTGTTCTTCTCAAACCCGATCGTTTATGGCTCTTCTGAGCTTTGGTTGTTGGTGGTGGGTGGTTCATCACCCCTTTGTTGAGCTGAGTGGTGTGTTACTGTGTCCAGCTTAGCCTGATGTGGTTGCTGTGCTCGCTCCAGCGTTGTTTTCTTGCTGCTCTTACGAGGGCACTGTAGGGCAGATGCCTTGATGTTTTTTAGCCATATTTGGGCTCCATTGGTTTTGGTTATTGTAGGTTCACTGTGCAGTTTTTCAGTGAGTGTATCAGGTTCCTCTGATGCTTTGCTGTTGCCTTTAGGTCCTCCGATCTGTTCGGTAGCTTTGCGGTCTCTTTCGGTGGCTCTCAGGCTTGGCCTCCTCTCCTGCGGACGGTCGTGCCACGTTATAGCGTCCTGTGGAGTCTTCATTGCTCCGCTTGCTTGTAGCCTCCAGAGATTTCGCTGCTTTCGGTTTCTATTTGATTTGTCATAGTTTTGTTATCTGATTGTATTTTTTCGATTCTTGTTTGTGTTTTACCTCTGGTAAAACTATTTATTGTACATTACTTTTGGAGATTATATTTCATATTTTGGTGTGGCTGGAGTCGTCAGATTCTATCCGTTTTCATCATAAAAAAAAAAATTCCTAGTATTTTAGCTAGGGTATACGTAGATAATGGATGTGTGTATATTTATATTATGGACTTTTTTTAGGTTAGGAGTGCACGTATGTCTGAGTGAGTTTGTTGACACGTGTGGATAAGATAAGCATGCATGCATGCAGGCTTGGCACGTGTGAATTGTTCTGGGATGCAGTGACTTTCCTTTATGTGATCATCGTACTGAGTTTCAGAATGATTATGTGGAGCGGGAATTGTAGAAGATGCTACTAGTAAACCCAAAATTCAAACTATTTTTGTGGGCGAGGTCTGTTCGTAGTGGCCTCTTTTTATAATTCGTATTTTAGGGTTAAAACTCGAACTTGAGTTATTCTGATACTTCATGTAAAAGTTTTTACCCATAGATTAAAATTTTATAGTTGTGGGAATTTTTTCCCAAAACGCCCCATTTTTGCAAAGTTTTTCCCAAACCGCCCTACTTTTTTTTTTAATTCCCAAAGCGCCCCACTCGGTCTCTCAAAGACCGAGTCTAGTGCAAATAGACTCGGTCTTTGAAAGACCGAGTCTTGCGCTTTGAAAATTCAAAGAGCAAGACTCGGTCTTTCAAAGACCGAGTCTATTTGCACTAGACTCGGTCTTTGAGAGACCGAGTCTTTACTCTGCGTTTTTTAAAGCGCAGATCCCCTTTCTTTCTTCTTCTTCTTCTCGACTTTAACCTACTCTATTTCTCTAACCCATCTTCCTAAATCTAGGGCGACCTCCTACCCACAAAATCTAATCTTAATCTAAATATATACACCAATATCTTCCTAACCCTCTAACCATCTCCACTATAACAACCCAAAACCCTTATTTTGAAAGATCCATTTTTCTGATTTTTGCTAAATTTGGAGCGGATCGCAACATCAACTCTTTTAACGAAATCTATACGGCTCTGTTCTTGACGCTTGTGAAGGTATGATGAATATTGGCCTTTAATTTTCTGAAATTTGGTATAGATTTTGTTTGCGTTTAGATAATAACTCGCATATTTTAATAAATATACCTAGGTATGGATCTTGAGATTCCTGTTTGGTTATACTTTGGTGGTGAAATTATTCTTGATCCAAAGATTGGTAGTAGTTATAGTCATTTGGAACCGGAAATAGTTTGGGTACCCTGTACCATTACATTTGAAGAACTAGTTGAGAAAATCTATGAAGTTACTAATTGGGATAGGAATGAATGGAATGCGAAAATTTTAGCTCGATACGCAGCAGGAAGAGGAGGTGTTCAGTATTTTATGACAGTGCCCGTACCTACTGATAATGCGCTGAAGTCATTGATTGCTAGGACATTTGATCCGAATTGTGCTTGGTCTGTATTAGAGTTATATATTCAGCAAATTCGAGTTGTAACTCCTCAGCCACATGATATCCCCAGTGCAAGCTTCATACGGGTAGCATCTACACAGCAGTCGAGGCCTAACCCCGATCAATCTTCACAACCAAATCCGGTATCCTCACAAGAGAACACCTTCACAAATACAACAATTCCGGATTCTGTAAATGTTGAGCTGCCACGCCAACCAAGCCCGGTTCCTGACTCTGTTCCAAATGACAGTATGTTTGAACTCTTTCAAAATGCAGTGATTAACAACAGCTTATTAGATGATGATGAAGAAGAGGAAGAAACAGACGATGATGAAAGTCTAGAAAGTGATGATGGAGAAGAAGACGATGATGTAGCTAATGTAAATCCTTCGAACAATAGTTCTAATGCAGTGAGAGTTACTGATAGGTATGCTAATGTTAACGCTCATGTTACGGAGGAGATGGCTGAAGCTGCTAGAGTTCCCCCATATCCACAAGAGTCTTCTGGTTCATCCAATGTAGACGAATTTTACGTTGGACAGGAGTTTGTTAGTAAAGACTCCCTTCTGCATGCTGTGAAGGTATATTCTATCAAGAAACATCGTGAATTTGTCACATTGAAAATATCACCGTCACTATACACTGTTAAATGTAAAAAGGCACCTAGAAAACGTACAATAGAGGAGATCGTACAAGGTCCCCCAGGAGTAAGTGATGGTGGATGCCCTTGGAGATTACGAGCTATTGTTCCAAAAGAAGGGAGAAATTTTGTGGTGAAGAAGATAGTCGGCCCGCATACTTGTACGAATCCCACGTTGAATCAAGACCACTGCAAAATTGATGCTAACCTTGTCAGTAATTTGATTTTGGGTGTGGTGAAGAAGGATATTGCTGTATCACCGGGGGCAATTATTGAGATTGTGAAAATAGAATATAATTATCAGATTTCATATAAGAAAGCTTGGAAAGCAAAACAAAAGGCAATTGAGAGGTTGTACGGTACCTTCGAAGAAGCATACACGAAGTTGCCTTTTCTACTAACAGCAATTCAATCAGCAAATCCAGGTACCGTTGTCCACTGGGACAAATTTGAGTCTAGCCCCAGCGAGGAAACATTCAAGGGAGTATTTTGGGCATTTGGTCCTTCGATTGAAGGTTTCAAGTCTTGCAGACCGGTTATTAGTGTAGATGGAACTCACTTGTACGGTAAGTACAAGGGTTGTTTGCTAATTGCTGTTTCTCCGGATGCGAATGGTTGCTTATTTCCTTTTGCATTTGCATTGGTTGATGGAGAGAGTATAAACACGTGGACATGGTTTATGACTTGCGTCCGGCATTATGTCACCGATCGCACTGAGTTGTGTGTTATCTCGGATCGTCATGCTGGTATATTGTCTGCTATGGATTTGCAAAACGGTACTTGGAACGAACCGAATGGATTTCATCGATATTGCATGCGTCATTTTGCCACAAATTTTTTTAGTAAATTTGGTAGCAAGGCATTGCGCAAGAAGGCCAAAAGTATAGCTTGTCAACACCAACCCAAAAAGTTCATGGCCAAACTCGCCGAACTTGAAACCGTCAATGTCGAGGCGGCTAACTGGTTGAAAGAGAAACCGGTTCAGAAATGGGCACTTTATGCAGATGAAGGTCGACGATATGGAATGATGACTACGAACCTGTCAGAATGCTTCAATTCAGTACTGAAAGGAGTCCGTAGTTTACCAGTAACTGCAATTGTTGAGACGATTTTTTTACGTCTCAACTCTTACTTTACTACTCGTCGACAGGAAGCTAATAAGCTATTATGTGAAGGGAAAATTTTTGCTAAACGAGTACAAGATGTAATTGATATTCGCCGTGAAAGAGCAAATCAACATGTGGTTACAATGTTTCATCATCAGCCTGGAATTTTTTCCGTCAAAACTGGTATACGCATGGTAAATGGAGAACGGAAGGGTGGGAACTTGCACACCGTGAATTTGGGTACGAAAACATGCACATGTATGAAGTTTCATCTATATCATATTCCCTGTTCTCATGTATTAGCAGCCTGTGCTTATCGTGCAATCGATCACAAGCCTTATGTTGATAAATTTTACCTTATCACGTCATTAGCACAAACTTGGGCTCCTGTGTTCAGTCCTATTCTAGATGAAGCATATTGGCCTACTATCGACGGTCCACGACTTGTACCAGATTCTAGTTTGCGACGGTCACGGAAAAGTTGGGGTGTCAACGATGATTTCTTCGAAACGGTTAATGTTCCATCTCTGAACGTATTCGAAGAAGCAAGTGGCCCAGTTGTGTCCCGGTGTACGGCCCATTCCAGTGATGTTATGCATCTCGGCATTGAATGGCACGGTAACTGGAATCCCCTGGTGCAGACCAAACTGCCGTAAGACCCTATCGGGGTAGTAGAACTCAACAACCCCGAAGTTGATTAGAGGTGCTTTCGTGAGCCACAAATTACGCCTGAACGTACAGATAGGTGGCAGCCGAATCAATCGCTCCTCTGTGTACGGGGTCCACACCACACAGTCGGCGGCCAACCTGTCCAACTCGTCGCGGTAGTATGTCAAGCACCTGTTGGGGTTGGCCGTCCATGTCAGTTTTCCTGTCCAATACACACCAATCGGAGGTAGCATGTCTATATCTTCAGAAAGAACTCTCCAATGTTGGGACTGGATCCGTACTACGGGCCGACCTACGTGAATCCGTTCCCAACTCCATATCTGCAGTAGAATTAGAGGTCCATTCATCTGGTTCGAACCTATACTGCACAGACACAGACTCCGATACAGTGCCGATAGAATTGCACTGCCCCAACTGAAACGGTGGATCCTACCTATATCGGCGATTAGGGGCAAGAATATCAGTGCTACGGTATTCCCGGTTGAGTTTGGAAACAGGACCGTGCCGAATAGCGTTAGAACATATGCCCTAAAGTAGCACTCCACCTCCGCTGCAGTTGAAGCGTCATTCAATCTATTTTTGAACGTATCCTTCAACCACTTTAGGCGGATAAATTTCCCATTTATCGCGCCAGCTTCCACTGCAACCCCTAGGAACTCCTCCACGAGATACACGGGATCGAAGTCCATCGATCCTGTCACTGCCTCTCCATCGATTGGAAGCCCGGTTAGTATAGCAACGTCTTGTAAAGTCACCGTCATCTCCCCGACTGGCAGGTGAAATGAGTGTGTCTCGGGCCTCCATCGTTCAAGCAGTGCTTCGAGAAGTGGACGATCGCACTTGATGGATGTCATCATGGAAATACCGTAGAACCCACAATCTCTAAGCAACTCGTGTATGCGTGGGTGCACAGGTAGCGGATGCCCAGTCCTAAAACGGCACTCCGTAGCCTCGCCGTTCCAAACATACTGTGATCGATGCATCGGCTGGAGAGTGAGAAGTGAAGGGTCGAGTGGTCCGGGGCCTGCAGGAGGGATGTATGAAGACGAAGGGCCCGCCTCATTTGGATTGAATTCAACCTATATAACAATAACATTTACATCAGTAGACCGAAAAATATAATACAATTCTATTAGAATCAACATTTAATTACTTACATTAGTAGCATCGGTAGAAGCACGACCACCACGACGACCACGACCACGATCACGTCCACCGCGATTACGTGGAGGTCTACTACTTTCTCCTACCTCCATGTTACCCCTTGTGCGTGCCATTTACAGTAGACTACAAATCCTACAAGTTCAACAAAAATGTTATTAACTACACAAAAGCTAGATATAAAAACAAATTATATATAACAAAGCCGTTCATTCTCTAATTTTAGCAAAACACTAGAGTATAACAAATTCAACAAATTCTATACATAACCTAGACTCTATAAAATTCTAAAAAACTAGATTCAACACATACTATATGGAATTATATACAAAATTGATTCAACAACAAAATTCTATTCAACAAGGTTTCAATAACTCTATCAACTCTTTCAACAAAATTCTATACAAAATTGAACTCTTTCAACTCAATATTTCTTTCAACTCTTTCAACAGAATTCTATTCATTCCAACTTCAACTCTTTCAACTCTTTCTTTTTTGAAAATCAAGAACTCAACAAAATTTGGGTATTAATACTAAAATTAACTCAACTATTTCTTCAACATATACCATCATCGTCAAAGTCTTTCCATGTAATATTATGCTTATATCATTATAAACACCATAATATTTCAGTTTTTTCCGACAGAATTAACACACCCAATGCATCCATCACCCAATGCACATACTGATACTTCAAATATCAGGAAGTGCTCACTATTTGTTTTTTAACATCAATAACTCAACTCTTTCATTTGGAACATCAATGCTAAGCAAAATTAACAGTGAAAATAACATCAATAAACTAATGAACTAGAATTTGGAAGATAATTAAATGTGTTTGTTTGGAACATAAATTCATTTGGAACATATCTGTACAAGTGAGTTCCATCTACACTAATTGGAAGTGAGTTTATTGATGTCCCCATAATTGTACAAGTGAGTTCCATTTGGACAAGTGAATTTCTTCAAGTGAGTTCCATCTAATGAACTCACTTGTACAGATGGAACTCACCCGCGAAACAAACAGCAAAATTCATTTGGAACATCAATAAACTCAACTCCTACTAATCTACTTTGTCAACAATAAGTCAAATTCAACTAATGAACTTCACAATAGCATCAACACTAACACAAATTTTGCTTAGGAAATGCTTAAGAAATATACCTAACAAGTGGGAGAATCCGAAGACGAAGACGAAATTGGCAAGAAGAGCTTGACCAGTACAACCGAAATCTTCCAATTATGGGTATTCGGGGTTTAGGGTTTAAAGAAAGAATCGATTTTGGGGAATAGGATTTGGTAAAATCGAAAATGAATTAGAAAGTAATTGGTTTTGGGAAGTTCAACATTCGATTAAGAGAGTAATCGAACGGAAAAGTAGAGAGTGCGACGGATTCGTTGAGGGAAAGAGCGAAAAGAAAAAACAATCGAAAGTGAAGAAGAAGAAGAAAGAAAGGGGATCTGCGCTTTAAAAAACGCAGAGTAAAGACTCGGTCTCTCAAAGACCGAGTCTAGTGCAAATAGACTCGGTCTTTGAAAGACCGAGTCTTGCTCTTTGAATTTTCAAAGCGCAAGACTCGGTCTTTCAAAGACCGAGTCTATTTGCACTAGACTCGGTCTTTGAGAGACCGAGTGGGGCGCTTTGGGAATTAAAAAAAAAAGTAGGGCGGTTTGGGAAAAACTTTGCAAAAATGGGGCGTTTTGGGAAAAAATTCTAGTTGTGGTCAGGTCGGATTTGAGCGTTTAGTATTCGTATTAATTCTCACAAGAATTATATTAACCATTTTAGTAAAATTTGCACACTGTATTTCAAATTCACTTTTGTCTTGTTTTCTTTTATATCTACAAACATTTCACCTATTTGGTGTGTCATGATATGCAGAGAGACGGAAGAAACGATGATCACCTATCGTTTGAGTGTCATACTCGTACATACTTGGCACATCTGTAGTTTAAAATTAGGCATTGTTCACATGCAATAGGGGGTCAGCCTTCTTTATTGCAATTAAGAATTGGACTTGGTTAAGCATATAACTTCAGAGTGAAGAACAACCTTGATCATCATGCCTAACTAGCTAGGTTAACACTTTCTGCTCCCGTCTGGTTCATTTGCATAGAAAGGAACGGAAGAATAATTGGGAATGCGACCACTCACAAGCTCTTTCGATCCCCTTGAGAATATCAACGATGCTATTAAAATTGGCCTCTTACGAAGAGTGCAATGGTGCTTGAGAATTGGGATATTTTAGTTGTCTTACAGTTGTATTACAGGTACACATTGTTTGTATGTCTTATATGCATGCTATGTTCCCAGCTGATTAGTTATGAGTCAACTTCTCAGACTAATTACAGTAATGAGAGCATCCACACTGGTTTTTGTCAAATTTGGCCAAATTTGGCAAAATGAGTAATGATAAAATGTTAGGTTTTCTGCAGTCGTCGTTTCTCAAAATATGGAGAGAGAAAAAACTCTTAGTTTTCGGACGGAACATGTTCTTCAGGCCAACTTTAATTTGTTTTTTTTTTAAATGTTTAAGGTGATTAAATTATAGATTAGTGATTAAGACTTGCTAAATTAGTCATTAGAGATTAAAAATGTTATTAAATTAGTTAAATAGTGATTAAATTAGACATCAAGTTAGTGATAAAGAGATTTAAAAGGTAGATGGCATAGGATGGGACATATTTCTTAGAAATTGAATTGAAGAAACTATATTAAATTTTTCTTATCTTATTACAATCAATGATAGCTCTATTTATACAAATTTGAGGATTGAAGAATTGACATAAAAAGTAGTAGAGGAGTAGGTGAAGCTTAAATGATGGCGTGATTGGTGGAGTGATTGACGGTGGTATTTAGAATAATTCAACACTCCCCCTCAAGTTGGTGCATAGAGGTTGCACATACCCAACTTGTCCAAAAATCTTAAGAACATTCGATTTGAGACTGCTTTGGTGAGAATGTCAGCCACCGTTCCTCTGATCGAGTTTTAGGTAATTCCACAATCTTTTCATCCAATTTTTCTTTAATAAAAAATCTGTCTACCTCGACGTGTTTTGTGCGGTCATGTTGAATTGGATTATGCGCGATATCATATGTTGCTTTATTGTCACAAAACAATCGGATAGGTTGTTCAAATGGATAACCCAAATCCTGCAAGAGAAGTTTTAGCCATAATGTTTCACAAAGTACATTTGCCAAACCTCTGTATTCAGCTTCTGCACTAGAGCGAGCTACAACATTTTGTTTCTTGCTTCTCAATGTCACAAGATTACCTCCTACAAAGGTAAAGTAACCAGAAGTAGATCGTCTGTCATCCACAGCACCAGCCCAATCAGCATCAGTATATGCCTCTATGCTTTGACAATTTTTATTTTTGGTGAATAATACTCCTTTTCCTGGAGCAGACTTCAGATACCTCAAAATACGAGTAACTGCATTCATATGTTGTTCTCCAGAATTATGCATGAACTGGCTGACAATACTTAAAGCATAAGCCAAATCAGGTCTGGTATGAGATAAGTAGATCAATCTTCCTACAAGTCTTTGGTATCTCCTTTGTTAACTGGTACCTGGTTGGACTCAATACATAGCTTTAAACCTTCTTCTACTGGTGTATCAGCTGGTTGACATGCTTCCATACCAGTCTCTTGTAATAGATCTAAGGCATATTTTCTTTGAGACACAACTATCCCTTTATTAGATCGGGATACTTCAATCCCAAGAAAATATTTCAGCGAACCTAGATCTTTCATTTCAAATTCTTTGGATAAGTAATTCTGTAATGCCTTCCTTTCTTCAGGATCATTTCCTGTAACCACCATGCCATCCACATATACAATGAGTACAGTGATTTTACCTTGCTGTTTTTTGAGGAAAAGAGTATGATCTGAGTTGCTCTGATGATAACCAAAGGCTATCATAGAATTTGTGAACCTTCCAAACCATGCTCTCGAAGATTGTTTCAGTCCATACAATGATTTCTTTAGCCTGCATACCTTCCGGCTGTGTATCATGCATCCTGGTGGGAGATCCATGTAGACTTCTTCGGATAATTCACTATGTAGAAAAGCATTCTTCACATCGAATTGTTGTAATGGCCAATCCAAGTTTGCAGCTAAAGATAGCAGAATACGAACTGTATTAATTTTGGCTACAGGTGCAAATGTTTCTGTGTAATCAATCCCATAGATTTGAGTGTATCCCTTTGCTACCAGTCTTGCCTTAAAGCGTTCAATTGTGCCGTCAGCCTTGTACTTCACTGTGTAAATCCACCGACATCAGACTGATTTCTTTCCTGGTGAAGGATCAACTAGTTTCCATGTTTCTTTTGTTCCAAAGATTTCATTTCCTCGTTCATAGCTGCTTTCCACCTAGGATCAGCTAAGGCTTCTGCACACTGTTAGAAATAGATACAGCAGATAATTGATTCACAAATATCATATTTGATTCTGACAAACCATGGTTAGACACATAGTGGCTCATGGGATATTTTACTTTGCTAGAAAGTTCAGGTTCATATGTAGGTTTAGGAATACCTCTAGTGTGACGTTGTGGCAACTGTCTCTTGTGTGGTTTAAGAACATCTTTAGTAAGCAATTGGTGTGGTATGTCAACTGGAGACGTAGCCATATTTTCAAGAAATCGGGTCTCGGGCTGAGTTGGAAATAGACCATCGGTGTCAAGCTGTGTTGGAGATAGACCATCGGTGTCAAGTTGCGTTGGAGATAGACCCACTTCTTCAGTTATTTGGAAACTCAATACTGGAATCCAAGTATCCCACATCATGCTTATTACTTTCCTCATAATCTAGAGTCTGAATTTCTTCTGGCACTCCCCCTGAAATTTAGGCATGGAGAAGTACATTGTATCTTCATGGAAAACAGCATCCATCGTGACAAATAATCGACGTGTGGGAGGATGGTAACACCTATATCCTTTTTGATGAGCGGCATACCCAACAAAAACACATCGTAATGCTCGAGGAGTCAACTTGGTGTGTTGATGCTTGTGTAAGTATACAAACACCACACACCCAAAGACATGAGGAGTTAAATTAGAGACAGCTGGGGCAACAACTGCTTCAGTATGGATTTGGAATGGTGTTTGAAAATTGATGGTGCTGGAGAGGACTCGATTGATTAAATAAGTGGCAGAAGTGAGTGCTTCTCCCCAATAAGATAATGGCATATGGGCTTCAATTAACAAGGCACGGACATGCAATAGCCAACAAGTGTCGATTTTTTCGCTCTGCTACTCCATTCTGTTGGGGTGTGTTGGAGCAAGTGGTATGATGAATCATTCCTTGTGCTTCCAAATATTGTTGAAGTTCTGTACTTTGATATTCGCCACCATTGTCATTGCGAAGAACTTGAATTTTTCTATTGTACTAAGTTTCAACTTGTTTATGAAACTTTTGAAATATCGAGTTCACTTCACTTTTGGATTTCATCAAGCATAGCCATGTCATTCGCATACAATCATCAATAAATGTTACAAACCAACGTGACCCACCCAAAGTAGTGACTTTAGATGGACCCCAGACATCAGAATGAATAATCATAAAAGGAATCAAACTTTTATTCAATCGTAAAGGAAATGAGACACGATGAAATTTGGCAAGTTCACTTATATCACACAGAAAACTAGAAACATCAACTGCTTCGAATAAGTGGGGAAATAATTTTTTTAGATACCCAAAGGAAGCATGCCCAAGACGACGATGCCAAAACCATATTTCTTTCCGTTTTGTGTCTTCAGAACTACCCACTGCCAGAGCTTGTCGTAGGCTTTCAGTACTTTTTGCATCCAAGTCCAAATAATACAGCTTCCCCCGTCTAATACCACAACCAATCGTCTTCCTAGTTTCGATGTCCTTAAACACACACAAATCAGGCCAAAAATTGACAACACAAGATAAGGTAGTGGTTATTTGAGAAACTGACAAAAGATTATAATCTAATGATGGAACAAGTAAAACAGAATCTAAATGTAATTTGTCGGTAAGAGTCAAAGATCCTTCCCCAATGACTGGGGTCAAAGTACCATTGGCAGTAGAGACAATTTTTTCAGTGGAGGGATTGAGTGATGGGATATGTCTAGAATCATATGTCATATGATCTGTTGCACTAGAATCAATTATCCATGCACTATTCAAAACAGGCGTAGAAACATTTAAAAACTTACCATGATGGTCTGTAGCTATTACCAATGCCGACGCGTTGTCAGTATCACCATCTTTGGTCTTTGTTTGAACAACTGCTGCAGCAGAATGCCCTGCCTAGATTTTTCTTCGTGCGATTAGGATCCCACCATTCTGGATTTCCCACCAGTTCAAAACAACGACTTTTGGTATGACCAGTCTTATTGCAATGAGTGCATTTGTAGGAAGACTTTTCAATACCAGTAGTTGGTCTACCATTGTGGGGTCGTACTCGATCCTGTTTAGAATGGAACCGAGCCACCATGACACTGGGTTCAGATGCTTCAGAATGGCTTTTCATGGTGGTACTACGTACAACTTCCCGTCGAAACAAAGAGTAACATTCATCCAGATTTGGTACTGGATCTCTGCACAAGATTTCACGTTGGAGTGAGTCAAACTCCTCATCCAATCCAGCGAGAAATATGTGAACTCGTAAACGTTTAATAGACTTGCGGTGGGCTTCGACATCATCTGGATCCTTCATAACCACCATATCACGATGGTCCAACTCTTGAAAAATTTCAGTCAGCTCTCCATAATACATAGAGAGGATTCGCCCTTTTTGGCTGGCTGAAAAAGCCTTCTGATTCAGAGTAAATACTTGCAATTCATCACTTCCATCGTAGAATGTCTTTGACAAGACATTCCAAATTTCGTAGGTAGTAGGTAAGCGTAAACAACGCCGCATAATTTCTGGAGACATAGACATTAATAGCCATCGTTTGACCTTTTGATTTTTAGCATTCCATTTTTCATAATTGTCATCAGATTTCGCTGGTGGCGTAGTCTGATCACGAATGTATGAGATCTTGTCCCTTTCAGCAATTTGCATTTCCATCAGCTGAGACCATATATCGTAGTTGGATTCAGTAAGAGTGAGTCCGGCATTAAAAACTCCTTCGGAATGAACGACAACCGGAATGGATTTAATTCCGGATGACTCTAAAATTTTTCCACTCATTTTTTTAATCAAAAAAGAAAAGGAAAATAAATAAATAAGTAAATAATTCCCGTGGGCTTTGATGTCTATGGGCTTTGAAAGGATTTTGTTTGGACTTAGATTTGGGCTTTTACTGGCTTGATAAAAAATTGAGAAAAGGAAAAAATAATTAATAAAAAACCAAGCCTCACTTTTAACTTTTTACTCTTACAATCCAGATCTTTGTCTCTCTCCTCCCTTTTTTTTCTTATGAAATGGACGATGAGAGAGAGAAAGAAACCTTAAATCAACCCTAAAAGAGAAAGATGATGTATAAGAATTAACTGTAGGAGCTAGTGCAACAGAGCTGCAGCGGGCAACGGAGGGCGACAGCGGTTGCGTCGGCCGGCGACAACAGATGGTATGGTTTTTGGATTTGTTTGCTGGAATTTGTTTGGGATTTGATTTTGGATATGAGATCTGATTTGGATTTGGATTTTGTTTGGGATTTGGTTTGGATTTGAGATCCGATTTGGATTTGAATTTGTTTGGGATTTGGTTTTGAAAATTTCAACTGGTAGGCTCTGATACCATCTTAGAAATTGAATTAAAGAAACTATATTAAGTTTTTCTTATCTTAGTACAATCAATGATAGCTCTATTTATACAAATTTGAGGATTGAAGAATTGACATAGAAAGGAGTAGAGGAGTAGGTGAAGCTTAAAAGACGGCGTGATTGGTGGAGTGATTGACAGTGGTATGTAGAATAATTCAACAATATTGTTCTGTCCAAGCTAAAAAAAAGCATTGGACTGGACAACATGTTGTGTCTGATGCATTTTTTTTTATTTTAAACTTTTCAATTTCTTGGACGGTACATCATGTGCCGTCCAATCGATTTATTTATAAATAAATAAAAATAAAAAAATCACTAGGACGAAACAACTTGTTACGTCCGACTCGTTTAAAAAATTAGGGTGTTTCTTCCTCTATATTTTGACAATTCCCAAATCTTTTCTCAGATTTGAGACATTACTATTCTCCAAATTTCAAAAATTGGCAAAATGTGAACTGTCGAGCGATTTTTACCAAATCATGAGAAAAATGGAAAATTGAGAAACGAGTGTGGATGCTCTGAGTCCTACATAGCTTTTGTAAGAAGTTTTTTTGAGTGATAACATTCCTAGTTTGCTTTTCAAAAAAAGAAAGAAAGACGTGTCATCTTCTCATACTAATTAGCATTATGCTTACGATTATGAATCGTCTTATTGACAATATATATTTTGTTAATTAGACTGCTTTTTGGTTAAATGATTTTTCTTATTTTTTTCTTTTTAAAATAAAAAAAAAGGAGAGAAAATGTAGGAGACAATCTTCCACTATTTCTCCATGCATCCAAATTTTAAACTAGAACCGTATTCCTCAATTGAACCTAAAAATCATGCAATATAGTGTTGATGTTATTAGATGAATTTTTTAAAGAATATTACATGAAGTTTAAAAAAATAGTTTTGCTATTTGCTCATTTTTTGAAAATTTTGTGCAATAATTTTGCACAGGATTTATACTAATCTCATATTATGTAGTAGGCATACATATCTGTAACAAGTTTTTTCGATTGATAACATTCATAGTTTACTTTTATAAAAAAAAAAAAGACAAATATTATCTCATGTTCTACGCAAACTACATGAAGTGATTAATTGTTGACCTAGACGAGTACTCACCTAAGAGGAAATACATATTAAGCAATCACGAACAGCGCGATCTGAGCAAAGTTATCGATAGTTTGAGCAGGGAAGCAGGTGATCAAGTGTAAATTTTGGTTGGGAGATGGAAGGATGAAAACACTTCATGCAGGAGAGTTGACAGGTGTGAGCAGGGAGAGGATGGTGATGGTCTTATCTCATCAATGAAGTTATGGTGTTATGTTCAAGGATGGTGATGGTTAAACTAAACTCCGTAGAAGAATATTGAGTCATGAGAGACATTGTATTTTGGAGATAAATGAGAGACAGTGTTAGTACTTAGTTTCGTAATTAACATATATGCATCACTTGTATCTTTTTTTCTTGGTCGAGACCTTTAATTCGATCCTTATTCTCTTATCAACAATAAAAACAAGCAACGTTATTTGAGAACTAAGACTAACTTTTTCTGGTTTTGATACATCAATATTGTCAAATAAAATAGGGCAACTTTATAATTGGGATCTTACACTTGTTAGTGTCTTATGGAATTAATGGGTTACTAGAAAAAAAATTGTGCTTTAATCATCTTAAATTATTAGATTTATATGTCTTGCATACACAGATTCGATGAGAAGACGATGAAACGATGAGATGAAATCGAAGCGAATAGTTGAAGAAAGAGAAGAAAGCAGTCAGCAGGAGCAAAAGGAACAGAGAAGAGGACAGTGGAATGTGCGGTCGATTGTCAACCCCTCGGGTGTCAGTTTTGATGAAATGCGGTCGACCGCAACTTGTGCAGTCAACCATCTTGCGCTACTGAAGTAGTTTTGGGTCGGGTCTTGGAGATTCGTGTGAAGCCCAACTTCGTCTTCAAGTTAGATCGTACGGCTCTCAATGCATGGTTATCTCTTCAGTATACATCGAATGGTTATTGTATCAAGTGTATCCAACTAGAATTTCTCTAAATCTATATATTTACTATAACGACTCCAAGAGAGAGTATGATTCTATTGAGTGCCGAATAAGAGATTAAAGTACTCAATCTGAGAGGTGAGAGATTTCTCCATTACAAACAGCAAGTATGTTCTAGTTAGGCTCGAGAGAGGGTCATGGTGAGAATTGTAATATACTTGTATCTTTTCTAGTTAAAATAACATCTCGGTTCTTTCTCCTCTGGGTTAAGGCGAAAGCTCTAACCGGGACAATTCTTGTGTGATTTGTGTGATTGGTGTGATCTAATATTTGCTTGGTAATTTGTGTTGATCATGTCGAAGACTCAACAAGATCCTTTAGAGGAAATAATTTCCTAACAAGTGGTATTAAAGCATCACTTGTTTCTAACAAGTGGTATTAAAGCACTTGGTTCATGGGTTTGTTTGAGTTTCTTGGAGAAGATGGCAGATCAAAAGACGAAAATCAAGTAGTTTGACGGTAAGATCAATTTCAATCTATTGAAGGCGGACATGTACGATGTATTGGTTCAGAAGGGCTTGCACCTTACCTTTGAAGAGAATAAGCCAACCGACATGAAGCAGGAGAAGTGGGATGAGATTTATTTGAAATTCTTGAGTTTAATCCGGTTGCAATTGGCAGACAAAGTCAAGTGTAATGTTCTTGAGGATAAAAGTGCGCGAGTCTATGGGCAAGACTCAAATATTACTAATCGAGATCGTCGTTGTTGGATCAGATGTATTGAAAGAGAAAGTTGTTTCATAATGAAGGAAGGTATCCATCTTCAAGATCATATTGTGGAGTTCAAGAAGGTAATATTTAATATGAAGGCGAATAATGCAGATGATCTTACCGAAGAGGATAAAACTTTCAACTTGATATATTCACTTCTAACTTCTTATGATCACTTGATAACTACCATGGTACACGAGAAATCGGCCAATGAGAGACTTACAATAGCAGGGGTGATTAAGGGTCTGAAAGAAGATGAACTTAGGAAGGAGACTCATACATGGGGATCTACTTCTGCTGGTTGTTTGATGGTGGATGGTGATAATTCAATTGGAATGGATAAGACACACAAGGATAAGATACTTTGCCCACCATTGTAGAGGAATTGAGCATTACAGGAGAGACTGTCGCAATTTGTTGAGTCAGAAGGTGCTACTACAGGAGGTGATCAAGCCAACATAGTCAGCGCAACTGATTCAGTAAAATTTGGTAATTTTGATTTATGTCTTCTTGTTTCAAGTTCTTCAGATGTGGATTCGAGTTGGTATCATGATTCGGAGAGTTTTTCTCATATTTACTCCGAGAGGGAGATGTTTTCTACTTACAAGTTTTCAACAGGCCATAGTGTGAGAACAATGATTTGGGAGATTTGTGAAGTGACGGGTAAGAGAACAATTGAATTAGAGACGCCAGATGGTAAAGGTTCACACTAAAAGAGTTCATGCATATTCCTTCGATAAAGAAGAATCTGATATCCTTGGGGACTCTTGATTCTCGGGGCTATAGGTACACAGTTCGAGGTGGAGTTTTGAAAGTTTGGGATAATCGTCGTAAGGTAATGAAGGGTAAGAGGGGATTAGGCAGAGTCAGCACAATCTCTACCAGCTTTGTGGGAGCAAGAAAACTCGGCCGAGTGTATGGAAGCCAATTATTCCTAAAGCATCATCTAGTAAGTCATCACTAGAATCACGAAAACGAGACTGCAATGTTCAAATATTGTTGGAAGGCACAGAGAGTCTTGGGATAGGTGGTGTTCACGTGGAGGGTGGCACCTCCATGATAACATCTACTGGAGTGTGCCCTTGAAGGGGGCATACGATTGGAGGAAGACATGTCGAGGTAGATTCAAGTAGCAGAAGAATCCATAGAACTGGGTTATTTACAAAGCAGATATGAAAGGTCTAGGAGAGTTTAAATCACACAGGTGTGTATTCAAGAGTATGCAATCCAAGGTAGAGATTGTTGGGTTTATATGTCATGCATACACATATTTGATGAGAAGACGATTAAGCGATGAGATGGAATCAAAGCGAATAGTTGAAGAAAAAGAAGAAAGCAGTCAGCAGCCGCAAAATGAACAGAGAAGGGGACAGTCAACTATGCGGCCGACTGTCAACCCCTTGGGTGTCAGTTTTGATGAACTGTGGTCGACCGCAACTTGTGCAGTCGATCGTCTTGCGCGGCTGAAGCAGTTTTGGGTTGGGTCTTGGAGATTCGTGTGAAGCCCAACTTCGTCTTCAAGTTAGATCGTACGGCTCTCAACGCAGGGTTATCTCTTCATTATATATTAGATGGTTATTGTATCAAGTGTATCAAACTAGGGTTTCTCTAGATCTATATATATACATTGTAATGGCTCCAAGAGAGAGTATGATTCTATTGAGTGCCGAATAGGAGAAAAAAGTACTTTATCTGAGAGGTGAGAGATTTCTCTATTGTAAACAGCAAATTCCAGATAGGCTCGAGAGAGGTTCATGATGAGAATTGTAATATTCTTGAAATAACATCTTGGTTCTTCCTCCCCCAAATTAAGGAGAAATTCCCAACCGGAACAATTCTTGTGTGCTTTGTGTGATTGGTGTGATCTAGTATTTGCTTGGTGGTTTGTGTTGATCGTGTCGAAGACTTGACAAAATCCTCTAGATGGGATAATTCCCTAACAAGTGGTATCAGAGCATCACTTGTTCCTAACATAAATTCAGTTTGGATTCTTGATTTATCAAAGTAATGTTTACTGTGTTTTCATGGCAGGTGCAGCGGCAGCAAAGAAGAAGAGGAAGACGACCACTGCGAGGGAGAAATTTTGGACTGGAAAGCATGGAGAAGGAATAGGTACTTGGATATCCATGAAGAGAGGAGGAAATGCACAACGAAGAAGGGAGTGATCAATGTAATAGATTAAAGATATATCTTTTGGAAAATTTGTAACAATTTTTTTGACTAGAAAAAGTAGGGTAAAAACCCTACTTTAAAATATATTAGCATTAAAATATAGTTAGATAATTACAAAATCTGTTCCAGGAGATCATGAGATAGATCATATAGAGAGTATTTGCTGGTTGAGGGAGTGAGATGCACATTCAGCAGTTGGGTGAAAAAAGGATAGAGGACTACTCACTACAAAATTATTTGCCTACCCCGGCAAAACTTCCCCGGCGTTTTATTAGTTGCGCCGGGGTAAGCTTGTAGCAGAAAGAAACTCAGAAATTATAGTCACCTACACCGGTGTTTTTGAAAAATGTCGGGGTATGTATATCCTACACCGGCATTTTTAGTTAAAACGCCGGCGTTCTTTCTGGAATAAATTTACCCCAAATCCATTTCACTTATCGATCCCCAAATTTTTTCACCAATTTTTTTCTCTCTCTTTTCCCCGCTCTCCCGCCTCTGCTTGGCCGCCATCGATGTGCTCACCGTCGTCGTCCTCGCGGTCCGTCGTCGTCCCCGCGCTTGTACCCGTCGCTGTGCCCTTCGTTGCCGTCGATGTGCCCTCCTCAAGCTCAAGATAACCCCTCAATCTTCTACGGTTTGGTTAGATTTTTACTGGGTTCAGAAAAAGAGAAAGAAGGAGTCAACGTTCTTGAGAAACCTAAACTCAATCCCACCTCCAATTATCATCATCGTCTAAATCGTTGACGTTCTTAAGAAACCCTAGCTCTTCGATCCTACATCTTTTCAGGTATTGGGCGTTCATCTCCTATTCTCATCGATCTGTTTTGATTTCGTTCATTTGAAAAATCAAAATTGTACATTGTTGCTGAATTTGTTAAAATTATGGGTTCAGTGTGAGATTCGATGGTTCAAAATTGTACTTTTTTTTGTTGATGTGCTTCTGCTTGGGTTTTTTTTTCTTTTTCTTTTTGGCTTATAAAGTTCTTGATCTTTGTTTTGGTTTTTTTTTAGCTTTAAGGAGGACTTGAATTGAGGATCGATTTGATCACTTGCTTTTAGTTGGAGATTTAAGCAGCGTTTGTATTGAACTTGATGATGAACTGAGGAGGACACTGACACTTTTAACTGTCCTCTTGAATAGTTCTTAAATCAAACAGATACTAACACTATACAAGAAAAGAAGTAACCAAATGGATTCGATGCTTTTGTTTCAGTACCCTTTCTTTTTTTTTTCCAAAGAGTGTTTTATCATCTCATGCACTATCTTGGACCATTTGGAGTGTTGCGAGAAATATTTGCCAAATAAACTCTAGATTGTTATATAAAGTATCAATTATCTCTCATTTCATTTGTGAATGGCACGCTCTTCTTGCTTATTTATCCATCCAAGTCCTTATATGCACCACCAGAGAAGAACAAGGCCTCAGTATAGTGCTAATAACTAATTACAGTTTTGATAAAATTACAATAATAGCAGGAACTCATTACAATATGATTTGCTTACAAGGGAAGAGATTCAGGGAGCATAAGGGAGTTTGCATCATCAAGTTTATGGGTCTGTGATGCTATATGTGATGCTATATGACCCAACTATAATTGCATCATATAACCTATCTTTAGAATATTTTCTCATATAGTTACTACACAACAGCCAAAACAAATGACCCAAACAACCATCTGATGAAATGATCAGAAAAATAAAATAAACAACCTTCGGATGAAGGCTATAAAACCTTAGCAGATTCAATACAATAAATTTATTGGCTGATAATGTTATTATATGAGCCACTCTCTGTTGGACACTGTTCATAAATTGATACATGTAAATAGACATAGAATAACTTAACAAGTATATTATTGTTACCCAGCTCTTCAAGTAGGGAGATAGTATCAGCCACCAGCTGGCAATTAAGGTGTATAGCCATTCAAAAGCTTAAAATGGTGCATCTGACGCTCCAACTCCGTCACGAGGTATGAGGCGCAACTCTGAACCATGTTTAAGGAACACATTACCTGTAGAAGAAAAGTAAATCAAATTCATCTTAGTGAACAGAAGGTTGAAGAAAAAGAGAGAAAACCATAGTGACTGTTACCAGATGGAAGATAAGTCTTACTTCGGCATAGGTAAACCAAATATCATAAGTTAGATGTTGATCACTTGATTGAACAACGACATGATTGTTTTGAGCTAAAAACCAGCCCATTTTATGTATTAGCTTTCTAATTATTAATTATGTTTCCATAGTATAATACAGGATTATGCAAAATTTCCAGGAGGGATGCATTTGTATTCAGGAGGACAACATGGGGCATCATACCAAGTAACAAATGACAGATTTAAGATATATCAGATCGTGTGCTTATTACCACGCTCGACTATGGAGTGGGCTTCTGTAGTGCAGACTTTTTCTTCATAGTTCTTGTGCGCATGTTTTCTTCACAGTTCTTGTTGTGAATCTATTCTCTGAATCTTTCCAATTGTGCTGTTACTAGTGCATGCAACTAGTTTATATATATATACTAGTTTTTATGAGAGAAATTCAATCATGGTAATCATATGTTCCAGTAATCATAATGTGTTTTTCTAGTAGTAGCATTTCCCTGTGCATCTATTGAGTACTAGTATTCATTGAACATTATTATTCAATTATCAAGATCTATCATCTTCTATCAATATTTGTCGTAAGAGACCGAACATACTTGACATACTTCACAAATGCAAATGATGCATATAGACAAGGAGTCAAGTTTTTATGTACTCTCCATGGCATACTTATAGCATCCTTCAAGCTACTAAGATTGTATGGTGAGTAAGACACAAAATTGATCTTTGTTGTTAGCACGTGCATTGCACAGGCTTTCTTATACTTGACAAATAGAGAGGAATAGACGGTGAACATGAGCAATGCACTTGCTCATGAGTTACGTTTCTATCTCAAACTTTTGGGCATAGTTAATGTATGTTATTGGATTGTTTTACTGGATTGAATGATTTTCCTCATCTAATTAACCAGCTTCATCTTTCTTGCAGTGAAGACAAACTACTTCAGGTTAGCGTCAAATGTATGTTACTGGATTGTATGATTTGAAACTCTTGCTTCAGGTTAATGCAGCTTTACGAGTTGCTTTTTTGTTTGAATTTGGAGATGAGATGGATCATGTATCTGAAGTTGCACACTCTGATTTTTTGAGGAGTGACTAGTGATGGAATTTTTTATATCTGATCTTTATATACAATTATATCATGATGTCTACATGTGTATCAATTTCTAAGATAATGTTCATGCTTGTTGCTTGAGTTTGAAAATAAGATTGTTCTTTCTCATTGGTTTTAAGTGATGATGAGATGGATTATGTAACTGAAGTTGTATACTATGATTTACAGAGGAGTGACTAGTGATGAAATAATCATGTTTGAACTTGTGTTGTGGTTTCAATTGACAGTTATCTCATGAGTATTATAAAAGTATAAGTTTCAACTCAGTTAGTATCTTGTTTGCCTGAATTTGATAGTGAAAATATTCTTTTTTCACTCTTTGTAACTCAATATTTTGAACTCCATATTTTGGTAATGAATGTGATGAGATCACATTATTATGTTTCATTATGAGATTACAATTTGATGATATTATACTATTATGCTTCATTCATATTTTAGGGATTGAAGATTTTCAGAATCTGTGCAATGATGAACTTTATTTGGGTCACTTTTAGTTTTGCAATTGGGTTTGATTGGAAGGTTTTTGAAGGTTTTTTTTATAAAAAATTTTTAAAAATATATATATATTTACACCGGCGTTTTTTTACAAGCGCCGGTGTAGGTGATGGCCGAAAACGGGACCCAAAACGAATACACCCTTTCGGGGGCATTTTTCAACCGCCGGTGTAGTTTAAACCTACACCGGCGTTCGTAAAAAATGCCGGAAAATGTACCTAAGCTACAGCGACACACGATTCAGCGACACTTGCACCGGCATTTTATCTATGGTGGCGTTTAAAAACGCCGGTGAATATGAAAAAAATGCCGGTAAAGACTATTAGTATTGTAGTGACTGCCGTACACCTCTACTTATCCTAAGTCTAAATTCATATCCAACTGATGTAAAACCAACCCTAAAATAGAGAATTTTCCAAGAATTTTAATGGGTTAATTTTACCAACATGAAAGTGTGGATTTAGATTGGATATTTTAACAATTAATAGGTTCGATGGGTTTTCAAGAATTGAATCAAATGCTAACAATCCCAATTAATAATTCAACCTTAATCAATAATTAAATCCCTATGTGTTTTAGCAAGTAAAAAGTCCAATATCGATTTGTACTCTATTCTAGCATGTGGATCACTCAATCTCAATTATTTTGTGGTCGACAGATAAATCAGATAATAAACTAGATGATAAAGCAGTAAAGCACAAATATTAGTAGTGGAAAGAATATACCGAATGTGAAGAAAACCAACGTCGATCGAGTCGGGCAGCAACTCAGGTCTTAGCAACTCAGCAAGCAAAGTCAGCAACGAAACCCAGGGGTGTCTGGACTGGTCGCCGGCTGTTGACGGCGAACGGACGGCGGCGAGAGGTGGGGCGAACGGCGCACACGGGGAAGAGAGAGAGGGCAGTCGAGGCTGAGGGGGGGATCTGTGGAGATTTGGAGGCTGGCTGTGGATGTGGAATGGGTTCAGATGAGGAGTTCGGAGGTTAGGGTTTCGACGAGGGGAGGGAGGTTGATGGCGATGGGGGATTTCGGGGTTGACGACGAGGGAGGGGGGAAGTTGGAGATCCGAAGAGGGAATCGATGGGTGGTTGTTTGTGGGGATCGGGGTTGTGGTTCGGTCGATGAGGGAGTGGGTGCGGGTTGAGGCGTTGGGTTCCGCGGATTTTGATTGGGTACGGGAGACGAAGAGGGAAGGAGAAGAGATGGTGAAGGTGGCGGCGGGTATGTGAAGAAATAGGGTTAGGGTTTTTTTTTTTTTTTTTTGTGTTTGGGGATTTAGGAAAATTTGTGGGGATTTTTTTTAATTGGGGATAAATTTTAGAACTAATCACTAGTTCTAAAACTAGATTAGGATTTATCACAAACCCTAATTTGTATCTCGATTGTATCACACAAGGAGAAAAAATGAAGAGCAAAACTCAACACAGCTTTTTTTGATCAATAATGGCATGCCTGTCTCATTCATCTCAGGGCCTTTAAATAGGCTCAATTACATCTTGAAACACATCTCCAAAATATTCTCAGAATCTAAAAATTACAAAAAAGATTACATAAAAATGGAAATAAAATAAAAGTCCTAAACTGAATAAAACAGCTGATGAAGACGATGCCTGCGCTGATAGAAACGCCCAAATCGTCTGGAACCGATGTCCTCATCATTCTCCCCGGGTGGGAGAAGGCTCGACCCAGTCGAGTCAAAACCAGTCCTCCTGTCATAGTGCTCCAAGAGGTCTGGATCCAAGCGCTGGAGCTCTCCGCGATCTATCCAAGTGTTCTCCGACTCCGGCTTGTTTTTTCAACTTACCAAATATCTATGAATACCACCATCTCTAGTAGAGATTATCTGATCATCTAAAATATTATCCAACTCTTCTGTCGATGGGTAAGTAGTATCTGGTAGTGGGGGTAATGGGGGAATCTCACCAGTAGGCTGCAGGGTAGGCTCATCTATAAGAGAATTTCTAGGGTTAATCTGGGCCTTCATAGGGTACTAAATCCTCAATATTGAAAGTTTTACTGATGCCAAAGCCTTCGGGGAGGTCAACAACATAGGCATTATCATTAATTTTATGAAGAATTTTAAATGGACCTGCAGCACGTGCGTTCAATTTCTTAACGGATCCCGCTGGGAACCGTTCCGGACGAATCCGAACCATCACTTCGTCACCCACATTAAAAGTTTTAAATTTCCTTCTAATATCAGCTCTTAACTTGTAGTTAAAATTATTTTCATTAATTTTCTTGGAAATTTCTCTATGTAAGTCATGAATGCGGGATGCAAATGCAGATGCAGACTCAGAGACTCGGTGATGTTCTAACATGGGGGCAAGATCTATAGGCTGCCTAGGACGATAACCGTGTACAACTTCGTGTGGACTCATGCCAGTGGTTCTATTCCTAGATGTGTTATATGCAAATTCAGCAACCGCTAATTTCAAATCCCATGTTCCCAAGTTCTCTCCCACAAGAGTACGTAAGAGATTGCCAAGACTCCGATTGACAACCTCAGTCTGTCCATCTGTCTGTGGGTGGAACGCTGATGAAAACTTTAATTTTGTACCTAACTTGTGCCATAGGGTCTTCCAAAAATAACTCGTGAATTTCACATCCCTATCAGACACAATGGTTTTTGGCAACCCATGTAGCTTCACAATATTATCAAAGAAGATCTGAGCCACGCGGGATGCATCAAAAGTTTTCGAGCACGGGAGGAAGTGGGCCATTTTAGAAAAACGGTCCACGACGACAAGAATGGAGTCGTGTTTCTTTTGTGTTTTCGGTAAGCCTAACACGAAATCCATACTCACGTCTTCCCAAGGGCGGCTGGGAACAGGTAGGGGAGTGTACAGGCCTGTGTTCTATTTTTGTTGCTTGGCAAGTTGACAGGTGTGACATCTGTTAACAAGTCTCACAACGTCTCTCTTTAGCTTCGGCCAGTAAAACCTATGTTCCACAGCATCAATGGTCTTGCTATGCCCAAAATGTCCAGCAAGGCCACCCGCGTGCAATTCCCAAACAAGATACTCTCGTAAGGATGTACTAGGAATGCACAGTTTGGAGCGATAGAAGAGATAATCATCTTTCAAGAAATAATCATCTATCACTCGAGTTATGCCTTCCTTCAAAGAGGTGTAGATCTCGTGAAAATCTGGGCAGGAGGCATACTCATCTCTCAATCTCTCAAAACCAATAATTTCGGTGCGCAGAGCAGACAAGATCATGTAACAACGACTTAGCGCATCCACGGCCTTATTATCAATCCCTTTCGTATGCCTAATGGTATATGAATATTCCTGTAGGAACTCTACCCATCTAGCATGTCTCGGATTCAACTTTTGTTGAGAATTAAGAAATCTTAAGGCCTCATGGTCTGAGAAGATAACGAATTCTTGCGGTAGGAGATAATGTTGCCAATAGCGAAGTGACTGAATGACCGCATAGAACTCCTTGTCATAGGTGGAGTATTTTTGTTTTGCCTCATTCAGCTTTTCACTGAAATAAGCAACAGGATGACTCTCTTGACTGAGGACTCCACCTATACCAATACCAGAAGCATCACATGTTACTTCGAAGACTCTAGTGAAATCAGGAAACCTCATGACAGGTGTCTGAGTCATTCTCTTCTTGATCTCTTCGAAGGCATTCGTGGCTTCTTTCGACCAGACAAACTCACCTTTCTTCAAACAGTCGGTTATCGGAGCCATGATCGTGCTAAATCCTCGCACGAACCGACGATAAAAGGTGGCAAGGCCATGAAAACTCCGCACATCACGAATATTGCGGAGCTCAGGCCACTCTGTAATAGCTCGTATCTTTTCTGGGTCAGCAGATACTCCTCTGGCAGACACAATAAATTCCAGAAAGATGGTCTGATCGGAGAGGAAGGTACATTTGGTAGGATTAGCATAAAGCTGTTCCTTCCTCAAAACACCGTAGACCTGTCTCAAATGGTCAAGATACCATTTGAGACATTTGAGACATAGAACTAATCACAGCTCTGATACCAAAATGATGTAAAACCAACCCTAAAATAGAGAATTTTCCAAGAATTTTAATGGGTTAATTTTACCAACATGAAAGTGCGGATTTAGATTGGATATTTTAACAATTAATAGGTTCGATGGGTTTTCAAGAATTGAATCAAATGCTAACAATCCCAATTAATAATTCAACCTTAATCAATACTTAAATCCCTATGTGTTTTAGCAAGTAAAAAGTTCAATATCGATTTGTACTCTATTCTAGCATGTGGATCACTCAATCTCAATTATTTTGTGGTCGACAGATAAATCAGATAATAAACTAGATGATAAAGCAGTAAAGCACAAATATTAGTAGTGGAAAGAATATACCGAATGTGAAGAAAACCAACGTCGATCGAGTCGGGCAGCAACTCAGGTCTCAGCAACTCAGCAAGCAAAGTCAGCAACGAAACCCAGGGGTGTTTGGACTGGTCGCCGGCTGTTGACGGCGAACGGACGGCGGCGAGAGGTGGGGCGAACGGCGCACACAGGGAAGAGAGAGAGGGCAGTCGAGGCTGAGGGGGGGATCTGTGGAGATTTGGAGGCTGGCTGTGGATGTGGAATGGGTTCAGATGAGGAGTTCGGAGGTTAGGGTTTCGACGAGGGGAGGGAGGTTGATGGCGATGGGGGATTTCGGGGTTGACGACGAGGGAGGGGGGAAGTTGGAGATCCGAAGAGGGAATCGATGGGTGGTTGTTTGTGGGGATCGGGGTTGTGGTTCGGTCGATGAGGGAGTGGGTGCGGGTTGAGGCGTTGGGTTCCGCGGATTTTGATTGGGTACGGGAGACGAAGAGGGAAGGAGAAGAGATGGTGAAGGTGGCGGCGGGTATGTGAAGAAATAGGGTTAGGGTTTTTTTTTTTTTTTTTGTGTTTGGGGATTTAGGAAAATTTGTGGGGATTTTTTTTAATTGGGGATAAATTTTAGAACTAATCACTAGTTCTAAAACTAGATTAGGATTTATCACAAACCCTAATTTGTATCTCGATTGTATCACACAAGGAGAAAAAATGAAGAGCAAAACTCAACACAGCTTTTTTTGATCAATAATGGCATGCCTGTCTCATTCATCTCAGGGCCTTTAAATAGGCTCAATTACATCTTGAAACACATCTCCAAAATATTCTCAGAATCTAAAAATTACAAAAAAGATTACATAAAAATGGAAATAAAATAAAAGTCCTAAACTGAATAAAACAGCTGATGAAGACGATGCCTGCACTGATAGAAACGCCCAAATCGTCTGGAACCGATGTCCTCATCACCAACTCTCCAAACCTGTGTGTTGATCTCTCAAATGCTCACTGATGTACCCAAAACCAAAAAGACAGTCTAATATAGTAGTTCAAGTCTTCATATTATTGCATGTCAGGAATTAAAAATAAAGTTTATCAATAGAGAAGTTCAGTTCTCTTTGTCACTGCCAAAAAGGCTCAGCCCCAGTCATTTCTCTATCAATTAACTTACTTTGTTCCTCCTCTCACATCCGTGGAGTCTTCAATCTGGATTAGGTGTGGTCTAACATTATTTGGGAACTATGGTATGACAATTACTATAAAAGATTAGTGGGAACTTTTTCTGGTTTTGATACTTCAATATTGCCAAATAAAACATGGGAATTTTGGGGGTAGATGAAGCAGGAGTAACATACAAAAAATGTGCTTCGTACTTGGGGTCTTACACTTGCTAGTGTCTTATGGAACTTACGGCTTACTAGAAATTAACTGTGCTTTAATAATATTAAATTTGAATTTTTGATGTATCAATGTAATGTCTACTGTGTTTTCATGGGCACGCGCGGCGACATTGATGAAGAAGAGGAAGACAACCACTGCGAGGGAGAGATCTAGGACTGGAAAGCATGGAGGAATAGGTACTTGGAGATTCATGAGAGAGGAGGAAAATGCACAGTGAAGAAAGGAGTGGTCATTGTAATAGATAAAGGTTGTGTATTTTGGAAAATTTTGTCTATTATTATTATTATTTTTACTGGATAAACTAGGGTGAAAGCCTACTTCAAAATAAATTAGCATTAATATACAGTTAGCTGATTAGAAAAGTTGTTTCTGGAGATCATGAGATAGAGCATAGAGAGAGTATTTGCAGGTTGAGGGAGTGAGATGCACATTCAGCATGAAGATGAAGAAAGGATCTACTTACCCTAAGTCTAAATTCATATCTGTTGCTGCTTATTTCGGTGTAGGAGTAAACAGATAGTGAGTTAATAATGGATGGAAACTACTAAAAGTCAAACTTGTGCCTTGGCCGTTATAAACTGTTAGGGCTCCTGAGAATGAATCTGGATCGTTGATTGACCTCCTGTGATCTGAATTCGACGGTGGATGATGTGACCGGCGGACCTGCAAAACTCCTGAAATACCGGGGGGTGGCCTCCGGCGACAGACTCTCCGACGCTCAAGTCAGAACCAGAAAGAGAGAGAGTAAGAGAGTGAAAACTGGAAAATTGTTCATTACCCGGAAACTGGAGAGGGGAAAGGGTATTTATAAGCCTAAGAGACATTCTAGAGATTGAATCGTGACCGTTGGATCTTTCATGTCTCCCCCCCTGAATAGATAAGATATCTCTGTTAGGGGATAAGACATTTGACTCCTAGCCAACATGGGATGGGTGTCTCTCTTAGTGGACCTAGCCTGTCACTTTTTATGGGCTTGAGAGAAGCCCATGTTTTGGAGTGCGTCCAGGCCTGTAAAATAGGTCTGTGATGGATAATCTGCCTGTAGATGCTTTGAGATCCGTGCAGGGATCGTACGGCTCTGATCTGCTATGATTTTTACCATCATCATACGCCCCCCACTCCCGGAAGGCAATTTCCATGGCTTTCAGGAAGTAGTACGTCTTATTTTTAGAATCTGGCGAATAATTTTAGCAGTCGGAGTGTTTGGAGATACCTAGAACTGATCTGTGGCTTCTGAAGGCAGTGAATATATTCCTAAATTTGTCCATATTTTTTTGGATTTTTCCGAATTTTCAGGAATTTTTCGGGAATTTTTTCATAGTTCTTTGGATTTCTCCGAATTTTATAAAATGCTCTACTGTCTCACAATCACTCTTTCGAATTTTATAATTAATAAATTCAATTTAATTATTTTTTTCAGATTTTTAAATTATTTTTCCGAATTAAAATAATTATTTTTAAAATTTTAATTAATTTTTCGAATTAAAAATGATTTTTAATTGATTTGTCTAATTTATCAGATCTGACTCGCTTTTTAAAGCGATCTGTGGCGTCGATCGAAGCCAGCTCGCGCGCTGAGGTTGATCTGACGGCTGAGAAGCTTGATCAAGGGCCAAAATTCCTAAAGCGTTGATCACGGGATAGCGCGTATTTCGTGGAGATCGGATGGATGCCAGTCATCTTCACACACCCCTCAGCTTGGCGAACCAAATCGCTGAGCTACCGCCATTACTGCCGATTCTTGGGGGACCCCTTCGTGCTGCCATGCTCTTCTCCGACCTATCGGAGTGTTGGGCTAGCTCCGTTCGGCCGAGCTGTGAGGGAAGAGGGAGCCCTAGGCGTTGAGAAGATTCAACAATGGGAGGAATTCTGTTTTCAATTGTGCTATGGCGACAGCTCGCAATTACCGAGCTATGGTGACTGTGGAGATTCGCCGCGTTACTAGAGTGCTCTGCTGAGCTGTAACCGTTGGGTTTCGCCGAGCTACGAAGGTTTTGAATCCGCCGAGCTACGAACTCGAGGTCTTGCTGAGCTACGGGATATCGAGTCTCCGCCGAGCTACGGGATATCGAGTCTCCGCCGAGCTACGGAGCTTCGTTCTCTGCTGAGCTATTGGGATAGCTTGCTTTGGCCGAGGTATAGGCTACTGAGCTATGCACCTTCGCGGAGCTACGTTTGTTGAGTTTTGCCGAGCTATGGAGCTCAAAACTTCGCCGAGCTATGATAGCTCACTTTGCCGAGCTGTGGAGGCTCCGAATTCGCTGATCTATAGACATTTTTGGGTTTCGCCGAGCTATGGAGCTCGAGTTCCTCACCAAGCTATGGGTTCCCTTCGCCGAGCAATGGAGGTCTCGGAGCTTTCGCCGAGCTACGGTAGCTCGTTTCGTCGAGCTATGGGGGCTAGCGATTTCGCCGAGCTATGGTAGCTCGTTCCGCCGAGCTATAGAGTTAGAATTTTTTCGGGAGGTTTTTGGAGCTTGGATGCTCTGTTTTCGGCAGAGCTTTTCGTCAAGGTGGGCGCTCATGAGCTCGGAACGGCGGAGCTTGACGTCGAAGGGTTTTGGAGGAAGTGAGAGCGTCGAGGTCGGCATTTGAGCGAGAGGAGAGGATGAGTTGAAGTGGTGGTCGAGGTTTGGTCTTTGGATTTTTGAAGAGATGATTTTGGCGGGAGTTTAATCGAAGAGGAAGAAGAAGAGGGAGAGCGAAGCGGGTGTGTTTGGTTTCGGGCTTGGATCCGACCCATTTACACCCTTAGTTACTTCTTTGAGTTCGTTGGAGGGTTAGGGTCTTGGTTTGCGGATCCGAACCCGACCCGGTCTCTTTTCTCCTCATTTATTCCCCGATGGTTGTCTTTTGGGTATTTTTGAAGTATTTTGGAGTTGGGTTGGCATACAATTTTTTTATATGTATATTGTTGTGTATATGCAACAACATATATATACATATAGTTAATCATATGTGTATAGCCAGCTTTTTACTTTGTAACCCTCAATTTGTTGATCTTGTACGTATATAACCAGTGGTGATAAGAGAGCTGTTTGCATACTTGCTGTTTAATCCCAACAAGTCGTTGTGGCATATCTGGGCGAGTTGAACATTTTGATCCTGCCGTTTGCATCTGACGAGTTTTTGGGGGTAACTCATGGTGGAGTTGATGTAGAAACTGCCATTTGACCCTGGCGAGTTTGTAGGGACAACTCGTGGTGGAGTTGATGTAGAAACTGCCACTTGATCCCGGCAAGTTTGTAGGGACAAATCTGTAGCTGAGTGGACGTAGAGTTTGCTGTTTGTTCCTAGCAAGTTTGGAGAGAACTCAGTGGTAGAATTGAGTGCTGAACTTGCTGCTTGCACCCAGCAAGCGTGTAGAGGACTCTGCGATAGAGGTGAACGTTCAGGCTTGCCGTTTGCGCCTGGCAAGCTTAGAGGGACATTGCACCCACTGTTTGCGCCCAACAAGCGTGTAGAGGCAACTCCTTAATTGAGTTGGTCCAGAAACTGTCGTTTGACTCCAGCGAGTTTAGAGACAACTCTGAGATTGAGCTGATGTAGAAATTGCCGTTTGCTCCCGATGAGTTTAGAGGAGACTCTATGACAGAGTTGGATGTCGCAGCTGCTGTTTGCACCCAGCAAGTGTGTAGAGACAACTCTTTGATTGAGTTGGTCCAGAAACTGCCGTTTGACCCCCGGCAAGTTTGTAGGGGCAACTCGTGGCGGAGTTGGCGTAGAACTTGCTGTTTGATCCCAGCGAGTTGGTGGAGACAACTCTGTGGTAGAATCGGTGTAGAAACTGCTGTTTGGTCCCGGCGAGTTTGTAGACGACTCGGAGATAGAGTTCAACGTTCAAGCTTGCCATTTTGCGCTCGGCAAGTTTAGAGGGACAACTCTTTGACCGAGTTGACGTAGAGGTTATTGTTTATTCCCAGCAAGTGTTGAGAGATGACTCAGAGATAGAGTTGAACGTTCAAGCTTTCCATTTGCACCCGACAAGTTTAGAGGGACAACTCTTTGATTGAGTTAACGTAGTGCTTGCGGTTTATTCCCAGCAAGCATTGAGAGGCGACTCAGAGATGGAGTTGAACGTTCAAGTTTGTTGTTTGCACCCGACAAGTTTAGAGGGACAACTCTTTGACTGAGTTGACGTAGAGCTTGCTGTTTGTTCCTAGCAAGTTTGGAGAGAACTCTGAGATATAGTCGATGTGGAAACTGCCATTTGGTCCCGGCGAGTTTGGTGATGACTCAGAGATAGAGTTGAACTTTCAAGCTTGCCGTTTGCGCCCGGCAAGTTTGTAGAGAGTTAACTCTTTGGCTGAGTTGGCGTGGAGCTCGCTATTTGATCCCAACGAGTTTGTGGAGACAACTCTGTGGTAGAATTGTTGTAAAACCCACCGTTTGATCTCGACGAGTTTAGAGACAACCCTGAGAGAGAGTTGATATAGAAACTGCTGTTTGATTTCGGCGAGTTTGTAGGGGCAACTCGTGGTTGAGTTTGCGTAGAGCTCGCTTTTTGATCCCAGCGAGTGTGGAGAGACAATTCTGTGGCAGAATTAAGTGCTGAACTTGCTGTTTGTGCCCAGTAAGCGTGTAGAGGACTCTGTGACGGGGTTGGACATTGTACATGCTCTTTGCACCCAGCAACGTGTAGAGACAACTCTTTGATTGAGTTGGTCCAGAAACTGCCTGTTGATCCCGACGAGTTTGTTGGGGCAACTCGTGGCTGAGTTGGCGTAGAGCTCGCTGTTTGATCCCAGCGAGTTTGTGGAGACGACTCTGTGGTAGAATCGATATAAAAACTGTCGTTTGGTCCCGGCGAGTTTGGAGAGGAATCTAAGACAGAGTTGGATGTTGCACCTGCTGTTTGTGCACATCAAGCGTGTAGAGAAAACTCCTTGATTGAGTTGGTCCAGAAACTGTTGTTTGACTCCGGCGAGTTTAGAGACAACTCTGAGATAAAGCTGATGCAGAAACTGCCGTTTTGATACCAGCGAGTTTGTAGGGGAGACTCCGTGATGGAGTTGATGTAGAAACTGCCGTTTGATCTGGGCGAGTTTGTAGGGAGAGCTATGAGATACACTTGAGCTTGAACTTGCTGTTTGGCCCCGGCAAGTTGTTAGTGGTGCTTGGGCGAAGACCAGGGGCGTTGGACTCATTGTGGGGAGCCAATGAGCGTAGAGTGGAATATTGAACTCATTTTTTGGAGCCAACGAGTTATGGACAGAGCCTCAAGCATAGATCAAGGCGTTGAACTCGTTGTTTGGAGCCAACAAGCTATTTGGTAGAGCTTGAGCGAAGACTAAGGTATTCGACTCATTGAGTGGAGCCAACAAGTTGTTTATGGAGCCCAGGCAGAACGCAGAGCACTGAACCGTTTGTTTGGGACCAACGAGGTGTTGATGGAGCTCAAGCAAAGAGCACAGTGCTGAACTCGATGTTTGGGACAAACAAGTTGTTGATGGAGCTCAAGCGGTGAGCAGAGCGCTGAACTCGTTATTTGAGACAAACGAGTTGTTGATGGAGCTCAAGCGGCGAGCAGAGTGCGGAACTCATTGTTTGGGACAAATGAGTTTTTGATGGAGCTCAAGCGACGAGCAGAGTGCTGAACTCGTTGTTGGGAGTTAACGAGTTATAGATGAAGCTTGAGCAAAGAGCAAGGTGCTGAACTCGTTGTTTGGGACCAACGAGTTATGGATGGAGCTCATGCGGAGAGAAGAGCATTGAACTCGTTGTTTGGGACAAACGAGTTGTTGATGGAGCTCAAGCGGCGAGCAGAGCGCTGAACTCGTTGTTTGGGACAAACGAGTTGTTGATAGAACTCAAGCGGCGAGCAGAGCGCTGAACTCGTTGTTTGCGATAAATGAGTTGTTGATGGAGCTCAAGCGGCGAGCAGAACACTGAACTCGTTGTTTGGGACAAACGAGTTGTTGATGGAGCTCAAGCGGCGAGCAGAACATTGAACCCGTTGTTTGGAGCCAACGAGTTGCTGATGGAGCTTAGGCGGTGAGCGTAGCGCTGAACTCGTTTTTTTGGATCCAACGAGCTCTTGATGAAACTCACGCAATGAGTGGAGCACTGAAATCTTTGTTTGGGACTAACGAGTTGTTGATGGAGCTCAAGCAGCGAGCAGAGATCGGGGTGTTGGACCCGTTGCTCGATGTTGAAGAGTGGTTGGTCGGAGGAACTCAAGTGGCGCGCAGAGTGCCAAACTCATTTTTAGAGCGGATGAGTTGTGGGTATTCTGAATCTTCTTAGTGTGGAAGTGAAGTAACTTGTGTTTATTCAGCGTTGAGGTGATTCTATTCTTCTCTTCACTGACAAGTAGTTGCGTGCATCGAACGAGGTTCTCTAGGAAACTGAGCTTACTCTCCTTCGTGGTACGCTGTGCTTGATGGAGTTGGAACTCTCCCGTTTGCACGGCGCTTCAAGCAAGACGAAGTTGGAGCTTGCTCAAGTGAAGGCGGTCGGATGCATTAGGAGTTTGCTCATCTAAGGAAGACTTGTCTTGAATATTATCATCAAGAGTTGAGGTGGCCCTATGGAGCTGTTAGCTGGTAGGAGGCCGGCGAGGAGTTTGGTTTCTCTTAAGTACAGCATCTCTCCAGTGTGTATAGCTAGAAGAACAACTTTCATGACAGTTTGCTGTATAATGTTCACAGGACTTTCGGTAGCGATTCTTAGACATGAATCGTGGAGTCATTGTAACTTTGCTGTTGTAATGAGACTTGTAGTTTTTGGAATGAGAAGTCTTCTACATGTCGGTGTCTCGTCTTGTGATACATCATCTTGGGGGTTAGCTAGTCGTATGAGCTGCTCTTGGGAGAGTTAGACTTTGGACTAGCCATTTTGTATTTGTAGACGTCTGTAGTGCTACTGGATCTGAACATATGAGTTGGTGATAGTTCTGTGATTTGCAGGGATTCATTTCGTATGCTTGATCCTTGCTGTCATGGTTGATGTGCCATCGACGGGTTCTTTGTCGCTAAATAATAGGGCCTCAAGTCTGTTGCGTATAGCTTAAAGAACTGTCGACAGGTGTATGACGGAGTTTAGCATTGCTCCGTCTTGAACCTAGCTAGTTGTAGGGATAACTCTGAATGAGTTGTTTTCCAAACTTGCTGTATGGAGCCTCTGACAGATTGTGAGAGTCACATCGAGTGGAGAGTTGAATCCCAAGTGCTGCTTTTTACAAGTGTTGCTAGGGTAACTTCGATCCATGATTTTGGACCTATTAATCTATTGTTGAGGAAATTTAACTAGTTGCAGGAACAGATCGAATGGCGAGTTGAACTCTGAACATGTGTCATTACAGGTTGGAAAAGTAACTCTGAACCATGAACATGGATTCCAAGCTTGTTAGTTTAAGTATTAACAGGTTGCAGGAGCAGCTCGAATGGAAAAGCGCACTCTGAACTTGCTTCTTTGCAAATTGACAGAGTCTCTTTTGAACCATGAACATGGACTCCGAACCGGTCGTCGAGGCGTTAATGGATTGCAGGAGCATATCAAATAGCGAAGTGCACTGTGAACTAGCGTTATTGCAAATTATTAGAGTCCCCTGTTGAGCCATGGGTATGGACTCTGAATCCGTCTTACGGGGAAACTCGCAACGAGTGTTTGGTGCTGCTTAAGTGTATAAGTGTGGCACTCAACTCGTTGCTTTAGAGCCTCCAAGGAAGTTCAACTAGTTGCAGGAACAATCGATCGGTGAGTTGTGTTCTAAACGTGCACGTTTGCACGCTGCAACTCCTGAGTTCTGGATTCCTAACATGCGTTGAGGAAAGCTTGTAACGAGTGCCTAGCGCTGAGTTAAATGTAAGTTAGGGCGTGTAGCTCGTTGTTTGCTTTGATGAATTAACAGGTTGTAGGAGCAGATCGAATGGCGAAGCACTCTGAACTTGTTTCATTGTAAATTGATGTAGTAACTTTGCACTATGGATGTGGGCACCGAACCCGTCTCGCAGGAAGCTTTTAACGATTTTGGTGTTATTTTTTTTGTACAAGTTTGGCACCCAACTCGTTGTACTACACAAGGTGTTCTACTTTTCAAGTTCCTGCTGATATCTCCTTGCGCCCCAGATCTTCAAGTTGATGAGCCGTCAGGCGAACAACTTGGTAGACCTTGCCTGGACTTGCTTGTTTTGGAAGGAGCCCCCCTATTATTTTGCATAGTGAAAGAGGAATCTTCTGATGCACCAATGTGTTTAGGCATGACTATCTGTCTCCATTGAATAAGTGGAGTGGCTTCGGGTGAGGGATTCAGGTTTACTATTGTGTCATGATGGGAACTAGTTTGGACCTGGTGAAAGATGAGGTGTTTGGTTTGGAAGTTCTTGGTAGAGTTGGTTATGGTAGATGCTTCAAGCTCGTTTACAATTTTTGAATTATTGTGACTGCTTTTCGGCGGTGACTCTATGGCATCGAGGGGGAGAATGGAGACCCCCAATGTAGCGGTGTAGCATGCTCATGCCGCCTGTTGTCTTCCTACAGCTTGGCCTACACCAGCTGTTGTTGGGAACTTCATTTTCATGTGAAATGGAGAGGCAACTTCATGGAATGCCGCTAGGCCGGGACGGCTGAATATAGCATTGTATGTAGCTTTGACATCGATTACCATAAATTCCAGTGCTTCTGTTTGAATAGTGGGGGCTTTCCTTGCTGTTATGTCGAGTGCAACAATTCCCTCGACTTGGACAGGTGCACCAGAGGAGTCATGAAGTGTATAACCGGCTGGCTTGAGTCGGTCCTAAGAGAGCTTGAGAGCCTGAAATGTGACCATGAAGAGGATGTTTACTGAGCTGCCATTGTCCACCAGGATGCGGCGTACCTCATGATTTAGCATGCAAAGGTTTATGACCAATGCGTCGCAATGAGGTGTTTGGACGCCTTCTAAGTCCTTGTCGGAAAAAGATATCGGGATCTCGGTGCGTTTGGCAAGCAGAATGTTATCTATGGAGTTGACTTTGCTGACGAAAGCTTTGCGGGAGGAGTTTGAATCTCCCCCATCAGGTCTTCATGAATGGAGTGGAGGACGGTCATGTGTTCAGAGTCTTGTGACTAGCATGACCTCTGCTGACACTTATTAGCCCTCCGGGACGGAGGATTTTCGGCGTCGTTGTCTTTCTGAACGAAGTTGGAGAGATAGCTCCTGCGAATCAGGGCTTCCGGTTCATCTTTAAGGGTTTGATATTTGTCAGTAGTGTGTCCATGATCTCTGTAAAATGTGCACCACTTATTTTTGTCTCTTCTTCCGCTAGACGTTGACATCATGGGGGGAAGGCGGATTATTCCATCCTTCTCCACGTCCATGAGGATGGCCGATACGCTTGCATTGAGAGCAGTGAATCTGTCGAAGCGTGACGCTAGAGTTGGACGGCTTGAACTTGCACCGTATTTCTGAATCTTCCTGAGTTCTTCCTCGCTTGTGTTTTTCCATTTGTTCCCGGAAGATGAATCATTCTTGCCATGAAGGTAGAGAGTTTCCTCGACCCTGATATACTTGTCACTCCTTTTCATGAGCGCAGTGAAACTTTTGGGTGGATTTTTGGCGAGGGAGGCTTTCAGGTCTTTGTTAGTGACGTTGTGGCGAAAGAGCTGCAGTTGCGACTGGAGTGTTCAAGGTAGAGTTTAATCTTGCTTCAAATGTTAAATGCTTAACGAAGTCCTTTTGCAGTTCTTCAGCTTTTGCTTTAGTTCTAGCAGGGAGACGCTGGTCTTTTCAGCTCTCTGGCTAGTAACGAAGTGTGCAATGAAGAGTTCCTCGAGCTGATCGAAAGAAAATGTGGATTCGGGACTTCAGACATGAATACCATTCCTTAGCTGATCATTTCAGTATAGCAGGGAAATATCCGACACATGAGTGCATCGGTGGCGTTAAAGAACATCATAAGTGTTTTAAAGCTCTCGATGTGGTCCGTCGGGTCTGATTCCTTGTTGTAGGATTCGAATTGAGGAGCTTTGAAGTTTCGTGGAACGGGTGCATCGAGGATGGTTTTGCTTAAGGGACATTGATTTGTGCAGTAGGCCATGTTGGAGCAGTTTCTCTCATTCTCTATCTGTTCTAGGCGATCTTCTACTTCTTGGATATGGCGAAGGACTTGGTTGTCCTTCTTTTGGGATCCAGTTGAAGCATTGTGGACTGAGATGCGGTTGAACTGAGGATGTTGTTCAGGACGGTTTTGTTAGGAGCCCCCCAGGTGCCGTCTCCGTTGGAAGGAGCGTGATTAGGCTGTCGGGGTGACTGTTGAGGAGGAATCTGATCTTCCATGGGAGGAGCTGGTTGACGAAGAGTAGTAGTGCGGCGACTGGAGGCCGTCCCTTTACCTCTTAGTCTTTGTGGCATGGTGATAAGTCTTACTTGTGTAGTTTCCCACAGACGAAGACAATCTGTTGCTTCTTATTTCGGTGTGGGAGCAAACAGATAGTGAGTTAATAATAGATGGAAACTACTAAAAGTCAAACCTGTGCCTTGGCCGTTATAAACTGTTAGGGCTCCTAAGAATGAATCTGGATCGTTGATTAACCTCTTGTGATCTGAATTGGACGGCGGATGATGAGGTCGACGGACCTGCAAAATGCCTGAAACACCGGGAGGTGGCCCCCGGCGACAGACCCTCCGACGCTCAAGTCAGAACCATAAAGAGAGAGAGTAAGAGAGTGAAAACTGACAAATTGTTCATTACTTGGTAACTGAAGAGGGGGAGGGGTATTTATAGGCCTGAGAGACATTCTAGAGATCGAATCGTGACCATTGGATTTTTCATGTCTCCCCCCTGAAGAGATAAGATATCCCTGTTACGGGGATAAGAGACTTGACTCGTAGCCAACATGGGCTGGGTATCTCTCTTAGTGGGCCTAGCCTGTCACTTTTTATGGGCTTGAGAGAAGCTCATGTCTTGGAGTGGGCCCAGACTTGTAAAATATGCCTGTGATGACTAATCTGCCTATAGATGCTTTGAGATCCGTGCAGGGATCGATGGCTCTGATCTGCTGCAATTTTTACCATCATCAATACCCAACTCTCCAAACATGTGTGTTGATCTCTAAAATGGTCGGTGATCAACCCAAAACCAAAAAGGACACAGTCCAATACAGTAATTTAAGTCTTCATAATATTGCATGCTAGGAATTAAAAATAAAGTGTATCACTGCCCAAATGTAACACCCCTTATTAAAATAAAATGTATTTTTGGGATAATTAAATAATATTGAATTAGTGAATTTGACTATTTTTACTGTTTTCTTCAAATTGTTGTTGCACGTGCAAAGTTAGAAATTTTGGATTTCTCAAAAGTTGGTTGTCAATAATTGATGTCCCTCATTTAAGTATGATATATTTTATTTTTCAGATTACTTGATTAAAGAAACTCACTTTTTGACTCTATGCAGATATAATTGATTTTTGATGAAAGAGTGACATTCCGGCCGTAAAAGAGCTAAAAATTAAATCGAAAGTATTTTCTATTAATGATATATCATTTTGAATTAATAAATAATTTTAAATTAATTTTATTGATTAATTTGGTTATTTTATGAAATTTTCATTGCACATGCAAGACACTTGCAAATATTTTTTGAGGTGAAAATTTCCACTTTCAAATTTCTGAACGAATTCTCCTGTTTATAAATGAGTATAACTAAATTTTGGGATTTTTCTGGGCAAAGAAACTATTTTTGTAAATACCTTGAAAGAAAAGGTTTTTTGTGCAAAATATATTTTGGAGGTAAAATTTGAATTCAAAATTTTTTTTTCTATTTTGGTAGGCCGATATGGCAGTGGAGAGATTGGGGGGAGAGGTGTATCCCTCTAATTTGATTTGACTTAATTTTATTAAGTAAATATATAATTATGCAAATTTTAGATTGTTGGGGGACTAAATTGTAAAACTGTGATTAAAACCATAATTTCCCAAGACCTGGCTATATAAAACAGAGAGCATGAACATAGGATTTACGGCTACCCAAATATTTTCTATATGTTTTTGATTTATTAAGCATTTTCTGAAATTTATTATTTTTGCAAGTGTAAAATACATGCAAATATTTTTCCTGGGGAAATAAAAATTCAGAAAATTTATTTAGAAAATATAATATTTATTCTTAGATAATAATTCTAATTTTTCTGGATTTTCATGAATGATTTATGACATGTTTGCAAATATTTCAAAGTGAAGGACTTTTGTGTAAAATTGCCACGCATAGGCAAATCTTTGAAAATTTAAATTTTTGGGCTGCACATGAGGGCCCGTCAACTAGGAGTGTTAGTGGGGATTAAATCTTACCCTAATTGATTTGATTAACTACTTGATTTGGAAAATCTATATATTATAAATATAAATATTTAATTTTGGTGGGGGATTTTGAAAAATCTTTGCTAACCCTAGGATCTGGACCCTCCCGGCCTATATTAGCACCAACAGCAACCTTTTCTCTATTGTGAACAAAAATATCATCTTCTTTATTATTTCTTGGAGTTTGGAGCTTGGGTCTTTGAATTTTCGCAAGAAGGAGAAAGAGCTTTCTTTCTTATTATTATTATTTTTCAATTGATCTTCTTTGAGGTGGGTGGTACTTCTTCTCTCTTGATGTGTTTTTATTATATTATTATTATTATGATGAATCTAGTAAAGATCATGCTAGGGCTTGTTGTGAATTTGTAGATCTATGTTTTGATAGTTTGATCATGATTTAAAAATGAGTTGATGGTTGCTATGCATGATGAATGAACTTTGGACGTTTATATAAAATAAAGATGCAATGTTTATGGGAGATGATCATATTTTATTAATCTTGAATGTTAGATATTAATGATGTATGATGGATTAAATTTTTATCTATAGAATTGATTGGTTGTTCATAGGTTTAATGGTGGATGATTATAATCTATTGTATGTTGTATGAGACTTGTATGAGTCGTTATCTAAATTGGAAAAGATCTAATTTGGGATTTATAAAATTGATTGGGTGACCATAGATTTAATTGTAGATGGTGGAGATTTGTAGAGATAATTAGAACTTGTTGTATGCTCTTAAATTTATGCTTGATTGATTTTAAAGTTGAGAATTTTCTATGTTTATGCGTTGTTTTGTATTATTAAAAATCCAAGCTTAATACTAGGGTTTGAATAATTGTTGTTTGGATTGAAATTAATTTGTCTTGAACAAAGAAGTTATTTATGCATGAATGATTAATATTTTGTGTAAAGAAATAAATTTAATGAAAACATATGTGATTGTAGATGTTGGATCTTGGTGTTTAATTCAAGAGGCATGTTTTAAAGGATTAAAAGATGAGATTTTTAATGTTTATTTCGATGTTTTAATACAAATAAAATTCTTGATGATAAACCCTAATTGTTGTGCATGCAAAGTGTTTAAGGAAAGTAATTTATATGAGACATAATAAAATTAAAATTTATTGGGGGCTAGGGGTTTGAAAGAAAAAAAAACTAGGGTTAGGGTTCGGGTGAACAGTAACTAGAGGTTACTGTTCAAACCCGAACAGTACAGGGGTTTCGGTGAACAGTAACCCGGGGTTACTGTTCAGACTCGAACAGTAAAAACAACGACAGTTTGCTGGGGTTTTTTTGGGTTTCGAATGGATTTTTTTGGTGTTTTGAGTGGGTTTTTATGTGTGGCTTGTGTGTTATGGTGGGGGAACCCTAGTACATATATAGATATGCAAATATATGTGTTTAATCTAATATTTGTATGAGATTTGATTGAGTTTTGATGGAGTTTCGAAGTTGTTAAATTTCAAATTTTGGATAAAAGATAATTTCCACAACTTGTTAAATTTAACCCCTTTAAATTAATTTGTTTGAGTCCAAATTTTTATGGTGAGTTCTCTGATGTGTGTTGAATTTAAATTATTTTTTCCAGAATTTAATATTAAATTTGGAGTGTACTGTTTTGAAGAACAAAATCATATAACTTTCATATTTTGTGGAAATATAGCTTTCGTTTTTTATATATTTAAATAATATTTTGAGGGAAATGAATCTATGTTTTGAGAGATTAAATTCTCAGTTTTAAGGGATTATTTATTTCAGTTTTTTAGAGATGAAAACTTTGAGTTCTAAAGGGGTATTTTTCAAATTCTAAAAGAGGCAAGTTTCAGATTTAATGAAAAGTGGGAGTTTCAGTTTATTGATGATTTGGGGCTACTATCTTCCTGCGAATGGTTTATAAAATTGGTAACGAATTCTATGGTTATGGAGTAAGTATAAACTCAATTTTTCAGAATTTAATATTCACTTTTAAAGGATAAGAAGGCATAAGTTTCAGATTTAATGAGAAATGAGTTTTCAGTTTTTGGCATGTTTGAGTTGCAATTTCGAATGTATAAATCTATACTTTCGTAGATGAAATTCTTTGTTTTGGGGGATTATATGTTTCAGTTTTGAAGGATAATTATTTCAAAATTTAAAGAGTTATTTTCAGTTTTAAAGAAGTGTAAATTTCAGATTTTGGAAACTATAAAATTTCAGATTTTGGGGATAAATCCCATTTATTTAAGAGATTCGTTTCGGCTGAGATAGAATAAATTTATAGTTGAATTAAATGAACTTTATGGATGAACAGGAAGTGAGATTCAAAAGGTTGAGTTTAAAGAATTTTCATAAGTTGAATATGTTTCCATATATGAAAGAGTATTACATATAATTGAACCAAGTTGAATTGTGATTGGAGATTTAGGGTTATATTGTGGACCCTACAAGGTTTGAGGATTTTTGTATTGTGAGCACTAGAGGTTAAGCAGGACCCAGAATTACCGGCAGTAAATTAATTGATTCTGGGAATCGGCCAGGAAAGGCTAGTGTTCCTAGTTTCGTGGGTTTAAGTCCGGTAGGGTGGAGCTAGCTCTAGGTGGCTCAGGTTACTTATATGTATACATAAGGACATGCACTAGATTGGGAGATATGATGGAACTTGGGCACGTAAGTATGGGCTCTGTTTCAGTCGGACGGATGTATTCCGAGACTGTGTGATTTTTGTGTCTCTCTAGTATGTTCGCGTAGTACACTTGTACAGTCTGGCGGGATGCGTTCCGGTACTGGGGTCTACTTGCGGAATGTCTAGAAGTGAGACAGATTCGGTATGTTTGTGCAGTACACTTGTACAGTTGGACGGATGTTAACCGAGACTAGGGTCTACTTGCGGAATGTATGGCAAGGGAGGTGATTCTCCAAAGTTAGAGTGATGCTTACGGGGCGCTTGCGCGTTTACACTTGTACGTACAGCTCGGCAGGATGCATATCGGGGATGGGGGTCTATCCACGAAGTGTCTAATCTTGTTTCTGTCACCGTAGTAGGTTAGTTGCATAACGAGGGATTGAACCATATAAAGTGGAGAACGATAAGGGCTTGCACCCGACCTATGTAGTATGAGATGCATAGAATCTGACAAGTATGCATTAGAAAACATCATATGCATTTGTGTTTCTTGACTTGTTTTATGCATGCTTACTTTCTGTTTTCATCTCATACACTTGACACTTAGCCTAGATTCACTTGTTATTCTATGTTCTATTTATTATTGTTTATGCATTATATATTATTATTTTATTGATGTGCATCAAGTTTGTGATTGTGAGAATTAGAAGTATCACAGATATGGCTAAAAATAGGATTAAATCGGAACCGTCCAAATCGGGCACGAATCTTAAAGCTCGGGGGTAAAATGGTAATTTCACCTACAAACGGGTCTGAAGTGGGAACTGGACCTTTCTCCAAAGGCCCAATAACCCATAAACGGGTCCATCTTACTGGGCGCGGATCCCAATCCGCAAGAAGCCCAGTCCAGCTGGATAGGAAAATTAGGGTTTATGATTGCTCTTAATCAACGATCCTGATCGCCTCTATCCATCCACTGGAAAGTAGGGATTTGATCTTATCCCGAAACTGGTTCCTAAGGCGGCTATAAATACCCCCCATCCCTCACTGTTACCAGGTAATCAATCTTTTGCCAATCAAAGCTCTTTCATAATCTTTCTGATTACTAACAAGAGCGTCGGAGGGTGCGTCGCCGGAATCAACCCCGGTGTTTCGCACTTTTTGCAGGTCAACGGTGGGAGATCACGGTCAAAATTCGATGAAGGTGTGTTTAGGTTTGACTATTCAACTTCCCTTGAATCCACAAATCTATCTGTTTTGCCCCCACACCGATTTCAGCGGCAACAGATTGGCACCGTCTGTGGAAAACTACGAATAGAAATCCATCCTCTTCCATCGGTTAAGATTACCTCCAGCCATGCCTCCAAGGAAACTGAGATCTAGAGGGTCCAACCGTGGACCCACTCCTCCTCAACCACAACTAGAGGCTCCCCTCCAACCCATCCAGCCTCAGGGATAGCTCCCTCCTCAACCCGATCAGCCGCTGCAGCAGTTGCAGCCTCCTCCCCAAAATCTTCAACACCAAGCAGGCTCCACCCGGGCCCCAGAATGCTGGTATAGGGACCTCTCGTCCTCACCCTCAGAAGCAACCTCTTCACCGCGACCATATCTCCGTAAATAATCCTTCAACCGACTCAATGGCATCTCATAACGCTTGGCCTTTCAAAAACCTCTGCAACATCCTCATCAACCGGCAGAAAGAGGAGGACCTTCGCCACTATTTGGATGAAAGGTGGGCCCGAGAGGGAGCCTCCCACTCAGAACGTCCAAATGCGCGATCCCCTCGCCGCCGCGATTACAGGAGGTCCCTTCTTCATAGAAGGCGGAGAGAGTCCCCTGAGTACCGTCGAAGAAGGCATCATTCTCCTGCTGGTCGACAGCCCCAAAGGGATCAGGGGGACTAGAACGGACCTATAACCCGAGTAGAATTTCAAAAGTTCCAGGCAACAATCTTGCAGGCCCTCAATCTCCCACCAAACAACAACAACAATGTTCAGAGGGTTCCCACTCCTCCGCCGGTCCAAAGACCTCACCACCGGTCCCTAAGTCCTCCTCAAGCTCCGAGCCATCGCCGTCACATTCCAAGCCATCGTCATTCTCCGAGCTATCATCGCCGAACCTCACGCTCCCCTTCGTACGAAGATGAGTCCAGAGGCTCACCTGAGTACCGCCGAAGGGATGATGCTATCTACCGCCGTCTCCACGAGATGGAGAGGCACCTCGGCCAACTGGATAGAGATGAGAAAATGAGAAGAAGGACTGTAGCGCCCCGAATTTCTAATATGAGAGCTTAGAAAATACGTGGCGAAATCCCAGTAATCCACTTCAATACAACAATAAACACCAACAAACACCACTAAAATTTTCTTTCCTTTATTACAACAATTATTACAAATCCCAGCGGAAGTCTAATCATTTCAGCACAAACTAATCTTTTTATTTACAATTCAAAATGATCTCAAATATCCTTTACAGTTTTACACCAATCACTAAATAATCCAATTATCTCAAACTGCCCACTCAAGCATCCAACCTCCAATCTAAGCAGTAACCTGCAACATGTGAGGCTAGAGTTGAACCCTAACCCCCAAACTACGGGGTCAGCCATAAATGGTGTGAGTGGCAACAAATCAAACAAATAACATAAATGAACTTAAAACATAATGTCCAACAATAATAATGAAACACTAAAGTATGAAGTAACAACAAAAAATGATGGGTGATGTCCAAACCAAAAGCCAAGTGTGTAAAAACAGGAAATCCAAATGCATAAAAGTGATTCAAGAAAAACATCATGACTACATGCTGACAACGATGACTACTAAGAGATGAAGATAAACTATGATAATTTGCCCATGCTTGATCATTCAGGAGATAAATCCCACATCTCAGGTATTTCCCTGGATAATTCAGGAGATCTTTCCTCATCTAAACACAGTCTCATCATCACAAGAATACCACAAAAGCGTCGCCTCGACCTTGATAATTCAGGAGTTCAATCCCACATCTCAAGATAATTACTTGGATAATTCAGAAGATATACCTCACATCTCAGGTTAACTACCTGGATAATTCAGGAGATAAATCCCACATCTCAAGTTAACTACTTGGATAATTCAGAAGATTGAGTCTCACATCTAAAGCCTTACTGAGGTGCATAACTCATGTTCCCATTCGTCATGACTTTACTAATGCCTGTCCTTATTAATTTGGGTTGCTGAACAAAATCTCCTAGAGTAGTGTACCCTACCGGACTAAAAATATGAATACTGAAAATGTGCCTCAATGGGCCTCAACAAATAACTGAACAAATATCTCGACACCGGTATACTAGGGTCACATACCTCTAGAGACTCAAAAACAAATATCTGAACAAATTCCCACTGAACAAGTGGCTCAACTGAATAACTCAAAATCATGTTCTCAACTGAACATCTTAAAATCAAACACTAAACAAAATATCTCATAATCAAATACAAAGATCCTTCAGATTCAGTCGACTGCATCTCAGATCAGTCGACTGTCCAGAGGACATAATCCAACATTTCTCAAAAATAAACTAAGGCATGATCAGTCGACTTACCAAGGAGTCAGTCGACTGCCCCGAGACAAAAACAAATAATTCTCATCAAAAATATTCTAAGTATATTAGTCGACTGAGAGGGGTCATAGGTCGACTGTCCCGAACAAATCTCAAAGACTAAAAATACACAATAGGCTCGTACCAGTCGACTGCTTTATAGTCCAGACGACTGTCGGCTACAGGTTTCCAACAATAGGTCTGAACACAAATCAAACTGGAGTTTTCTAAAGATTCACTGAACATAAAATCAATTGTATCCAGGCTAATACACAACTCCCAATAATCTCCATCATGGATAAATTACTCAACCAATCAATTTCTCAAATCTCATATTCTCATGATCTAAACTCTACATTCTCCCATTAGGGCTTCTTCTCAACAAATGTCTTTCACATCTTAATCAGAATCTGGTTTACAATCACAAGATCCAGATGTTTATCATCTGATCACAACATTATCAATTCCTAATATGTCTCCCAACAATACGATCTCATCAATCAAACTTTTTCTCAACAAATCTTAATGTTTCTCATACATGATCCAAATATCAAATAAGAGTTCTCATCCTCCATATCAAATTAAAGATCCATATCATACGTACAATGCGTCTAACAAAATAATGGCATAATGATCACAAATAAGCATAACAAAAGGTCTCACGTCATTCAACAATCAAACAAACAAAGCAAAGCAAAACAAAACAAACAAAACAATCCACTCACCTTTGATTTGAAGAAAAGATCCACAAAAGCTTTCTCCTTGCTAGATCCAAGAATCCTCCTTTTTGCTCCTCAAAGAAATCCCAATAATCTGAATATACTCATTGACGGCTGGGAAAAGAATTTCCCTTAAATATGCCGGATTGTATATTAGGGTTGTATTCCCTCCTTTGCAAAATAATCCTTTTAAGAATACAACTTTATATCCATAGGTTTAGTCTTGAAGATTCAATCAAATATCATTTAAATTAGGATCTAATAGAAAAATATATTTCCAAACCTCAACAAATACTGATCGGAAAGTCCAGCAAATACATTTTGCACTTCAACCCTCAAAATTGTCAATTTTGCAAATAAGTCCTTCTTTTCTCAAAAATTGCAAATAGTACTAATTAATTTCAGAAAAATCTGGAAAAATACTAAATAATTCTCAAATAATAAATAATGATTTTTCATAAAGAAAACTTAATTTTTCAAGCTTCTCAAAAGTCATTTGCACGTGTTTTGCACGTGTACAAAAGATAAATTTCTTAGAAAATATTTATTAAATTCTCAAAAATCATTTAAATTCATTTTTCAAATAATTAAAATAATATTTGAAAATACGGGGTTCTACAAGGACCCTCCGTCTGAGCAGATCCCTGTTTTCTCGAACCATCATGGAGGAACCCGTTCCGATAAAGTTCAAGCCCCCACAGTTCGAGACATATACGGGGGAATCAGACCCCATGGATCACATTGAGAGTTTCAAAACTCTAATGATGATTCATCAAGCCTCCGATGCCCTCCTATGTAAGACTTTTTCGGCCACTCTCAAAGGTCCAGCTCGGGAATGGTACTCCCACCTCGCTCCATTCTTCATATTCTCTTTTGAACAGTTTGAGACATTCTTCATAACCCACTTCTTGAGCAGCCCCTGCTTCGAAAAGACGAGTATTTCACTACTCTTTCTCAGTCAGAAGAAGGGAAAGAAGTTGAGAGATTATGTCAAGTGGTTTACCGCGGAAGCCAGATCCATAGCCTCCCTCGACCAATCGGTCACTACAGCTGCCTTCCAATCCAATGTCCTCAACTCCAACCTCCAGTCCTCTCTAGCCAAAAAGCCCCCGCGGGATTTCTCCGACCTTCTTCTCAGAAGCGAGAAGTACATCCGTGCAGAGGAGGCTGAACATCCCCCCACATTCGAGGGATCCTCTTCTGGAAATAAGAGGAAGGTTGCTGAAGACGAGGGAGCCAAGAAGCTCCAGAAGGACAATGGGGGTCAGCATCGGCCACCTCTCAGATTTGAAAAGTTTACCCCTCTCAACACCAATGTTTCAACCATTCTCATGGAGGTAGAGAAAGAAGGGATCATGCCTCCTGCCCCGAAGATGAACACTTCTGGGAAGAAGAGAGATAAGGAAAAGTGGTGCCGCTATCATCGGGACCACGGCCACGACACCAATGACTGTCGGGCCCTGAAGAATGAAATTGAAGCCCTCATTAAGAGATGGCAGCAGTCCAAATTTATAAGAAATGACCGGATCGATCTTCCTCCATCCCCTAGGGGGGCTAACAAGCATCCCGAGCGGCGCGACGAGACTCCCGAATTTGAATAAGAGCGCATCTTGCACCTCATCCACGGAGGCCCAATGGGAGGAACCTCTAACTCTTCTCGAAAGGCTTTCATCAGGGAAGTCAATTCGGTGCATAGCATACCCCCTCCCAAAGGTCTCGGAGTCCCGATTACTTTTTCAGATGAAGATCTAGAGGGTATCCAGACCCCCCATTGTGACGCACTGGTGATTAATCTCCACATGGCAAACTTTAAAGTGGAAAGAATTCTAGTGGATCATGGCAGTTCTGTCAACATTCTCTTCCTGGCAGCCTTCCGAGGGCTCAAATTATCGCAGGACAGGCTTAAGCCCGCCGGCTACACTCTCCATGGGTTCACGGGAGTGCCAGTGACGGTCGAAGGGGTCATAACCCTCGACGTAACCACTGGCAAAACTCCTACTAGCCGAACAGAGCCAATCGACTTTATGGTTGTCGACGTCCTAGCCGCTTACAATGTGATCCTAGGTCGACCTGGCCTAGCTGCTTTAGAAGCCGTCCCGTCAGCTTATCATCTGAAAATAAAGTTTTCCACTGTTGCCGCTGAATCTGGTGTGGGGGCAAACAGATAGTATTTGTGGATTCTTGGAAAACTTTGAATAGCAAACCTGTTACTTGTTCCGTCGGAGTTTAACCGTTGACTCCTGCCGTTCACCTGCAAAAAGTGCGAGACACCAGGGTTGATCCCGGCGATGCACCCTCCGACGCTCAAGTCAGTAATCAGAAGTGATTATGAAAGAGCGTAAAACTGGCAAAAGATTGATTACCTCTTAATGAAGGTGGATGGAGGGTATTTATAGTCGCCTTAAGGATTAGATTAGGAATTTAATTCCCGTGATCTGATAAGGAATATAATCCCCGTAATCAGATAAGGAATGTAATCCCTAATCCCCAGTGAAAAGATAGATGTGAATCAGGGCCATTGATTAGGATTAATCAGAGACCTTGATTTTATCTTGCTGGACTAGGTGTGTTTCGGGTTGGGACCCGTACCCAGTTGAGGTGGATCTGTTTGTGGGTTATTGGGTCGTGAAGAAAGACCCAGTTCCCATTTCAGACCCGTTAGTAGGTGAAATTACCGTTTTACCCCCGAGCTTTAAGATTCGTGTCCGATGTGAACGGTCCCGATTTAATCCTATTTTTAGCCATATCACGAGCCCCCCCACTCCTAGAGACTGAGTTTTTCAGTCTTTGAGGAGTAGTTTTGTTGTTCTAATGGCGTACGGGTTTTTATCGGTGTTCTTAAGGGAGTTTGGATCTTGATCGGGGGTGTAACGGTGTTATTCTAGGCTCGTAAAATACCCAAAAATATCCTCAGAATTTTCTGGATTTTTGGTGATTTTTCCAGATTTTTCTGAATTTTTTCTCATTTTTTATTCATTTTCCGAATTAAATAATTAATTATTGAAAATATTAATTAATTATTCTAATTAAATAATCATATTTTTCAGAATTTTAAAATAATTTTTCTGAATTTATAATTATTTTTAGAATTTTTAATTAATTTTTTCGGATTTTTTAAATAATTAAAACAAACAAATAAATAAATAAATAAATAAAGTAAATATTACCTGGATACGTGGCACGATCGTGTGCGTTGATCACGATCAAGCGAGCGCGCATCGGGAGGAGGTCATTTTTTGCTATAACATGCTCGGTGGCAAGAGTTCTCGGCAAAAGTGACCGAAGTCCATGTGGACACCACGTGGCAAAGTCAACCGTTGACTTTTTTTTTTGCTGCTGCTGCTGCTCTTTCTTTTCTCTTCTCCTCTTCTTCGTTTCCAAATTCACCACCTCGCCCCCTTCGACTTTGTCCACACCTCAACAGCGAGAGAAGCTCGCGTTGGAGAGTAGCTCGGCGTAGGTGAAAGGAGATGGACGAGGAGCTTGGTGAAGAGATGGCCGCGAGTTCGACAAAGGGGCATTGGGTTGGAGCTTGACGAAGTTGGAGTTGGCGCTCGGCACTGTGGAGCTTGAAAGAAGAGGAGCTCGGCAACGAACGGAGCTCGTGAAGGAGACCTCGGAGCTCGCTCGTGGAGAGCTCGGAGCTCGTCTCTCCGAAGGGGGTTCGACTCGGCATTGTGGAGAGCTCGGAGAGTGGTGAGCTCGTCGATGGAGCTGTGGTCGAGCTCGGCGAGGGGAGTTCGGGAACTCAGACGGAGGCGGAGCTCGGCATGGCAAACGACCTCGACAAGTGGAGTGGAGCTAGCCGTTGGAGGAGGTGCTCGATGGAGGTGAGCTCGGCGTGTTGGAGCTCGGCTCGATGGGTTCGGAGTTGATGAACGACCGAGCTCGACGACGACGACGAAGGTGGCGAGGTCTGAGGTTGAAGATGAACTCGGAGATAATGAAGCTCGACGAGGGAGACGTCAGAGACAGCTGGCGACGGAGGGGGAGCTCGTCATTGGAGATGGAGCTCGGCATGGCGACTGTGTCGCTCGACGAAGAGGGGCTCGAGCTTGACCATGGAGCTAGACGAAGGTCGGTGGAGGAGCTTGGCGATGGCGAGGTCGAGCTCGTGCGAAGTGGAGGTGGAGCTTTGAGCTCCGTCGAGGGCTTAGCGAGGGAGGTTCAACGACAGAGCTCGAGGATGAGCATTGTCTTGGAGTTCGGCCAGGGAGAAGGAGGTCTCTGTTGGGTTTGTTTAGCATGGACGCTTGGTGAAGAAATGAGCTGGTTTTTTTTTTTCCTCTCTTTTGGTTTTGGTGCCAACTCAGTTGGGGAAGAAGGGGAGGAGAGAGAAAGGGTTTGGGTTTGGATCCTTAACGGGTCTGAACCCGACCCTGTAGCCCCCCTTTTCTTTTTGTGTTGTTTGTTTGGTTGCTTGTATCTGAGCCATTGATCGCATTTGAGCACGGATTCCGAGGTAAAGGATTTTTCTTATTTGAGATCCGGTGGCAAGTTGCTTTGGTGACGTTGCCGACCCCCTCCAAATATGTGTTAAGAAGGAGGCCGAAGTCCAGGGGGGTTCGGGGTCTCCTGCCGAAGTGCAGTGATACCTCAGCGTGGCGACATATGTAAAGAAGGGGTTCGGCGAGTCTTTGCTGAAGTACAGAGTGAGTTTTTTCCATGTTTGAGGGTCGGTGCCAAAAGCGCTCGGCGAAGGGGTGTCGAGGTCTATTTTTTCCATGTAACATGGTCGGTGGCAAGAACACTCGGCAGCTTGTGCCGAAGTTCAATTTTCCATGTAACATGGTCGGTGGCAAGAACGCTCATCAGCTTGTGTCGAGGTCCGTGGAGAGTTCATCTCGATGTTCCCGGTGCTACGGAGGTCGGATCGGGGCGTTTGACCCCTTGTTTCGAAGCTATTTCGAAGACCTACAAGTTCTCTTCATAGATGAGTTGGAGAATCCTCAAGTTTGAGGAGCAACTCTTGGAGAGAGTTGTGCTCCGAACTCATTGAGAAGAGGTCCGCTTCGAAGGTGAGCAGAGTGAAGAGCTCGGCTCTGGGAGAGAGCCGTTTGTGAGACGAGTGTGAGGAGCAACTCTAGGAGAGAGTTGTGAGCTTCGAACTCGTTGATAAGAGGTCCGCTCGGGCGGAGGCAGCTTAAAGTAGGAGCTCTGAGAAGTCCCGAGGAGGCTTCTTGGCAAGGGATGCCCTGAGGTTGGCATTAGTAACGTTGCGCTCGAATGCGGCAGAGGCTACTGACTGGTTGAGGGAGGGAATGGACCGAGCTTCGGCGGTAAAGCGTCGAACGTAATCTCTTAGGCGTTCACCATTTTCTTGGTTGAGGGTCACCAGAGATACACTCGTTTTCTCAGCTCGGCGGCTACTCACGAAATGAGTAGGGGAAGAGCCCTTCGAACTGATCGAATGAGAAGATGGAGGCCGGGGCGAGTCGAGAGTACCATTCTCGTGCAGACCCCTTCAGCGTGGCAGGGAAGATGTTGCAGAGGAGGGCGTCTGAAGCATGGTGGATCATCATGAGAGTTTTGAAACTCTTAATGAGATCTGCAGGTCCGACTCCCTAGTATATGTTTCAAAGTGAGGCGGCTTAAAGTTTTCTGGGATGGGGGCCTCCATGATGATGCGGGAGAATGGAGGTCTGCTCAGGCGGAGGTTTATCACCCGTTGCTCTTCTTCCTTGTCAATTCGGCCGAGGCGCCTCTCCATCTCGTGGAGACGGCGGTAGACTGAGTCTTCTCTTTGATCATATCTTGCCGAGCCCCGGGACTCATTTTCGTACGAGGATGGACTGGGGCTGCGGCGATGGTAGCTTGGAGAAGGACGATGACTGAGAGTGTGAAAGCGGTGGCTCCTAGCTGGCTCATGAGTAGGTGGCCTCTGGTCGTTCTTTGGGGCGATATTGAGGGCCCTTAAGACTGTCGCTTGGAAGTCTTGGAGATCTACCCTTGTGACTAGTGCCTCTCCAGCTTGGCGGTCCCTATGTGTGGCTCGGCTTACTGGAGAATGAGTTCTCCGCCGATGACGCTGAGGGGACTCCCTTCGCCCTCTTCGAGTAGGGGACCTTCGGTAGTCTCGGCGATGAGGAGATCGCTCATTTGGACGTTGTTGGCGGGAGGCTCCCTCTCGGGCCCGCCTTTCATCCAAACGGCGACGAAGATCCTCTTCCTTCTGCCGATTGAGGATGGTATTGCGAAGATCGGACGCTCGGGGATTATGGAACGCCATAGAGTCGGAAGAGGGGTTGTGTATTGGGATGCGATCCTGTTGGAGAGGTTGCTTCTGAGGATTGGGACGCGAGCCCCCCGCACCGGAATTCTGAGCCCCGGGGGACCCTTAGGGGGTTGCGGATTCTGGAGAGGAGGTTGGTCCTGCTGGAGAGGGTCCTCAGCTTGAGGAGGAAGTTGCCGTTGCTGCTGGGCGGGTTGGATGGGGACCTCCTGTTGCTGGTCAACGGGGTTGGGTCCACGGTTGGACCCTCTGGATCTTACTTTCCTAGGAGGCATGGCTGGAGAAGATCTAACCAACGGGAAGAGGGGAGGCTGCTATTCGTTTGTTTCCCACAGACGGTGCCAATCTGTTGCCGCTGAATCTGGTGTGGGGGCAAACAGATAGTATTTGTGGATTCTTGAGAAACTTTGAATAGCAAACCTGTTACTTGTTCCGCCGGAGTTTAACTGTTGACTCCCGCCGTTCACCTGCAAAAAGTGCGAGACACCGGGTTTGATCCCGACGATGCACCCTCCGACGCTCAAGTCAGTAATCAGAAGTGATTATGAAAGAGCGTAAAACTGGCAAAAGATTGATTACCTCTTAATGAAGGTGGATGGGGGGTATTTATAGTCTCCTTAAGGATTAGATTAGGAATTTAATCCCCGTGATCTGATAAGGAATATAATCCCCGTAATCAGATAAGGAATGTAATCCCTAATCCCCAGTGAAAAGATAGATGTGAATCAGGGCCATTGATTAGGATTAATCAGAGACCTTGATTTTATCTTGCTGGACTAGGTGTGTTTCGGGTTGGGACCCGTACCCAGTTGAGGTGGATCCGTTCGTGGGTTATTGGGTCGTGAAGAAAGACCCAGTTCCCATTTCAGACCCGTTAGTAGGTGAAATTACCGTTTTACCCCCGAGCTTTAAGATTCGTGTCCGATGTGAACGGTCCCAATTTAATCCTATTTTTAGCCATATCACCCACCAAGGCAGGTGTAGGGGAAGTAAGGGAAAGTTAGGAGATGGCCCGCAAATGCTACATGACCTCGACCGGTGGACCCGTCCTTTCCCTCGAGACTCTTGAAATTCCCTTGGGGAACACCCAGCCTATGTCAAAACCGGTAAACGAGCTGGAAGAAGTGCTCTTCTCGGAGCAAGATCCGAATCTCAAATTCTTCATCAGCAAGACCCTCCCCTCTGCCCTCTGTTCCGACATAGTTCAGTGTATTAAGAAGAACTACGACCTCTTTGCATGGACTGCTGTCGACATGCCATGGATTTTCGAAGACCTCCTCGTCCATCACTTAAGTGTTGCTCCGGGGTCTAAACCGGTCCAGCAGAAGAGGCATAAATTCGCCCCTAAGAGCCAGAAGGCCATAAAGGAAGAAGTAGAGAAGATCCTCAAAGCCCGGTTTATCCAAGAGGTCAATTATCCCGAGTGGCTCTCTAATATTGTTATGGTTAAGAAGGCCAATGGAAGTTGGAGGATTTGCATTGACTTCACGGACTTGAACAAGGCATGCCCCAAGGATCCTTTCCCACTCCCCAGCATTGACACCTTGATCGATGCCACTTCAGGCCATGAACTTTTGAGCATCATGGATGCCTTCTCCGGTTACAACCAAATCCGCATGTTCCCCCCAGATATCCCGAAGACCTCCTTCGTCACCGATCAAGGTCTCTATTGCTATAGAGTAATGCCCTCCGGGCTCAAAAATGCCGGTGCCACCTACCAGCGCCTCGTCAATAAGGTCTTCCAGAATCAGATCGGCCGAAACATGGAAATGTACGTCGATGATATGCTAGTAAAAAGTATCCATGGGTCCGACCATGTCGCCGACCTACAAGAAGCCTTCGACGTGCTGAGGAAGCAGAACATGAGACTGAACCCGAATAAGTGTGCACTCGGGGTCTCATCGGGTAAATTCCTGGGCTTTATGGTCAGTCAAAGGGGGATCGAGGCCAATCCCGAGAAGATAAAAGTCATTCTCAATATGGCTCCTCCTACAAATGTGAAAGAAGTTCAGAAGCTCACAGGACACCTCGCGGCTATAGGGCGCTTCCTGTCCAAGTCAGGGGAGAAGTGTCTTCCTTTCTTCAAGGCCCTCAGGGGGGGCTAAGGGCTTTGAGTGGGGTTAGCAGCAACAAGAATCGTTCGACCAACTGAAAGCCTACCTGGTCAACCCCCCACTCCTCAGCAAGCCTACTCCCGGGGAAACACTCTACCTCTACCTTGCTGCCTCCGAGCAGACCCTCAGTGCCATACAAGTGAGGGAAGAAGACAAGGCTCAGAAGCCTATCTATTATGTGAGCAAGGTCCTTAGAGACACAGAGCTCTGCTATCCGAGACTGGCAAAGATAGCATACGCCTTGGTTATGGCAGCCAGGAAGCTCCGCCCCTATTTTCAATCCCACTCGGTGGTTGTCCTTACCGACCAGCCGCTCAAGCAAGTCCTGCACAAGCCCGAGACCTTCGGGCATCTGATGAAGTGGTTGATCGAGCTAAGTCAATATGACATATCTTATCAGCCTCGGACCGCTATCAAAGCACAAGCCCTGGCCGAGTTTATAGTGGAAAGCACCATCCCAGAAGTGAGTCAAGCAGCAAATGGGCCGCCCATCTGGACAGTGTATGTAGATGGGTCTTCTTGCGCCGAAGGGAGCGGAGCCAGAGTCATTCTGGCAGGCCCAGACGACTTCGTTCTCCAATACTCCCTCTGCATCAACTTCAAAGCTTCCAACAACGAAGCTGAGTATGAAGCCCTAATAGCAGGCCTGGGTATGGCTTGCAAGCCAGGAGCGCAACGTGTCCGAGTATTCAGTGACTCGTAGCTGGTGGTGAATCAGGTCTTAGGGGACTACGATGCGCGAGACGACCGAATGGCCAAGTACCTAGCCAAGGTCCAAAGTCTCATGGCTTTGTTCGAAGAGGCTCAACTCCAGAGGATCCCTAGAGAAAAGAACTCCCAAGTAGATGACCTCTCGAAGTTGGCCTCCTCCTCCCTCCAAGGTCTCGAGCAGATCGTCCTAATCGAAGTACTCCTAAGACCAAGTATAGAAGAAGAAGCCCCCGACTCGATGGAGTCGTTACCGGTCCAACTTAGGGATAACTGGATGAAGCCTCTGATTGAGTTCCTCAGGGATGGGAGCCTCCCCCAAGATCCTAAAGAAGCTCGTCGAATCCGAACGAGAGCGGAGCGGTACACCCTCGTTGAGGGAATCTTGTACAAACGCTCTTATACCCAAGTAAATGGCAGACCCTACTTGAGATGTCTCTCTCCAGAAGAAGCCTTGTGTGCCTTGAAAGAACTTCACGAAGGTATAGGCGGGGCCCATTCAGGATTAAGATCCCTCGCCAGGAAAGTTTTGAACTACGGGTACTTTTGTCCTACCCTACTTCGGGATGCCGAACAGCATGTCCGGAAATGCAGCTCCTGTCAGCAATTCTCCAACATCCGCCGCCTACCCTAAGCACAACTCACATCTATCTCAAGTCCAATTCCCGTTGCAATGTGAAGGATGGACTTGCTAGGTCCATTCCCACTTGCTCCAAGCCAGCTCAAGTTTCTAGTCGTGGCGATCGACTATTTCTCCAAATGGATCGAGGCTGAACCACAGGCTACCATTACCGAGAACAAAGTGCTGCAGTTCTTTTGGAAAAATGTAATTTGTAGATTCAACATACCTCGAGTCCTAGTAATAGATAACGAAACACAGTTTACAGGGGCAGCATTCCGCTCTTTATGTGAAGATCTCGGCATTCAGCAACGCTTCTCCTCCGTTTCCCATCCTCAGTCCAATGGTCAAGTAGAGAACGCCAACAGACAGATCCTTTCAGGCATCAAGAAGAGATTAGACAAATCGTCCAAAGGCTTATGGGCAGATCAACTTCCTAATGTATTGTGGAACCACCGTACTACAAAAAGGAGCCCCACAGGAGAGTCGCCTTTCAATCTCACCTACGGGTCCGAGGCCTGTAATCCCCTTGGAAGTCGGTTTGCCATCCCCTCGCCTTATTGCCTATGATGAAGAGCAGAACGCAAAAGAGCTCCGAGCAAACTTGGACCTGATCGATGAGCTCCGTGAAAGAGCTTTAATTCGCCAGCAAAATTATCGAGAAGAATTGAGCAGGCCTACAACAAAAGGGTCCGTCCCATAGATCTCAAGGAGGGGGACTTAGTCCTCAGAAAGCTAGCCATCTCATTCCCCAGCCAAAAGAGCAAGCTAGCCCCGAATTGGGAAGGACCATACAAGGTCTCCAAAGTAGTTCAGCCTAGGAGCATATCGTCTTGAAGACCTCGAAGGCAGAGAGATACCAAGAACCTGGAACGTCGACCACTTACTGAAGTACCAAGAGGGTGTTTAAATGCCTCTCCGAGTACCTTCAAATGTCATACCATTTCTATCTTATTTTTATTTTTACTTACTTCTTTATTTTTTCATTGTAATAACGGCTTTGCAACTTAGAAGCAGCCGATTAGCAGTTATCAATAAAGAACTTTTTTCGCCCGGTAATTCTCTTGTGATTGTTTTATCTCTCTATTTGAAATCCTAATTATGCTCTCTCAAACGACGTGTTCGGAGTCCAAAACTTGGCTCGATTCCGCTTCGCAGGCTCGCTCTTAAGCGAGCTAGAAGTGGTTTGCCATTCGGAAATGCTCCCACAACCGTTGAAACTTACTCAAACGACGTGTTCGGAGTCCAAAACTTGGCTCGATTCTGCTTTTGCAGGCTTGCTCTTAAGCGAGCTAGAAGTGGTTCGCCATTCGAAACCTACTCCCACAACCGTTGAAACTTACTCAAACGACGTGTTCGGAGTCCAAAACTTGGCTCGATTCTGCTTCGCAGGCTTGCTCTTAAGCGAGCTAGAAGTGGTTCGCCATTCGGAACTGCTCCTACAACCGTTGAAACTTACTCAAACAACGTGTTCGGAGTCCAAAACTTGGCTCGATTCCGCTTCGCAAGCCCGCTCTTAAGCGAGCTAGAAGTGGTTCGCCATTCGGAATTGCTCCTACAACCGTTGAAATCCTACTCAAGCAAAGAGTTCGAAGTTCAGAGCTAGGCTCGACTCTGTTTCTACCCCTCATTCGTAAGCAGGTAAGAAGTGGTCCTACAACCATAGATGATTAACAAAATATGCAAACACAAGCGCAATAGAATAAACAAGCTCTCACTTCTATAAAATTTAAAGTTTGAGGAAACTCAGATTACAAGACCAGCTACTCTCCTCTACGATGAGTTACAAAATTTGAAAAGCCAAAATTACAAGACAGCTCTTTCAACACCTCCTCAGGGCAGGGATGTTCCGGTTTAAAGACACCCGAGGACGGCGACGCCTAACCTCGGAGCTCATCTCTAGACGTGCAAACTGAGACGCATCTTCAGCGCTGTCTCTGGCGGTGGCCCCTAATGGACGCTCCGCTCGACAAAGAAGCCATGCCACTTTGTGCGTTGACAGGACTCTGCCAAGCAGCAGGCGAGTGAGTCGCAAGCTCGTAAAAGGAAATTCCTCTCTCGCTCTCTTCACAGGTACACGACGTGCTCCTGACATTAACCTGTTCAGGTTGAGGTTTGAGCCGAGCGACTTCCTCCTCGAGCTCGACGATTCGATCCTTCAGAGAGGCATCTTTCATGGCAATCTTGAAGCAAGGAAGCTGAGCGGAGCCCGCAGCACCAGAGCTGTCGGCGATGATTCGACGAAGATGGGTAACTTCGATGCTCTTATCAACTGTAACCCTCTTCAGCTCATCAACCTTCACTGCTTGCCTCGCTCATGGTTGCTAACAGCTCTTCTCGCTCGGCCGTTCAACTTGCCCATAGCTGCTGTTAATTCTTCTCTCTCCTCCAAAAACTCGTCTTCAGCTATCGACATTTCGTGGACCTCAGCTAACAGTTCATCTCTTTCCATCGAGACATCAAATAGCGCTTGCCGAAGTGACTCCACCTCCCCTTCGGGAGGAACTTCTCGACCCTGTTTCTTTAATTGCTTCAGCTCGGAGAGACGCTTCGACAGCTTTAGCTTGAGGCGGTCCAGATCCAACTTGCTCTTGAGAAAACACTCTCGGCTGCGAGAGAGAGCCATCTTTGTCGCTCCTAAGTCAGCTCGGAGACGAGAGACCTCAGCCGCTGCTGTGTTTAGCGATGCCTCCGCTAGACGCAACTCAACGATCTGAGAAAATACACTAACACTTAGCAAGACGTCAAAGCCAGTTGTTCTCAACACTTAGCTAGATTTTAAAGTGAGTGGTGCTCAAAACGTGGTCAAAGAAAGAAAATTTTCATTTATAACAAAAAGCGGTAGCCAGTCCGCTACAAGGCAGTACATGAAGAAGAAGAAGAAAAGATACAAAACAACAAAGATCAAGGGGCCACCTTAGGTGGTAGCTCGGCGACAGGCACCTCGGTAGACGGCTCCCCTTCCTCTGCCACTATGGCTGGGGGGTCGGCCACAGCCTCGCTGCCCCCTCCTTCGACCACCACGACCTCGTCGCCTCGTGGCTCGTCCCGTTCCTCTCCTTCGACCTCTTCCTCAGCCTCTTGGTCCTCCATGCCGACCGGACCCCATAGCCTGTACCCCGACCTGTCGAAGCCGGGGACCCGAGCCTCGACGTGCTCGAGCGTGGTGGCATAAGATTGCTCCATGTTGGCCATCATAGGCTTCTTGGCCTCGGCCTCAATCTCTGCCCTTGCCGCCTCCACGGCCTCGGCTTGTTGCCAGCCTCACCGCCTCCAGGGCCCTCTGCACCACGGCCTTCTCCTCGGCTGCCTTGGCCACCTCCGAGGCGAGCTTCTCCCTCGTCTGCGCCAAGGCCGCCTCCAAGTTGGCGACCTGTGCTGCCAAAGCATCCGAGTGGCGCTGCTCCGCCTCGAACTACTTCACGGCCCTTCGCCCTCGTTCGCTCAGTCTCTGTTGCAAGTGGCCTTCAATTCCCTCTCTTCCTCAGCATACTGCTCGAGAAGGTGGCTGAAGTGGCATGTTTCTTGCAAGAAGAAGCAATTAGAGCCAAGCTAAAAACCTAGAAAATTTTCAAAATGTTATCGAAATTAACTGAGCAAACTTGCCGACATGAACAGCCGAGCTACCTCTAGAGCATCGTCACCCGTCGTCCCCGCCTTCAGTGCGGCTCGGTTTTTTAGGGGTCGAGAGATGCCGAAGAGCCTGCATACTCATCGCTGAGTCCCCCAAGAAACCATCATGATTCATCACCCACCAATTGGGGACAAACAGTTTCTTGTGGGCCTCAGTCAATATGGCCTCGGCCTGCTCGGTATTGGACGGGGCCTCAAGCGCCAGAGCCACCGAGGCGGAGAAGCCTTCAGGACCAGAGGGGGTCGGCTAAACAAGACCCACAACCGAGGCCGACCGCCGAGGAGAAGCCAGATCTACAACAGCAGCCGAAGGGACCTTGGCTGGTCGGCTGGATGAGGGCCCCACGCTCGTCCTCTTCCTCTTCTTAGCATCGGAGGCCTTGTTCCGCTCGGCCATAATCGTATGGAAGTCCATGCTTGGAGCCTCTGTCAGATAAAGAAAACAAAGTTAGAAAATACAAGGCATAACAGAAAGTAAACAAGAAAAAGAGATGTCCGGAGCGTACTCGGGTCGATCGGACTAAGGCACGACCTGTGAAGCACCTCCTCAGTCATGTCTCTCCAACTCAATATCGGAAGACCAACCAGCTTCGCCGCGACCTCTGCTTTAGCCGGAGTCAACACCGGCTCGGCCTTTGCATACTTCGGCACGTCCTCCTTCCATCGGGTCGGGAAGTCCCATGCCGAAGGGCCTCGGATCAAGAAGTATTTACCCTTCCACGACTTGATCGAGTCAAGGTTCTCTATCAGCTTAACGCCTTTCCGAGGCGACAGGTAGTACCGGTGTTTGGTCTTGCTCATCCTATTGATCCGGTACAAACTCCGGAGGACGACGAGCTAGGGCTCCACCTTTGCTGTTCGGCATTGGAGCAGAAATCTGAGTACATGTCGCCACATGTTCGGCATGAACTGAATAGGGCTCAGTCCATACCACCGGAGAACTTCAGTCACGAAGGGATGGAGGGGGAGACGCAGTCTGGCGTTCAGCGCATCGTAGGCAAAGATGCAAGTATCTAGCGTGAAGGCTGTGCACGCTCGCACCCCGGGACCGGGGAGGATCAAGGTGTACTCCGGAGGAATGACGAAGCACTTTCCGAATCCGAAGCAGATCTCGTTCGGTTAGAACCGAGGGGATATCATCGACTTCGGTAACCTCCCTCAGTTCGTTCTCCTCGTATGTCTCCGAGCGTTCGTAGACGGCCTTAGTCAACAGCTCGCCGGAGTACTGCCTGATCCCCCCGTGACCAGATATTACAGGTCGGCAGCCGACCTAGTTCACCTGCTTGTCTCACCGTCTCCACCACCATTTCAACAACCAAAGGCCGGGCCACTTCCTTCCCCTTCTCCTCGGCCGCCGACGACCCTACTATCTCCTTCCCCTTCTATCTGCTCACCACTTCTCTCCTTTCCTCGTGAACTAACCGCTCGTCGCTCTGACCCCCCAAGGAAGAAGCCTCACTACCCGAGGACACCCATGACATCTCGTAGTATATATATGAGATTAAGGATATATATACTAACCTTGACGTGATGTTTACGGTCAGAAAAAGCTCGCCGGAAATCGCCTGGCCTGCCACGACAGCTAACACAACTGCCTTTGAGCTCAAATCTCAGCTAGCAGAGCAACTCGAGAGCGAAAATGAACTGAGAGTGAAAAGTGAAAGAATGAGAGAAAGAGTGGGGGGGGGTGAAAACTTATAGTAAAAGAAGTGACTCTTGGGCTTTGTAACGAAGAGTGGCGACTCTTGGGCGCCCCTCTAGCCCGTTAAGGAAGGCTAAACGACAAAATAGAGAAGAGCGGCGACGGTTCAGAAGGGTGGCGATGGTTCAGACTTAGCCTCACAGCTCGGCAATTCTCGAAGCACCGAGCCACCGAGGCACTATGCCGAACCGAGGCACCGACCTCCATATTTAGAGAAATATGACGCCGAACACCTTGGGCCGTCTGATTGTCCCAAGATTCGCGCCCAAAGTTGATGAGGGGCTCAGATTCAGACACGCCCACAAAATGACAAAATCACGTTTTTCTCGTGATCTGAGCCTGCCTGCATCGTGATTCGTGCCGTGATGGATGCTCCAGATGTCGCCACGTGGCTCAACGACTCTTGAGGAACCGAGCCACCGAGGCACTCTGCCGAGCTACCGAGGCACCGACCTCCACATTTGGAGAAAAATGACGTCGAACTCCTTGGGCCGTCTGATTGTCCCAAGATTCGCGCCCAAAGTTGATGCGGGGCTCAGATTCAGATACGCCCACAAAACAACAAAATCATGTTTTCTCGTGATCTGAGCCACCTGCATCGTGATTCATGCCGTGATGGACGCTCTAGATGTCGCCACGTGGCTCAACGACTCTTGAGGAGCCGAGCCACCGAGGCACTCTGCCGAGCTACCGAGGCACCGACCTCCACATTTGGAGAAAAATGACGCCGAACTCCTTGGGCCGTCTGATTGTCCCAAGATTCGCGTCCAAAGTTGATGAGGGGCTCAGATTTAGACACGCCCACAAAACGACAAAATCACGTTTTCTCGTGATCTGAGCCTCCCACATCGTGATTTGCGCCCTGATGGACACTCCAGATATCGCCACGTGGCTCAACGATTCTTGAGGAGCCGAGCCACCGAGGCACTCTGCCGAGCTACCGAGGCACCGACCTCTACATTTGGAGAAAAATGCCGCCGAGCTACTCAAACTGTCAGATTGTCTCAAATTTCGTGCCAAAAGATGATGAGCGGCTCAGATCACGCCACGCCTACAAAACGACAATATCACGTTTTCTCGTGATCTGAGCCTCCTACCTCGTGATTCGTGCCATGATGGACGCTCCAGATTCAGCCACGTAGCTCGGCAGCTCATGCAGCGCCGAGCTGCCGAGGCACTTTGCCGAGCTACCGGGGTACCGACCTCCACAAGCAGAGAAAAGTGCCGCCGAGCCACTCCGACCATCCGATCGCTCAAAGATTCGCGCTATTGGCTGATGAATGGCCCAGATTGCGCCACGTCATAAATGGTATTAAAAATTAATTTTTTATTTATTAAATTTGAATTATTTATTTAAAAATTGTGAAAGAATGATTAAAAATTCAGGAAAATTAATTAAAAATTCTAAAAAATAATTATAAATTCGGGAAAATATTTTTGAACCCCCAGATAAATAATTATTGCTTAGAATAGTTAATTAATGCCCCTAAACGATAAATCACCGCTTCGCAAAATTAAATAACTGATCCGGAAAATAAATAAAAATTAAGAAAAGTCACCAAAAGTCCAAGAGAGCTCAAGAACAACCTTGAGCATGCAACCAACACCGAAACTCACCATAATCCCTCATATAAAGATTCGACACCCCTCATTTGGACTCCGATACAACTCCGCAAGCCATCAAAGCAATAAATCTACTCCTCAAAGGCTGATCAAACTCAGTCTTCGGGAGTGGGGGGCTCGTGATATGGCTAAAAATAGGGTTAAATCGGAACCGTCCAAATCGGGCACGAATCTTAAAGCTCGGGGATAAAATGGTAATTTCACCTACAAACGGGTCTGAAGTGAGAACTGGGCCTTTCTCCAAAGGCCCAATAACCCATAAACGGGTCCATCTTACTGGGTGCGGATCTCAATCCGCAAGAAGCCCAGTCCAGCTGGATAGGAAAATTAGGGTTTATGATTGCTCTTAATCAACAGTCCTGATCGCTTCTATCCATCCACTTGGTAGTAGGGATTTGATCTTATCCCGAAACTCGTTCCTAAGGCGGCTATAAATACCCCCCATCCCCCACTGTTACCAGGTAATCAATCTTTTGCCAATCAAAGCTCTTTCATAATCTTTCTGATTACTGACAAGAGCGTCAGAGGGTGCGTCGCCGGAATCAACCCCGGTGTTTCGTACTTTTTGCAGGTCAACGGCGGGGATCACGGTCAAACTCCGGTGAAGGTGTATTCAGGTTTGACTATTCAACTTCCCTCGAATCCACAAATCTATCTGTTTTGCCCCCACACCGATTTCAGCAGCAACAATCACTATTACTATAGTTGACATCAGTTGCATTTAACTGACATGCCCACTTTCAATAGACTTTTGCAGGTTTTCAATTATGGATAACATTGATTCAAGTAAAGCTTGGAGTATAAATGAAAGTTGAAAATTTACCGTGTTGTAATAGAATTGAAATTAATGTGTTAAATTTCGCTGTGTTTTTGTAAAAAGAGACGATGTGATAAAAAGTTTTAATTTTCCCTGTGTTGATGTTGTATTTATGATTGCAATTGAAGTAGATTCTGAAAATTTTGCCACTTATTTCTAATTTTATTTATTGAAAATTCGGGGTGCCACACCAAGCTCAGCACCAGTCCTTTCTCTGTCTATTAACTTGCTTTGTTCCTCCACTGCATCACATCAGTGGAGTTTTCAGTCTTGATTGAGTGGGGTCTAACATTATTTAGGAAATATGGTAAGACTAATCTATAAAAAAAAATAGTGGGAAACTTTTTTGGTTTTGATACATCATGATTGCTAAATAAAATAGGGGAACTTTGGGGGTAGATGGAGCAGGAGTAACATTAAAAAGAACTAGTATAATGTACGTGTGATGCACGTTTAAAAAAAGTAAAGTCATTAAATGAAGATATATTGAATAAGAAAAAAATAGTTTATATTTGAATGTTTTGATTTGCGCTACACGTGCGGTGCACATTTATATTTGTTGTATATAGTTTGGACGTGTTTATATAGTTACAAAGTTAGGGTTTGTTTGTTACAAACCTCAACTCTCCCATTAAAATAGTAGAGATGTGATTCAAAATTGGGATCTTACACTTGCAAGTGTCTTTTGGAATTTATGGCTCACTAGAAATAAATTGTGCTATAATCATATTTAATTAATTTGGATTCTATGATTCTTAAAGTAATGTCTACTGTATTTTCATGGACAGAGTGACGACAGCAGCAGTAGGAGAGGAAGACGACCACTGCGAGGGAGAGATCTTGTAACACCCCGTAATTTCTAAAGGCATATCTATAGTGGTATATATATATACTAGATTTGCTCATGGGCACATGCTTACGGCACGTCTTCGAAATGATACAGCATATGAAAGTCTTATAAATAGTAAAACAATAATTATGTAGCTCAAATTTGAATAGTAAAACAATAATTAGTTGTAAATAAATAACCATGTTTCCATTAGAATATGTTGAAAAATAATTATAAATGGTGGTGTAAAATCCAACCTCTTAAAACTTTGAGTGTGGAAAATGATGAAATTTAACTGTTGATGAGATATTTGCTATTTTCAATATAACATGAGCAATAAAAAAAGCATAAAAAATCTGAAAATTTACAAACCTGAAATCTAAAAATATAAATTCCTAAATAAATAAAGAGAGAATGAGAGAGAGAAAGAGATAGAGAAATAAATAAATAAATAAAGGAGTTGTTTTGGAGGATTTGAATTTGAATTTTGTGGGGAAACTTTTGGGCGGGAAAATATGTTTTGTGAGGTTAGATCTGGACCATTGATTTCAACCCAATTGAATGAGAGCCACTTGATAGCTTTATTTGTGTTTTATTATATATATATATATATATATATATATATAATATGTATGGAATGGCAGTATTGTAAATAAGGTGTAGGGGGGCATGACTTTCAGAACAGCAGCACGTTGTGCTGTTGGATTTGAGTCTGACGTCGGGAAATAGTGGGGGCCACCCGCCTTGTGAAGGCAGGCGTTTGCCTGTTGCCTTGATGACGTGACACAGGGGTACCACAAGACTCCTGTTGTACAGAGAGAGAGAGGAGAGAAGAGATGATATAAAATAGTGTCATATCGGGAATCACACAAGAATAATTAACTATAAATAATATAGCCTATGATCAAGAGTCACCAATCTGGTTAACCACCATTTGAGAGGCAGCCTGTGATGGACAGTTGTACTATACTATAAATAATTTGTCTTCTAAATTGTATAAAATTGTTTGAGTTTGGGCAGGGACGTTACAGATCTAGGACTAGAAAGCATGGAGGAGGAATAGGTACTTGGAGATTCATGAAGAGATGAGGAAATGGCTCAATGAAGAAGGGAGTGATCATTGTAATAGATTAATGTTTTGTATTTTGGAAAATTTGTCTTCTTTTTTACCAAAAAAAATGTGGGGTAAAACCCTATATATTAGCATTAATATATAGTTTTCAGATTACAAAACCTGTTTCGGGAGATCATGAGAAATAGAGTATTTGTAGGTTGAGGGAGTGAGATGCAAATTCAGCATTAGGGTGATGAAATGATAGAGTATTATTGTCGTACATCTCTACTTACCCTAAGTCTAAAATACATACCCAACTCTCCAAACTTGTGTGTTGATCTCTCAAATGCTCAGAGATCAACCCAAAACCAAAAAGAGACCGTCTAATACAATAATTTAAGTATTGGAATTAAAAATAAAGTGTATCAATAGAGAAGTACAGTTCTCTCTGTCACTACCCAAAATCTCAGTGCCAATCCTTTCTATGTCTATTAACTTGCTATGTTCCTCCACTGCATCACATCAGTGGAATCTTCAACCTGGATTGGGTGTGGTCTAACATTATTTGGGAACCATGGCAAGTCTAATCTAAAAGATTAGTGGGATTTTTTTTTGGTTTTGATACATCAATATTGCTAAATAAAACAGGATAACTTTGGAGGTAGATGGAGCAGGAGTAACATTAAAAAGAATGTGCTTCAAACTTGGGATCTTAACCCAACCCAAATTCCCCAACTTACTTCCAAGAAGAGGTAGCAGAGCCCCTGTGCATCGTTGACAAAAGAATGGTGGGAAGGAGGGGAAGAATCGTAACCGAGGTGCTTGTACAATACAAGGGGGGAGATCGATCAGCTGCCACTTGGGAAGAGTTTTGGACCTTGTATAATCGCTTCCCTGGTTTCCAAAGCACCATGGAAGCTCCTTTTAAAGTGGGTAGGAATGATACAGGCCTGCAAGTGGAAGGAGCCAGAGTTTGAGTTTGTGTATCGGTCCTATTTCTCTTCGTTTCAGTCCCCAGAAGATTATCTTTCTTCCAGGGTGTTTTCAGCAAAAATAAAAGGAAACTTGCATAAAGCCCCTCCGCTTCAGTTCTACACGCAGTGCACGTGCTACGTGGCGAATTCTTAGCGGTAGTTAGGGAAGAGTTAGGTAACACTGTAGCCAGCGGTTGAGCTGGAGGTAAACACGTGCGTTGCGCACTTTTTCAGGGCTGGCGTATTAGTAGAACATTTGTAATCGTTTCTTTTATTATGAATGAAATTAGATTCCTTCTTTTTCTTCTCTTCTGCTCTCCTCATCCTCTCTACTTTCCCTTGCTCTCTACGTTTTGTTTTGCTTGATTTAGTTCTTTTCTTCATCGCCAGTATGCCAGCGAACACACGCCTGAACCCAAACAGGGATCCTAATACAGGGCCTGCATCACTGAACCACTGCTTAATGGTAGTTTGAGAAGTGAGATAAAAGTGTTAGGCATTCATTATGGTATGCTATGTGTTTGAGAAAATGATCCCACTATTACTTGTTCATTCTTTTTTATATGGCATGATAATTGCTAAGTTGTGGGATCATCCTGTACATCAATTTGTAGTATTAATGTTGTTCTTATTTGTTTTCTTAAGGTTGTAAATAAGATAGTAACTTAGGTATCTATTTGCAGTTGACTTCATACTTGCTGAACTGAAGTCACTGAGGATTAACCAGAGGTACAAGTTCACGGATCATAAGTATAATGGTTAGTTCATTCTTCTTATGTCCATTATTTATCTTCTCTGTTTCTTACTTATTGACATTGTATTTCTTTTACTTTTGATTTTTGAATAGTTTACTTAATAGAACAATGTTGTTGAAGATGATCTAATCTGATGTAATAGTGTTTTGAATACTCAGTAAAAGTCTTATTGTACAATAGAGTGCTACTTTTCCCCCTTATAAATCTCAGTAAGGTTTGATATTGATTGGTCTAGCTTAACATTAGACTTTAGTCTATGCTGGTCCAGCATTGTTTGCCCCCAAAGGATCAAACTAAATAGCAATGTACGTTCATACTTCTACCAAGTACTTTTGAGGAAATCTTACATTTTCTTCCACTTAGGTTAAGAGTGTTCTAGTTTCATGGCTTTGGCGTGATTTCTGTTATTCTCATATACTAAATGGCTTGTCATCCGCACGACTCCCAAACCTGAAATTTTAAGTTGTAATCAGATTAGCATACATGAGAAAATAATGTCTCCATACCATCAGACTGGCCGTTCTTGTTGTCATTCTACTCTTCTGCTCTTTATATGCTTTATGGTTATATCTCATTTTATAATTGTCTTCTACTTCAATGCAGTGCTCAAAATTATAGCAACACACAAATGTATCCAAGCCGTACAAATTTATTTACAACTAAACTAGAGGAAAAACAACCTAACTTCCGTTAGGAATAAACAGAGACAACCCAGGTTATGTATTTTGGAAAAAAAAAAAAATGTATGCATTTTTTTAACCAGAAAAAATAGGGTAAAACCCGACTTCAAAATATATTAGCATTATTATATAGTTAGCTAATTAGAAAACCTGTTTCGGGAGAACATGTGATAGAGCATAGAGATATTATTTACAGGATAAGGAGTGAGATGCACATTCAGTATTAGGATGAAGAAAGAAAAGAGGACTACTGTCATACACCTCTACTTACCCTAAGTCTAAATTCATACCCAACTCTCCGAACCAGTGTGTTCATATCTCAAATGCTCAGTGATCAACCCAAAACCAAAAAGACACAATTTAATACATTACTTTAAGACTTCATAATACTGCACACCAGTAATTGAAAATTAAGTGTATCAATAGAGGAGTTCATTTCTCTCTGTCACTACCCAAAAGCATAGGCCCAGTCCTTTCTCTGTCTATTAACTTACTCTGTTCCTCCTTTGCATAACATCAGTGGAGTCTTCAATCTGGAGTGGGTGTGATGCAGTGCTACTAGCAAACAGGTAGAGTGCTCTAGACAACTCTAGACCATTGAAAACCTTCTTCTTCTTTCTACATTTTCCAACTGCAACTAGCCAAGATGAAAACCAAAATTGCAATTAGATATAAGCTTTTCAAGTGAATATGTTGTATCTTTAAAAACTTTATTATTTCTGGCCAACCAAAGATGCCAGCAGATGACAATAGTCAAAAGCAACCAAGTGTGTGCATACTGTGGGGAGTTAGGAGAGAAACACCAAGAACTAAAGCACTCATGCGAAGATGTTGAAGTGTTTGATGTGGAAAATATGAGTGAAGTGGTGTCAGATCCTATGTGCAATGGGGCATTCAAAAAAGAAACAAAAATTTGTCTGTACCTGACATGCACAAGTTGTACATGTCATAAATTTCCTCACATCCCTTACTACTTAGAATAGCCTTAGAATTCAGTCTATCCCAGCTCATCAACCAGGTGAAAATTGTGCATTTCAATGGTGCTAGATTCTTCCAAGTAGCCTTGAAGTAAGGTGATTGTAATCCCTTGTTACTGTCAGAGTTATATGCTGCTTTGCTGAGTATATTCCATTAGGACTTGGCTTCCATTTAGGTCTGTCTTCATCTACACTCACAATATATTGTTGCAAAGTTTGAAGGAGGGCTTCTAAGTTGTAGCAGTGGCAGTGAGCACTTTGTGGAATCTTGGTCCCCATCTCCAATTTTCATTGATCCATGAACCTTGAGAGCAGACTGTTGCATGCTCATTCCAAGCTATTTGTGCTAAGGAGGGGAACTGATTTGAGATACTAAGTCCACCTACCCAATTGTCCTCCCAAAAGAGTAGTGACTTTCCATCTCCCAAAGTCCAGCTAGTGTTCATCCAGAATTGTTCTTTCAAGCCAAAAGTTCTTTTCTAGAAATGAGAAGCAGTAGCAGGTTGTATATAGGAACATGTGGTTGGATTATAATATAGGGACTTCAGTACCTGAGCTGCCATAGGAGGATTTGGGGAGATGATCTTCCACCACCACCACTTCATAAGTAGTGTATCATTGAAGTTCTTAAGATCTAAGACACCCAGACCTCCCACCGCCCTGGGAGTAGAGAGTTTCTTCCAATTCATGCTACTAGTCCCCCCGTATCTACATCCTATCCCTTCCAAAAAACATGTTTCTTATTGGATCAATTCTCTTTATTACCCATGCTGGAAATTTAAAAAAGGATGCATAGTACAGTGGCAAGACACTGATGAGCACTAGCCTTCCTTCCCTTGAAAGTAGTTTACCCTTCCATGTTGACAATCTTCTCTCTATCTTACGTATCAATATCATCCACTCCCTCTTCTTTGGCTTACCTTTTGTGAGTGGTATCCCCAAATATGATAAAGGTAGGGCTTCCTTCTTACAACCCAGTATATGAAAGAATGCATCCAATTTGGTAGAAGAACTTCCGAAGTACACAACTGAGGACTTGCCAAAGTTGATAGTAAGTCCTGAAATGTTAGCAAAGAAATATAACAACAACTTGAGATGTATTAACTCTTGTTCATCCCCCTTGCAGAATACCAGAGTATCATCTGCAAACTTAAGGATAGATAGATCTGCTACAGGCCCCCTCAATGTCATTTGAGCAAAGGTATGATTTGCCTTTCCACTCTCAAGTATCTTAGCTAGAACATCCGCTGCTAGAATGAATAACATTGGAGAGAGAATATGCTTGTTTAAGCCCTCTTTTACTATTGATAATCTTCCCTCCCTCTCCATTAATAAGAATTGAAGACTTTGTTGTTCTTAGTATCATATTAACCCACATGCACCAATTTGGTCCAAAGCCTCTGGTTTGTAGCATGTCTTCAACAAACTACCAATGCATTGTATCAAAAGCCTTCTTGAAGTCAATCATGAGCATGACGGTATCAGATTTCTTTGTACTATATAGATTAATGACTTCATGAGCCACCAGGAAACAGCCCACTGTGGATTTTCCTTTCATAAATGCACTCTAAGAGGATGACATCAAGGAATCTAGTAGAGGTCCTAGTCTGTTGGTCAATAGCTTAGTAAAGATTTTGAAGAGAAAATTGAGCAAACTAATAGGTCTATAATCCCCCACTGAACTTGCACCCTCACATTTGGGTATCATGATGTTGGAATACATGAGCCTTCCTAAGTCACTCATGCCCTCATGAAGGTCAAAAATCATATCAAACAAATCGCAACAATTCTAGTAGAAACTCATTAAAAAGCCAACAGGACCTGGGGCTTTCTCAGAGCTCATGTCAAACACAGTTTTCTTAATATCCTCTAATGAGAAAGGGGCTTCTAAGTTCTACAGATATATATCTTCAGAAGGGTAGAGTGTGGACATTTCCACATTGAAGTGAGTCTCAATTGCAGTCCCACATATTTCCTGAAAATGATCTTCGAAGCATTTCCTAATGTGAGTGGTGGATGTAAGCAAGTCTTCTCCCTGCATCAATTAGTGTATATAGTTTCTTCTCCTTCTTCCATTTGCCAAACAATGAAAAAAGTTGGGGTTTGCATTCCCCTCCTTAATCCAGGTTACTCTTGCTCTTTGCCTCCAGTATGTGGCCTCCACCTGCACCATTCTTCATATTCTCTCAATGCATGTCCTCTTTTTTTATTCTCATCTTTAGTAAAGAGTTTAGTATTATCTAATTCATCAAGAGAACTGATTTTTCTTAGCATATCTCTCTTCTTTTTAAGAATGTCCCCCACAACCTCAAATTTCCACTTCTTTAGTCTTCTCTTAAGCAAGAATAATTTGGCTGCAAACCTGCAAACCTGTCCACAGCTGATCCTTGGCAATGAAAGTTATTTCATCAGGTTGTGACTGCAGGTAGGAATTGATCATTTGTGAGCCATGCCTTCTGAAATTTGAAGTAATGAATCTTACACATAGGAGTCATAGTATCTAAGACTATTGGACAATGATCAGAAACTAACCTAGGAAGGGAATGTTGAATGGTTTAAGAAAATGTAGTATCCCACTGTTGAGAGATAAGAAAAATATCCAATCTAGCCAACGCAAGGTTTTCTTTGAGGTTTGACTAGGTGAATTTCCTTCCAGCTAAGGCAAATCAATGAGTTCCATATTATGAATAGAGTCTCTAAAGGCTCTCACATTTTCTGGGTGACCCTCTTCGTGAGCTTCTCTCTTCATGTGAGAATGTAACATTAAAATCCTCACACAATACCTGCATATCTCTTAGGGACCTCATTCTCTGCGTAATTTCATGGAAACAAAGCTCTTATACGTAGTACTAAATATCAATTACAGAGTAGAATCACTCAAACAAGTTGTTATTCCACCTCAAGAGAACTCCCCCACAACTATCAAGTGCATCTAGTTCCATCCATTTGTTAATACCAGCTCCCCCTATAGAAGAAAGCTTCCAAGCTAAACTATTGTGTAATTGTCTCCTGCAAACAGATAACTGAGAGTGCTGCTATCTTGATGCCATCTTTAATGAGTGCACATTTTGTAGGACATCCTAGCCCTCTAATATTCCAGCTACCAATCTTCATTATGTAGTGATAAAACACACGAAATACACAAAAAACAAGTGCATAGAAAGAGGCTCAATTAGGTGGTGGTGGTGATCAACAACAAGCTCCTCTGAGTTTTTAATCTTATCAATGAAATGTTTCTCTTTAGCACTCACTCCTATTGATTCAACAACTTCATATATATCCTCCTTACTTAGCAAAGCTAAAGGATTTTTAAAAAGCTTTAGTAACTGAAGAAATAGAAGTTTTGTGTTTACCTCCACTCATGTTAAGAGAATTTGCTAGATGCCTCGTGAAAGATTGGGTGCATGATTAGCTGGATACTGGCTTGGAAGCTGATCTTCCCCTCTTCCTCCTCTTGGCAACTAGCTCCTCAAAGCCAGGAGGAACTGAGAATCAGGACTCTCTTGACTTTGGTCAAGGCTTCAGCATGGTAGTCTTAGGTACTGTTCTTTTTTTTGTCTCTTATAAGAGGTTACCTCTTATAAGAGATTTACAGTAAGAGCCTCTTGTAAGAGCCTCTTTTTGAGGTGTTCTTTTTATATAAAAATAACCTCTTATAAGAACCTCTTATAAGATATTTCTGTTCTTTTTTCACCTCTTACAAGAGTCTTTTCTATACTTTAGACATTTTTGTCCTTACTATATAATTTCTCAATTTATATCAACATTTCATATCTAAAATTAAGTAAATGGTTAATTCTACCACATTTCTCACAAAGTCAACAAATTTGGTCATAATCCATAATATGGATCCTCAATCTTCTTTCAACGAAAAAAAACCCACATAACACAAGTTAAGCACACAATGCAAAATTTCCACAAACTTCAAAATTAACAAACACAATTAAATTTTTTAATTAGTGAGCATCAATTATCAAATGGGATTCTCATCCAAAAATTTTAGGCATGCATGACTTAGCCATGAACAGCACATAAATCATTTTACTGAATTATGATCGAAACCAACACAAATAGTCTACATAAAGACAATTTAAATAAATTAAATCAGAATAAAACAAAATACAATGAATTGTTAAAATAAAACATCAGTAAATGATTGATAGTCAGAAAATCATTAGATTGGCAGTTGATACTAGTTACGGGAATTCACACTTCATGGATCTACGGTCTCTTCAATTAGTATCCCCACATAGTATCGGTCTGTGCTAATTATTATTGAAAACGCTACTGATCATTGAGGGCATTTCGGGGGGTAATATAGACTTTTTAAGTAATAGAAGTCTTATATGAATTTGAAAGAGGCTACTAGAAGTCTTTTAGGCTTATAAGAGATTTTGGAGAAAATGTCTTATAAGAGGTAAAAAAAGAACCCTTTAAAAACTCTTGTAAGAGGTGGACCACCTCTTACAAGAGGTAAATCTCTTATAAGAGGAGAAAAAGAACAGTCTCTAGTCTGCTCATCAGACTTGCTCATCAGACTTGCCAATTGTGAACAGTCCTGGTGGGCTTCGAGTTGATTTGGCAACTGCTTTCTTCACCTAATGGACCAGGACTTTCACCATTGAGGGTTGAACTTTTTCAAATAAGAAAGCTGGCATATTAACCACTTTTCCCTCCCAAACCATCGACATATATCCCGGATTTAAATTATCACCTGGGCTGGCAGAGAAATCCACTGAATCAATCGAATTTTCTTCGGCGATACTGTTAGAAGATTTGATTGGCTCATTTTGCGGGCCAGATAAGGCAGGAGGATCTTTTGGTGCAACTGTTTTTAAAATGAAATTCCTTGCAGAATTTGCGCCACTATTTTTTTTCCATCACTGATTTTGCAACGATTCTCCTCCTCCTAAATTTTAATTTGAATTTGCTACTCTGGCTGAGCCAAGGCCAGCTAATCACCGTCGGTTGAATCACTCGGATCACAGGAACCTCTGGGGTCACTTTAGCCTTAGGACCATGTTCTCCGGCCATCTTCCATGTCTTAGGTCCTCCTTGAGAACCACTTGAACCCTGCTTCTCATCAGCTACTGGGCCTTCATTCTCCTTCCTTCCCCAGAAAGAACTTACTCCTTCCATGAACTGAGGTTGATCTCTTGAAACAGTTGTAAAGGGTTGCACTTTACCAGCAGTAACATCCTCAACAAGGATTGGGTCACTTGCAATTATTACCAGGATTTCATAATCCAACCTTCCTCCATTCCAAAGCATGATATGCGAGAAGTCGGAATGTCTCAAATATCAGCAACCTCAATGAGGACCAGTCCAACTTGATACTTAATCTCCGAACTCATGGTACCTAGTTTAGCAAAAGAACCAAGCAGTGGTATGGAAAGACTCTTCAATCCAGAAATGCAATAACAGTAGTGAGACATTAATCCAAATGTAGCAAGGCTTCGACTTCAACTTGGCCCCAACAAACTTGAGCACCCCTCGCTGACTGCATCCACAAGCATCTCTTTGTTGGGAAATCCAAGGAAGAAAACTCCTTCACTCATCTGTTGAATTGTCCACCAGAAACCTTTTCCTCCCACAACCAATTTAGAGCCTCTTCAACTCCTTCATGTTTGTCGGAGTGGTGTCAACGATACATGCAAGTACCCACAATAGAGTAGTTCCTTCGTCACCTTGGAAATTGCTTTATTATGAATCAGATCGACCTAGTTCGTTCCCAACGGTTGAAGAATGGGAAGTCACCAACGAGATATCTTTATTTCTGTTGGCGGTAGTTTCAGCCTTTATTTTTGTGGAGAGATGTTGAAGAAAGTGAGAGACAAACACAGAGAATTGTCTATGAATTCATTCTTTTTTCATTCCATTGAAAACTCTTTTATAGACTCCATACATTATTTGTAACTTAATACTAAGACCCTTCATATTCTTACTTGATCATACAATAATTGTAACTTAATACTAAGACTCTTCATATTCTTACTTGACCATACTAAAAACATTTAGAGAAAATAGGAATTAATTTCAACACTCCCCCTTAATTCCTTATTGTGATATTCATCAACTCTCTGAAGTACTGGAACTTGTCTCTTGGAAGTGCTTTGGTAAAAATGTCTGCCACCTGATCATTGGTGTTACAATATTTGATCTCGACCTTTGCTTTCTCCACAATATCTCTAATGAAGTGATGCTTGATAGCAATGTGTCTTGTGCGGCTATGATAGACTGGATTCTTTGTCATAACAATGGCTGATTTGTCGTCACACAAGATTGGAGTAGCTTCTCCTTGCTTCTCACCAACATCCTTCAAAATTCTCCTTAACCACATTGCTTGTGAAGTTGCTAGTGCAGCTGAAACATATTCCGCCTCGGCTGATGATTGTGCCACCGTTTGTTGCTTCTTTGAAGACCAAGCAACCACACTTGAACCAATAGTGAAAGCATAACCTGAAGTACTTTTCATATCATTAACACATCCGGCCTAATCACTGTCACAAAATCCAATCAACTTTGTATCGGCATTCTTCTCATACCAAACACCAAAGTCAAGAGTACCTTTGATGTATCTCAACACTCTCTTCACAGCGCCAAAGTGAATTTGACTTGACTTGTGCATAAATCTAGACAGTATGCTTGTGGCATACATAATGTCGGGTCTAGAAGCTGTCAAGTACAATAAACTTCCAACCAAGCTTCTATAGAGAGAGGCATCCGCTTCCTTGCTTCCGTCTTCTTTGCTTAGCTTCTCATTCACCACCAATGGAGTGCAAACTGGATTGCAATTCTGCATTTGAAATTTTTCAAGAAGAGAATTTGCATACTTCTTTTGGCAAATAAATACTCCCCCGTCTTCTTTATAAATTTCAATGCCCAAGAAGTGATGCAATAAACCCAAATCACTCATTTCATACCTTTTTTTCATCTCCATTTTAAATTTAGCAATCATCTTTTCATCATTACCTGTGAGCACCATATCATCCACATAGAGAGAAATAATAAGAATTCCGGATGTACCTTGCCTCTTGACATATAAGGTTGGCTCGCTCTTGCTTCGTTGAAAACCCTTGCTATTGAAGTAGCCATCAATCTCACTGTACCACGTACGGGGAGCTTGTTTGAGTCCGTACAAAGCCTTTTTCAACTTATACCCTTTCCTTTCTTCTTCTTTTGCTACAAAGCCTTGAGGTTGCTTTACGTAGACCTCCTCCTTCAAAGTGCCATTTAAGAATGCTGATTTTACATCAAGCTGATGCAATAACCAACCCTTTTGAGCCGCAAGAGCAATGAGAACTCTAATGGTGTCATGCCGAGCCACTAGAGAAAAGCTTTCTTCAAAATCAACTCCGGGTTGTTGAGAATATCCTTTAGCAACAAGCCTTGCTTTCTTCTTTTGAACAGAACCATCCAGATTAAGCTTTGCTTTGTATATCTACTTCACTCCAATCACATCTTTGTCTTTCGGTTTCTCAACTAACTCCCAAGTCTTGTTCTTCTCAATTACTTCAATTTCTTCTTCCATAGCTTTCTTCCAGGCCTCTTCTTGGATAGCTTCTTCAAAGCTTTCTGGCTCAATGATACAAAAATTGTACCGAACATACACATCACTTAGACTTTTCGTTTTTCGTGAAGGTGAACTTGAGGAAGACGAACCTGAGGTTGATGGTGATCTTGGACTGGATTGTGGGCTATTCATAGGAGTCATTTGGAGTGGCTCTTCATGGACATTATCTTCATCTTCTTCGTCGGTCGATGATTCATCATGAGAATCAACTTGAACTTGAGCTTTCTTCTCTTTCCAATCCCAAGAAGATTTTTCATCAAAGAGAACTTCTCTACTTACAACCAACTTATTTTTCTTCAAGTTAAAGAGTCTATGCCCTTTGATTTTGAGCTATAACCCACACAGATGCACTTCTCACTTGTCTCATCAAGCTTGTGTCTTAACTCCTTCGGAACATGAGCAAAGCAAATACATCCAAAAACTTTTAAGTGGTTTAAGGATGGCTTCCTCCCACTCCAAGCTTCAATTGGAGTTTGATCTTTCATCGCTTTTGTTGGACACCGATTCAGCAAATAAACCACCGTGGACACCGCCTCAGCCCAAAATGACAAGGAAAGTCCTTTCTCATGAAGCATTGACTTTGTCATCTCCTCCTCGGTTCTATTCTTTCTTTCCGCCACACCATTTTGCTGAGGAGTGTATCCAACCGTTAACTGCCTATCCAAGCCAATATCTTCACAAAACTTGTCAAATTCATTAGAGTTATACTCGCCACCTCTATCACTTCTCAACACTTTAATCAAGTGCCCGCTTTGCCTCTCAACAAAATGCTGAAATTTTTTGAAGATAGAAAACACATCCGATTTTTGCCTCATAAAATACACCCATGCCATTCTTGAAAAGTCATCAATGAAGGTTATAAAATACTTGTTACCTCCATGAGATGGTGTCATCATAGGACCACAAACATCGGTGTGAACAAGCTCCAACGGTGCTTCAGCTCTCCATGCCTTTTCTTTTGGAAATGCTTCTCGATGATGCTTTCCAAGTGCACAACCTTCACATACATCCTTTAGTTCTTCAATGAATGGCAGCCCATACACCATGTTCTTTTGATGAAGATTCTTCAAGCTTTGGAAATTTAAATGGCCGAGTCTTCTATGCCATAGCCATGAGTCACCAACCACATCCGCCTTCAAAGCAACATTTTTACAAGAAAAAATAAGAGGAAAACTCCTATTTTTCTCCATCATGATATTTGCCACCACTTGCTTTCTTTGATCATAAATCTTGCAAAAGAGATCTTGCAAAAGAGATCTTCAAAATGAACGGCGTACCCATGCTCTAGAAGTTGCCCAACACCCAACAAGTTTTGCGCCAAGTGTGGAACTAGTAACACATCTTGGATATCCTTTGTTCCCTTCTTTGTTTCTATGGAAATATTACCTTTTCCTTTTGCTACAACCAATGCACCATTACCCATCTTCACGTCGGAGTTGGAAGCCGAACTTATCTCCTTGAATATGCTTTCTTGCCCGGTCATGTGATTGCTACACCCGCTATCAAGAAACCAAACATCATCCTTTTGTTCCGTAGCAACTTGACAAACATAGAACAAATGATCATTGGACTCCTTCTCTTTGGTAAAATTTGTGTGTTGAATATTATTCAAGTCACACTCCTTTTGGAAATGTCCAAACTTCTTGCAATTGTGACATTGTGGTTTTCCACGAAACCAACAATCTTTCTCATCATGGCTTCTTCTTTGACAAATTCTGTACCTTTGTTGAGTGGACTCCTCGTTGCTTTGCCTTGTAAAATGGCTTCGTCCTCTTCCTCGTCCTCTTGCATAGCTTCCTCTTCCTCTTGCATTTCTTCTACCACGGTAAGATTCTTCATTTGAGTTCTTCTCGTGATTTCTTGGGACAACATTGAGCTTAGATTGAAAGGCACTCTCAACTGATTTTTCTGAGCGCATATTCAATCTTTGCTCAAATGCTTTAATAGAACCCATCAACTCTTCAATACCCAAAGTCTCAAGATCTTTGGTTTGCTCAATGACAGCAACAACAGGATCATACTTTTTCGGTAAGCTAATAAGAATTTTTTCGACTATTCTTTGACTGGAAATAGTTTCTCTATACGTCTTCATTTGATTAATGACCTCCATGACTCTAGTAAAATAATCCTTCAACAACTCCATTTCTTTCATCTGCAAATTTTCAAATTCTCTCAGTAAAGATTGAAGCTTCACGGTTCTTACTTGGGAACTTCCTTTATATTCTCTTTGAAGAATATCCCAAGCCTCCTTTAATCTTGTTGCATTGATAATCCTCAGAAAGATGGCTTTTGTAACTCCTTCTTGAATCAAGAGAAGAGCTTTAGCATCCTTTTTTATATTCTCCTTCGATTTCTTCGCTTCATCATTTGACAAAGCCGTTGTATCTTCTGGTTCATCAAACCCATCTTCAACATACTCCAAGAGATCTCGTGAGATGAACAAAGTTCTCATTCTCACACACCAAAAATCATAGTTTTCGCCATCAAATTCTGGAACAATACTTCTTTGCTTTTCATTGCTTGAAGATGCCATAGTTTGGGGTTTGTTTTCCCATGCACTAAGCGTATCGCCTAGCTCTGATACTACTATGTTGGCTGTAGTTTCAGCCTTTATTTTTGTGGAGAGATGTTGAAGAAAGTGAGAGACAAACATAAGGAGAATTGTCTATGAATTCATTCTTTTTTCATTCCATTGAAAACTCTTTTATAGACTCCATACATTATTTGTAACTTAATACTAAGACCCTTAATATTCTTACTTGATCATACAATAATTGTAACTTAATACTAAGACCCTTCATATTCTTACTTGACCATACAATAATTGTAACTTAATACTAAGACCCTTCATATTCTTACTTGACCATACTAGAAACATTTAGAGAAAATAGGAATTAATTTCAGCAATTTCTTGCAGTTGAAACTAAGAACTGTAGGATAATGGCTCGATTCTGGTATTTGGTATCTGCAGTGTTCGAAAGTTTCAGAGCTTCAGTCGACTGGATGGAGGAGCAGTCGACTGTCCAGAGAGGAGTTTTCAAAGACTAAAGATACAGCAGCAGCAGTCGACTGATCAGTCGACTGTCCCGAAGGAATTATCAGTCGACTGGTATGAAGACCAGTCGACTGTCGGCGGGTTTTGGATCCAGAATAGGCCCAATTCGAAAGGCCCAATAGTTTTCCTATAAATACACCCGTTAGGGTTTTGTAAATTGTAACACCTTATTCGGATTTTGCAGCCGTCATCTCTTGTAAAGGCTTTGTTTACCCATTGGAGATCATAGTAAAGAAACCCTAACCGCCCCTTGTGGATGTAGGCATCGTTTTGCCGAACCACGTAAATCTTGTGTTCTTGTGTTGCTTGCTTTTCTGTGTTTTCTCGCTGTTTCTCTCGTTTGATTGTTGGTTTGATTTGTATTCCGCACAACAAGTGGTATCAGAGCTGTTGGTTCGACCTAGAGGGAGATGGCGGGTGATGCAGATGCAACCAAGGATGTTGTGGGATCAAGTTCGTCAAGAACAACGATTCACAACGCAAAATTTGAAGTTGAAAAATTTGATGGGACAAACAATTTCGGGATGTGGCAATGTGAGGTGTTGGATGTTCTTGTTCAACAAGAACAAGATGTTGCTTTGGAAGTAGAAAAACCTAAGGATATGTCCGAAGCAGATTGGAAGAAGTTGAATCGAGTTGCGTGTGGGACTATTCGGCTCTTTATTGAGAAGGCTCAGAAGTACGATTTGATGAGGGATACCATTGCTGCGGTGTTGTGGAAGAAACTCGAAGACAAATACATGAGGAAAAGTTTGGAGAATCGGCTGTATTTGAAGAAGAGACTTTTTCGCTTCACCTATACGGAAGGTATGTCTATGAATGCTCATGTTGAATCATTTAATAAATTATTGGCTGATTTGTTAAATTTGGATGAGCAAATTAAGGATGAAGATAAAGCCCTAATTCTGTTGAATTCATTACCTGAAAGTTATGATCATTTAGCAACTACTTTATTATATGGAAAAGATACTGTGAAATATGAAGATGTTGCAAATGCTTTGTTGAATAATGAAACTAGGAGAAGGGATAAAATGGTTGATAGAGAAACTTCTGAAGCTTTGATTGTAAGGGGCAGGACTGAGACCAGATCTGAGTCCAAATCTGGGAAAAAGGGAAACAAATCTCGTTCCAAATCGAGAGGAGTTTCGAAGGACAGGAAAATACCGGCCAAAGATGAATGTGCTTTCTGTCATGAAAGGGGGCATTGGAAGAAGGATTGTCCAAAGCTACGAAATAAGGGAAATTCGACTGCAAATGTGACTGTTGATAATTTAGAAAGTGACGAGGATTTTTCTTTTGCACTTGCTTCAAGTCCCTCACTTTATCAAGAAGTATGGTTTCTTGATACAACAGCCTCCTATCATATGTCTTGGAAAAAGGAGTGGTTTACTTCTTTGGAGTATATGGATGGTGGTGTAGTTTTGATGGGAAATGATGCACCTTGTAAGAAGGTAGGAATCGGGAAGATTGAATTGCTAATGCACGATGGTCTTATTAGGGAGCTTTCAGATGTATGGTATGTTCCAGATTTGAAGAAGAATTTAATTTCACTTGGTGCTTTGGAGGCCAGTGGATTGAAATTTGCCAGTGAAGGTGGCATTCTGAAGGTGACTAGCGGATCACTCGTGGTGATGAAAGGGCAAAGAAAAAGGAACTTGTTTTTCTTGCAGGGAAAAACATATTTGGGTCAGGCTGCCAGTGTAACTGAGAGGCCTAAACAGGTTGTTCCCGACTCTACTAGGTTGTGGCATATGCGACTCGGGCATGCAGGAGAAAAGGCCTTGCAGGGGCTTGTGAAGCAAGGGTTGCTTAAAGATGCTAAAGGGTGCAAGTTGGAATTTTGTGAACATTGTGTTTTGGGTAAGCAAACTAGGGTGAAATTTGGTACAGCTGTACATCAGACAAAGGGTATCCTCGATTATGTGCACACAGATGTTTGGGGCCCTACTCAGACACCTTCTATGAGTGGTAGACACTGGTTTGTTACTTTTGTTGATGATTACTCCAGACGAGTTTGGGTATATACCATGAAGCACAAAGTTGAAGTTTTGACATTGTTCACAAGTTGGAAGAAGAAAGTTGAAAATCAGACTGGTAGGAAGATTAAGGTTCTGAGGTCAGATAATGGAGGGGAATATAAGAATGATCCGTTTCTGAAATTGTGTGAAGATGAAGGGATCCAGAGGCACTTCACAGTTAGGAAGACTCCACAGCAAAATGGGGTTGCAGAGAGGATGAACAGAACCTTACTTGAGAAGGTGAGATGTATGTTAGCACAGTCTGGATTGAAGAAGACATTTTGGGCAGAAGCTGTTATATATGCAAGCCACATTGTCAACCGTTTACCATCAGCAGCACTTGAAGGCAAGACGCCTATTGAGGTATGGAGTGGTAAACCTGCATCTGATTATAGTTTTTTGCATATATTTGGTTGTCCTGCTTATTTTCATGTAACTGAAACTAAACTTGATGCAAGAGCCAAAAAGGCTATATTTGTTGGTTTTAGTACTGGTGTCAAAGGTTACAGGTTGTGGTGTCCAGAACAAAAGAAGTTAGTAATTAGCAGAGATGTGACTTTTGATGAGACCAGCATGATTAGCTCGGGACAGTCGACTGGTGGTATAGGACAGTCGACTGGTGAGCAGCAGAAGAGTGGGACAGTTCTCCAACAGGTGAGTAGCAGAAGCTCGGGTCAGTCGACTGATGTACAGGAGCAGTCGACTGGTGGTCCAGAACAGCAGAAGAGTGGGAGCTCGGGACAGTCGACTGTTGGCAATAACCAGTCGACTGGTAGGAGAGTTCTCCAACAGGTGGAGTTAGAGAAGTTGTCAGTTGAAAATCCTGTTCCTGTCCAAGATGAAGATGATGTGGTTGATACTGAGAATGATGAAGAAGTTCCTATCCAGCAGGTAGAATCAATTGCAGTAAGAAGGCAAAGAAGAGATATCAAACGACCGTCTCGTTTTACAGATACAGTTGCATTTGCTCTTCCCATTGTGGATGATGAAGTTTCCTCCAACTTCAAAGAAGCCACTAGAAGTTCAGAAAATGCAGATTGGAAAGTTGCTATGGACGAAGAGATGAACTCTCTTCATAAGAATAAGACTTGGGATCTAGTGCAACTACCAAAGGGGAAGAAAGCAATTGGTTGCAAGTGGGTGTATACGAAGAAAGAAGGTCCAAAAGGCAGTGTTCGGTTCAAGGCTAGACTAGTTGCAAAGGGGTATGCTCAACAGGAAGGTATTGACTATAATGAAGTGTTCTCTCCGGTTGTTAAGCATCCTTCTATTCGGATTTTGTTAGCATTGGTAGCACAGTTTGATCTTGAATTGACACAGATGGATGTGAAGACTGCGTTCTTACATGGGGATCTAGATGAAGAAATTTATATGTTGCAGCCAGATGGGTTTAAGACAGCTGGGAAGGAAAGTTGTGTTTGCAGGTTGAAGAAGTCTCTCTATGGGTTGAAGCAATCTCCAAGGCAGTGGTATTTGAGGTTTGACCAGTTTATGAAAGTGCAGGGATATTCCAGAAGTGAGTATGATCATTGTGTCTACTTCAGGAAGTTGCAGAATGGTTCTTTTATATATCTGTTATTATATGTGGATGACATGTTGATTGCCTCTAAAAATGCTAAGGAGATTCAAAATTTGAAGAATCAGTTGAGTTCTGAATTCGAGATGAAGGATCTTGGTGAAGCCAAGAAGATACTTGGGATGGAGATAGCTAGAGACAGGGCAAAGGGCATAGTAAGTTTGACACAGAAGCAATATCTTTTGAAGGTGCTGAAACGGTTTGGTATAGATGAGAAAACTAAACCAGTCAGTACACCCTTAGCCACTCATTTCAGAATTAGTGCTTCTCAGTCTCCAAGTACAGATGAAGAGAGACAGTATATGGCTAATGTACCTTACACTAGTGTGGTTGGCAGTTTGATGTATGCTATGGTTTGTACTCGACCAGACATCTCTCAGGCGGTGAGTATGGTTAGTCGATATATGCATGATCCAGGCAAAGAGCATTGGCAAGCAGCTAAATGGATTTTGAGGTACATAAGTGGCACCACAGATGTGGGTTTGAAGTTTGAAAGGGATGACAATATTAGCAGGTTATTGGTGAGTTATGTTGATTCGGACTATGCAGGTGATCTAGATAAGAGGCGGTCTACTACAGGCTATTTGTTTACTATGGCTAGGGCACCTATAAGTTGGAGGTCAAATTTGCAGTCCACTGTAGCGTTGTCTACTACTGAGGCCGAATACATGGCGGTTGCTGAGGCCATGAAGGAAGCCATTTGGATTCATGGACTTTTGAAGAGCTTGGGAATTCATCGGGAGAAGGTGGAGGTACACTGTGACAGTCAGAGTGCTATTCATTTAGCGAAGAACCAAGTTCATCATTCGAGGACCAAACATATTGATGTTCGTTATCATTTTGTGCGTGATTTGATAAAGGATGGTGATATTCATTTGGTGAAGATTGGAACAGCTGATAATCCTGCTGATATGTTGACCAAAGTTGTTGGGGCAGCCAAGTTCAAGCATTGCATGAACCTGGCTAATATTTTGCATGTTTGATAATTTGGCATGGGCGATTGGGATAGTGCTTTGCTATTGGTTTGTTTAGTATGTGATATCATACTAAGGTGGAGTTTGTTTTTTTTGTTACATTTGGTGATGAGCAGTTGTTTTGGAGTATTTGTGGAGATTGCTTGGGCTACTTGGAAGATTTCACCAAGGTGGAGATTGTTGGATACTTGGAAGATCTCGCCAAGGTGGAGATTGTAGGATAATGGCTCGATTCTGGTATTTGGTATCTGCAGTGTTCGAAAGTTTCAGAGCTTCAGTCGACTGGATGGAGGAGCAGTCGACTGTCCAGAGAGGAGTTTTCAAAGACTAAAGATACAGCAGCAGCAGTCGACTGTCCCGAAGGAATTATCAGTCGACTGGTATGAAGACCAGTCGACTGTCGGCGGGTTTTGGATCCAGAATAGGCCCAATTCGAAAGGCCCAATAGTTTCCCTATAAATACACCCGTTAGGGTTTTGTAAATTGTAACACCTTATTCGGATTTTGCAGTCGTCATCTCTTGTAAAGGCTTTGTTTACCCATTGGAGATCATAGTAAAGAAACTCCAACCGCCCCTTGTGGATGTAGGCATCGTTTTGCCGAACCACGTAAATCTTGTGTTCTTGTGTTGCTTGCTTTTCTGTCTTTTCTCGCTGTTTCTCTCGTTTGATTGTTGGTTTGATTTGTATTCCGCACAACAAGAACCCCATGTAGGATCTGACACCATGCAGGAGAGACAAAAATGAAGCCTTACATAGGAATCCTGAAGTCACCCCTTGCTCCATGCCACCATCATTTCCAGTTGGGAGATGAAGAGGTGACTGGAAGATGGCATGGAGAAAAGGGTGACTTAAGGATCTCTATGTAAGGTTCCATTTTTGTCTCTCCTGCCCCCCCCCCCTCTTTATTTTTTAAATGTAGGGGAGCAAGAGGTGACTTCAGGATCTCTATGTAAGGTTTCATTTTTGTCTCTCCTGCATAGCGTGCCGCCCAAGGAAGGAAGGGAAAAAAATTTGTATCTATTTTGTGGGAGACAATTTTCACATCAGGTTGGATGTGTGAACGACATTGCCCAAGTGGATCGAGTAGTGGGTGCAGGCTTGTTATGGTACTATTGTGTTTTCTTGCCTTCGGTGTTTTCTGGTTGTTTTTGTTTTCTATGGGAGTTTCATGCTCTTCCTCTAGTTTTATTGGTCCTCGTTTGCTGTGTTGATGGTGGTGGAGAAGAGTCGGAGATGAGCACAGGATTTCTAAGGGTGATATGGACGCCGGCAAGCACAGAGGACGCTTTTGGGTTTGAGATAGCTTTGGTGATTTTGTGTTTCGATGCATCGGGGGAACTTATTATGACTTTTTTTCTTATTGTAACCACACTCAATTAAACTTTACTCAAACTTTAATTAAAAATTTTGGAGCAAGTGGGTTCCAAACTCCCGACCTCTTAGCAACGAGAAGTCTTACTAGAGGGTCCAGTGACACTTGCTTATTATCGTTTATTTTTGGTGCCTGTGGCACTTTGCTTGTATTTAATCATCATGGTTTCTAATATATAATATATAGCTGGATTACCATCTTTTATCCTCAAAAATAAAAAGTTCACTAAGTAATTGAAGAAAGTACAAAAGAAGAATGATGCTGATGGTTCTATTCCCTTGCAGATACATACATACCGACTCTAGCTGTTTATATTAAATTCCGAAGAAACTGGTTGTTTTAAAATTACACGAAAACTGTTGACTTCATTCTTGCACAAATGATCTCTAATGTGAATATTACAACTATTAGTTGAAAGCATACAGACAACAATTCAATTTCACCTGCTAATCTTAAAATATTGCATCCTTCCTTTCTTTCCAATGGCAACAGTTACATCCAAATGAAATACAGACTAAATTTTCTGATAATCATACTAACAGGAATGCTGGATAATAGAGGAGCACGAAGGGGAAATAATAGGCTATTGAACGCCAGTTTTTGCACCAGAATATGTGTATTGAAGAATCAAATCAAACAATACAAGAACCAGAGCAGCTTGCTCATGTCCTTTTCTTTTTACCTTTATCTTCATTAAGGGCGAGTCCATTCTTCACTTCAGTCCCTTCAATATCTTCCCCAAAAACTCTTCTTCTTCCTTGTAACTTCGCCTTCAAATTCCGAATTTAGTACTGATGGTGGTCGTGACCCTATGGAAAAGTGACGCCTCAAGAACGGCCTTCCAAAAGACCCTTTCCCGCTCAAACTGGGTCCCATACTTCGACTTTTCCCTTCCCATTTCAACCCATTGACATCTATATCAGCCACTGCTCTACCAGAAATTTTGTTCTTCTTCATACTTGATGTCTCTACACTGGCACATAAGGGGCAAGGGGGATCGTACAGGTCGATTTCTGACGTTATATACTCCAAGCAGTCAGCATGGTACACGTGCCCGCAGACAAGAACAGCAGCCACCGCAAGCTCATTGGTAGAAACTAGCTTCTGAACACTCCATGGCGATTTTTCCTTCAAAAGCTTTGAACACACACTGCAAGTTTGGATATCTGCAGAGGGGGGCATTGATTGTGGGAGCCTTGTGCTATTAAATGAGCTTGGGTTTTCGTTATCAAATGACCAACGTTCTCTTCGAGAAGAAGCAGAAGCAGAAGCAGCCACAAGCTCAGAGAATGCTCGCATCGACCAGCCATCAGATGAGCCGCCATGAGACCCACCAGCAGACAAGTCATGCCTGCTCTCAGAAATTTCTTGAGATAATTGATTGCCTGCTGAATGTCGAGCCTTTTTAGATGAAGATGGCTCTGAATGAAGAGAGGAGCATGTTCTTGATGATGAAGGGTCCAACGCTTTGAATGATGGAGTAGATGGGAGAGATATTGATGGTTTTATACTAGTCGTGGTAGACGATGATCTGATGGAACCCTTATCCTACAGAGGGATTATTAGAAAAAAGCAATGTCAAATTAAGGATATATAATGCTAAGTTAAAATAAATTAAGTGTACTTTATTTTGACTCACCTCAGGAGATGAACTGCTTCTTATGGATTGATCTGTTTTACACAGAAACATTAGTCAACTGATAAATGACAGGTACACGAATGGAAGGGAAGAAGAGTAATTTCAATAGAAGCCTTCAAAATTTTAAGGAAGGACAACACAGAAAATATTTTTTCAACATGATTCAAACTATATTAAATAATTCATCAGCAATGAAATGTACAAAATTTTATTTTAACAAAAGATATATAACAATAGGAAAAATAACTAGTGATTGATATCCAGATAAGTCTTAGCTGCAGAATAGCAACAGCGTAGACAGTTATCGGACCACCGTACGTGGTAAATCTGGTAGAATACTGAGTCTTAAACCTAAAAGACCTGACTCACTTGGAAAAATTAAATAAATATCTGAAGCACCAAAAAAAAGCATTTAGGCGGAAAAAGAAAAAGAGAACAGAAATTCTAAAGATGAACTGGTGATGATTCTGTATCCGTGTCCTAGAAATGTTTTCGAAAGCCTTCATCTATTCAGGGATACAAATTTCACTCTCTTTTTTCTCCCCCCTATCTCATTCCTTCTTACAAATCAGCATGCTTGATATCTTGAAAGAAAAGATTTTGTATTGGGATAGGTGTGCTAAGAAAGCTTTTTGCAGGCTTTGGGAGTTTTATGTTCTCTTAGGGGTAAATCCATATCGACCTCTCAAACATATGCATATCATATCAACACAAAAGCTTTATTTTATGATTTTTTCCCCCTGGTTTCTTACGAGCTTTAAAAATATGGAAGAATATTATTCGAATGGTCTTAAATTAGGTTCATAACCCATTCAGATATTACTGATCTCCTTTTGCATCGGCAGAGGGGCACCATCCTTAGATTAGGCACTTGCCTAATCTAAGATTTTGGATACCTTTATAATACGCATGTATGCTTCTATTGGTTGCCTTACCTAGATCTACTAAGGTGCCCAATCTAAAGCCTTTTTGTGCTCCAAGGAATGTTAGTGAAGGGATGTAGGTAGTAAAGTTCTGACCACGTCTGTCTGGGTTCTAATCTGTAGATTTAAATAGGGCTACACCAGCTCTTTTAGGGAATAATAATAGTCATTGGATCTAGCCTTTGCCCTTTAAAGTCAAATCAATTCCAGGCTAGCAAAAATAACAATAATTTCTAATATTTTGAACATTTTTTAAAACCTTTTACCTTCTCATTATTTTCTTTCACAAATAGGCAAATAAAATAACTACTTGATTCAAGGGTTGCCAGTCGGATACAAGTAGACACGAAAAATAGTGATCATCTCTTTTTCTTTCGTCTTTCCTTAATCAAAATATTGAATAAGACAGAAGGACAGGGGCGGAGCCAGGAATTTCATTCAGATTGGGCTTTTGCTTTCTTCTCCTCTTTTCTTTCTCATCTCTTCTTCATACTCTTTCATTACTTTTTCTTCTACTTCTCCCTTTCTCCCACTTCCCCCTCTTCATATTTCATTTTCTTCGTCATTTTTTTCCTATTAACCTCCTAACAATCAAGGTTTTGGATCAGTGCCCTACTTATATTTATTTGGAGACACGTGAGTTCCCCCTAAATCTCGTCATTAATAAACGAACAGATGGTATTGCAATATTTGGGGGGGGGGGGGGGGGGGGGGGGGGGGGTTCAATTTTAGATGATTTGGAGTGCTAATACGGAAATACCAATATTTGGGGGGTCAATTTTAGAAATACACATAATTTAAGGGTCGATATGCAAAAAAACCTTTTCTAGATTACTTAAGTTCTGCAGCTGAGACAATAAGCTTATATGGTTACTTATTTGATGTTCAATACTTTGACGATTTATGATTATCTGACCTTTCTAGATCACAATTGTCATGAAATTTCGTTTCACTTAAATTTTGAGCTATACATCAATTTTCATATTGAACCAAGGTTTTGCTACATGAAAAAAACATGTTTGAGAACCATTCACCCACTCTTCCCTTCAAAGAAAAAATAAAAAAAAATCACCCATGCTGTCTATAAAATTGGTTTCATTAAGAATAATAATGAACCCAAAATCCAACAACAAATTGTTGAATTGGAATATATTTTAATTATTCTCTTGTCAGCTTCAATGTAGAATACACACATATTGTACCAAGTGCTTGTCAAGTTTAGACTACGGGTAGTACAGGGATCTGATCCAAACCTGGCCTGACTAATGGTCTTACATTCTTATCACTCACGGTTGACATGACCAGTAATATGAGATAACCCCAAACATGAGTGCTGAGGGGTCATTTTGGTTAGAATTTGGAAAACAAAACATCAAGCATGACTGATAAGGTTGGCAGAGATATTGGAAAATATTATTGGATGATTTATAACTGAGTACAATAACTCCTATATATATATATGAGAGAACTGGATACTAAACTGATACATAACCCGATATGGGACTACATATATATTACAATATCTAACACCCCCTCTCAATTTCATGGTGGGTTGAACAGTGTGAGTTTGCCCACCAAGTAACGAAATCTCTGAACAATGTGAAATTTGGTGAAGAAATCTGCTGTCTGCTGTGAAAATATAACAGAATGAAGGAAAATAGTCCCTGTTTCAAAGCGCTCACGAATATAGTGGCAATCCATCTCTATGTGTTTCGTTCGCTTATAAAAGACCAGGTTGCTTGCAATGTGCAACGCACTCCGGTTATCACAATGAAAAGATGTAGCTCTTGTGAGAGTGACACACATATCTGATAAACCAACAAACATGAACAATCTCTCTAGTAGTAGCTGTCATTGCTCTGTACTCAGTTTCGGTAGAAGAAAATGCAATAACTGCCTATTTCTTGCTTCGCCATGAGATCAGAGAATCACCAAGAAAGACAGAAACCGGTGGTAGACAGCATGGTAGTAGGATCACCCGCCCAGTCTAAATCAGAATATGCACTAAGCTCCAGTTTGGATGTAAAAGACATGAATAATGAGAAAGTGACAATGCCTTGAAGATATCTGAGGATCCGAAGAAGAGCAGTGTAGTGAACTGATGTAAGAGCAAAAACAAACTGACTAACAACACTGACTGCATGAGCAATATCGGGTCTGGTCATGCATAAATAGACAAGCTGTCCAACAATCTGTCTGTATCTAGTAAGATCTAGAAGGAACTCACCATCTGTGAGATGAAGCTTCACATGAAGCTCTAAGAGAGTATCGACTGATCAACTGTCAGGGAGACATGCAGCGGAGATAATATCTGATGTGTATTTCTGTTGATACATGAGTATACCCCGTGATTCATGGACAATCTCTAGACCCAGAAAGTAGCGTAGTTTACCAAGATCTTTCATATGAAATTGTTCTTGAAGGTAGTGTTGGGTGGATGCAATGTCTGTGGAGTCATCCCCAGTATTAATCATATCATTAACATACAATAGTAATACCCTCTCCTGCGGTGATGACCGCATAAATATAGAGTGGTTATGTGAACTCTGACTGAAATCAGCCTGGTGATGACACGGCGAACACTCAAACCAGGCTCGAGGGACCTGTTTCAGGTCATATATAGCACGACAGAGATGACAAACATGACGAGTGGTAAGGCCAGAAGGAGTATGCATGTAAACAACTCAGATAATGTGTCGTGAAGAAAAGCATTCTTCACGTCCATCTGATATAACGGTCACTGGCGAACGGAGGCAACGGCAAGAAGTACGAACTGTAGTCATCTGTGTAACTAGGGCAAAAGTCTCATCATAATCAATGTCATGCTCTTGAGTAAATCCTCGGACAACTAGACGAGCCTTGTGCCGCTCAATGAAGCCATCAGATCAATATTTGACCTTAAAGATCCATTTGCAGCTAACAGGCTGAACGCCCAAAGGCAGTGGAACAATATCCCAAGTGTCAGTCTGATCAAATGCACGAAACTCCTCTGCAATAGCTTTTCGCCACTCGAAAATTAAATAGCTTCCTAATAGGTTCTGGACTCATTTGTGGAGTGTATAGCAGTGAGATATGCATGAAACTGAGGAAAGTAGGAGGCAAGGGTGGCAAAACCAAACTGATCAGAGGGACCAGTGATATCAGGTGTAACGGACCGGTGGGATGCCTGAGATAGAACATGTAGACTGACGGACCGATGATGGATGGGCAGTGTGTGAGGGTGAGATAGGTGGAAGGGAATCATGAAGATGTGGGGATGCAAGTAGTGACGGTGCAAGATGTTGTGGGAATGCAGATGGTGTCTCTGTAAGATGAATAATAGGTGGAACGTCAGTATGAGGTGGGATAGGAGCCAAAGGAGTGGGATCATATGGAATGCATGAAGGTAGGGCCGGTAAGATAGGTCCAACTACAGGGGAATTGAGAAAACTAGCATCCTCAAAAGAAGTCAAGTAATAGAAAGTCTTCCACAAAGGAGACGTGTCGGAAAATACAAACACGACTCACCACAAGATCAAAACAATGATATCCTTTATGTTCTGGACTGAGACCTAGATGAACACACTTAGTAGCTTGAGTGGTGAGCTTCGTGCGCTCAGTGGGAGGGAGGACATAACAGGTGCACCTAAAAGTACGGGGCATATTGCAGTCTGGCGGTGAGTGTCGAAGAGCCTCATGAGTCATGAGGTGACGTGCCAAATAAGGTAGACGAGCGAGTGATGTTAATGAGACTGCCAGACGTCATGACAGCTTTAGCCCAGAAAGAACAAGGAACAGAAGAGGATTGTAAAAGAGCGCGAGCCGTCTCAAGGGTTGGAAGAGGGGCGGAGTCGACTTTGGGATGGGGAGGGAGCCACCGGGAAAGATGGGAGAGAGACAACGGGGTAGGGAGGGTCAGGATTTGGGGATTTCGGAATGCAGCGGGGTGGCGTTGGGATGTGGTCAGTGGTTGAAGGGAAAAGATTCAAGTGGATGGGGGTTCGGGTCTGTTGGTATTCAGAATGACGAGGTCGACAGCCACGGTGGAGACGATGGTGGCAAGGTGGAGTAGATCTCGGCTAAGGAATTTGGAGGTAGAGTTGATGATGAGGGTGTCGACGGTTGAATTCTGTTGTGTCTTGATGGGTTGGCTGCTTCTTCTTGCATTGGGATGATGGCGGCGGCGGGGTTGAATGGGGGTCGACGGCAGGATTTTTTTTTTTTTTGCTGCTATTGGGATTCTAGGGTTTTGATAAGAAAAGAAAATTTGTATAATTGTCCTCTCATACCATGATAAGGTTAACAGAGATATTGAAAAATATTATTGGATGATTTATAACCGAGTACAATGACTCCTACATATAGGAGAGAACCAAATACTAAACTGATACATAACCCAAAATAGGACTAAATATATATTACAATATCTAACAATGACAAAGTTACATATAAATTAATAAACTATCAACAGATAAAACAGTCAGACTTGCAAAGATTTGATCAAGTCCTCACATTTATCACAGTGAGAGATTATGTGGCCCTAAATTTAAGAGGAAGACAGCATATTGCACTTGCAAAAGCTTGTAAACATCCAAAAGAAATAAGTACCTAAAAGTTAGTTCTCAATTTTGTGTCCAAATGCTACAGCAGAAAGTGTGGACATTTGGTTTCCTAACCGGGTAAAAGATTCTATACTCTCATTTGTCTGTCACACCTAAAGGATGCTTTTATCCCAAAAACTGTTATACTCATACATTAGACATTTAGACCTATGGTTCATATTTATTCATCCAACCTGACCACACACCTCATCCTAATTAGAGCCACTACCGTATTCAGTCTAATCGTGTGGCAACTGACAAAAATGATCAAATAATGCCAACCTTATAGAGGAAATCAGGACAGGAAAGGGAGGGCCTGGAAAAGATGAGCTGGAATCTAAATATACTGATGGTTTAAGGGTAAGACGAGCTGGAATCTAAATATACTGATGGTTTAAGGGTAAGACGAGCTGGAATCTAAATATACTGATGGTTTAAGGGTGGAAGAGCTGAAGAGCATCACAGAAAATGATAATATTAAATCAATAATAAATAAAGATTGGACATAAATATTTAGTGGCAATAGTTCCCTTGAGAATATCAGAAACTCCTCCCATGTAACCGTGGTTGGTCGACTTCAAGAATTCAAAGCTTTAAAGTAGAAAGCAGAAACACATATAACATAATTCTGACAAACAACAAAAATGTCCTCTCTGAGATGTTGATGATATAATGTCAAATCATGTACTTCTTTAGCAAAATTAGAAACAGCAACAAAGGTTAAGGTTATGATGGGTGTCAATCTAAAGAGGAAATGGGTAGTTACTGAGCAGAATGGACGAGATGGTATCATATCAATATTGAATTAGATTAATAAACATTCAATGAAACAAGCAAAAAAAAAAAAATTAAAAAAAAAAAAAATGGTATGAAAGAAATGACTAGTAAACTTATTACCTGTGGCCATGGAGTTAGAGCTCCCAGCAATACCCACTTTCTTCCCCCAATTAGGTGTCTGATGAGCATACAAGGGGCTCCCAAACTCTGAAAGACCTTCAGTTTCAGTATCAGCTGCACTTTTACTTCCAGACCTATTCCCACCATTATGCTGAGGACGCCAAGGAGAACTATCCATGATATCCTCAATATGAGTTCGAGTATCCCATCGAAAGCTCCACGATGGTGAATGTCTAACATTCCTACAGCTAGAAACATCACAAGTAATCCTGTGTGGCATAGGTTTGCTCCTCACAGCCACACAACAATTGGCCCCCATACTTCCGTTGTACAAAATGAAACTGACCCTTATTAGATAAGCACACGAGAAGGAGCCTAGTAAAAATGATATTTATAAGTGGAACCTGTAGGCTCACTATTGACCATTTCCCTAATGTTTTAACAATGAATTTTTGTTCCCCCTTCCAACTTATTCCTGTAACATACAACATAAACATCACACGTGTAAGTTTCTCAAGATACATTCGAAGCATATGTCTTGAATATATCATATATGATACACATATTCTCCTAAATCATAATTTAAATAAGTAATTGAATTATCTTGTTTCAACCCCATAAAGATCAAATGAAAGAAGGTGGGAAAGATCATTTGGAAAAAATTCAGAAACAACCCTATTATCGCTTTTTTTTTCTTTTTTTTTTAAAGAAAAAAAAATACACATAAAAGTCAGATAGGCTGTTAAAATTGGGACAATCAGCCAAAAAAAATTACAACACTTTTAGGTGTGATATGACAACTATTATGCTGAAACTGCAACAAAACCAAAAGCACAAGCAGGAAAGAAAAAAGTGATGGTTGTCCTACCAATTGTAGAGCTATTACAATTTACACACCATCTTTACTACAAAAAGTATACTATCTGGTATATTGTACCTGAATCAAATAGAGATATATATTTTTTTAAAATCTACTGAAAATCTGAGAATTTGCTTCACGGGTCCTCTCAATATGCCAATTAATGGATATTAAAAATTATTAAAATCTTATTTAACCGAACCAATTGTTAAATATAATTTACATAAAAATCCAAAAAAAAATCAGTAAAAATCACAGCTCAAGTACCAATCAATTCATACTAAAACTACAAAAGGAGATAACTTTTTATCAAGAAATTTCATTCAGTTTGTTATTCCACAATTCCCATTTGTAATTAAAACTAAATTACAAAGCATAAACCCTTAAATGAACCAAAGCCCAAAAAATCAGTGATGAAAATTACAGCTAAAATATAATATCAACCTAAAAAGCCCCAAATTGCGGAGTACCTGAGCATAGCGACCGAAAGAGTGGCAGAATTAGGGTTTTGTTTGGTTTTGTTTTCTTCTTGTTTTTAAAGGAGCTATTTTAGGGTTTGGTGAGAGAGAAGAGAAGACGGTCTCTTCTTACAGCTTGTTTTGACGGACGTTAGATGGTCGGTAGTGGATTTTAAGAGAAAGTACCCAAGTATTTCGGAATATTGTGCACAATGGCTATTTTTATAATTTTTTATGTTTTCAAATAGGTTACAGAAAATGTATAAATTGCAAATTCATTTCTACAGTTAGTGTCATGTCCTGCTTTCCTAAAAATACGGAATACGAGCACGTGACATTGACCCAGCAAATGACTTGCGTCATCCATAAGCTGTTATCGATTCAACTCAACAATATAAACAGGAAGCAAAACAACCACGTATACAATAAAAGAATAATCACATGAATAACATTACTTGGAATTTAAGTATGAAATAACCAAACATAATAACAATACAACATCTGGAATCAACAATAACAATATTCGGGTCAAAAACCCACAATACAAAGAAATAACAATGTTCAATTATTTAAGTCCTCAAAACGAAACAATAATTATTTAGGCAGCGATGCAAATCAATTCTTTCACCATTGTTGTTATCCTAATCCATCAGGCAATTTTCCTTGATTACCTGTAAGTTGTTCATCTAACAAGAGAGAATAATATATCCTTAAAGCAAGTCGAGGACAACAAGTAGAGAAACAGAGAAACAGTGGCAATAACGATATAACAATGAATTCAATGAACGATGAAATCAATAGCATTGAACACTGGAAAAATGATAACGGTGCAATATGCAATACACGATAACAATAAACGATAACAATAACGATAACACTGTTCAATAACGGTGACATGCAATAACGATGCGATGACAATCTTAAGTTTATTATTCATTTTTTAGTCCTAACTAATGCACGTACTACTACGTCCCATTCCACAGGTTCGATGCATACAAACACTTTCGTTTAGACCTAAGTGGTGCACTCTATTGGTCGTGTACTCGGCAACGGTAAACACTATTCACCTTTCGGTGTACGATATGATCTTCGGCAACAATACGGTCTTCGGCAACGATACGGTACACGATAGATTGGCGTTACTGTCGTAAGCCACAATCAATTGATAAAACACTAGCCAGAACATTATTTAGGGAACACGGGCCCCCCTCCGAGTACAGTCTCTACATTGTTCACTACTCAAATCACCCTTAAACCGCGACTTGTTAACAATTCTTTATTCAATCAACATGCTATAATGGTTGGTAATATTACGATACTAATAGGGAACAATAGGGACAGTACTATTAATGGAAAAACGATAAGACGATTAATAAGGGACACTAGAATGATGACAACACGACCCTAAGATCATGCAATGCACTCCATACAATTAAATGTATCAAATACAATATTATAGATTCAATTATATATTATCAAACATGGAAACTCAATTCTGTACAGCAGTAGGTTGCTGTACCAAAATTGGATTTTCCGCTACAATAGAATAGAAAATGTGGATCTGTCAGAAGTTCTAGAAACTAGACTTCTGTCAGGTTCCAACACATATTTAAAGTCCAAAATTTGATAACAGTAGCTAGGTGAATTACAGTGTTCTTTACAGGTTACAGATTCTGGCTGGTTATCGATGTTAACTAGTTTCAGTTATAAAATCAGTAAATATTCATTTAAAAAATCAGCAAAAATAATTTTCATGACCCTAAGCATGTTAACTATCAATCTAAAAATTATCATGGTAATAGTTGATCATTAGTTCATCTATTTAATCAGTTTCACATGGTATATGCATAAATTTGGAAATAAAACGCATCAGCAGTTAAATGGTCATAACTCAAGAAATATAAGTCGGAATTCATTAATTCTTGATATTCTGGAAACTAGACACATGGGGCTACATTTCATATTCAGGAAGTTATTGATGTTGATGACGGTATCTAGGTCGAAACAGCATGATAATGTTCAGGTTGATAGTAAATTTCAGGATCTCAATATATTTTTCTTGAATAAAATAATTAAAATGTTATAGACAATGAGTTAGGGGTTGACAACATAAATCACAGCAAGTTACATCTTTGTGAACATGGTATTAATATGTATAATGTCCATAATCTTACTTGTAACGCCCCGCCCCAATACTCAGACAATTTTTAATATTTTTTAGAATACAAATTAGATCCTATGTAGTACAACTGCCCACCACAGGCTGCCTCTCAAAAGGTGGTTAAACAATTAGGTGACTCTTGATCATAGGCAATTATATTTATACTCAAATTATTTTTGTATATTTCCCATGTAGGACTATATTTCTCAATCTCTTCTCAAATCCTATTCACAAATACCGTGTACTTCATGTACACTTCTTATACAACCGGCCCACAAATCCCCCCTTTCAGGGAAACCAATCTTTAACAAATCCATCCACAACAACAGCATTCAATCCTTTTCAAACCATGGGCACCACATTTCTTAACAACCGGATTCTCATGATACCATCCTATAGAATAATTCTATAGGACAACCTCCAAATTCATTTATTTATATATATATATTTTAGAAATACGGGGTATTACATACACCCCACCTTAGAAATCAGCGTCCTCGCTGAGTACGGGACACACATCTAGTGTAGGATCCGCCTTTCTAGCCGATGTAGCATCGTCCTCGATCCCGGAGATCAATCACTCTCAACACCGTAGATCAGATACCTGGCTATCAATCACTCTCAACACCGCAGATCATCCTGGCCCTCTTCTACACACGGTGTCGAAAGTCGGCTCTGATACCATTTGTAATGCCCTGCCCCAATACTCAGACAATTTTAAATATTTTTTAGAATACAAATTAGATACTATGTAGTACAACTGCCCACCACAGGCTGCCTCTCAAAAGGTGGTTAACCAATTAGGTGACTCTTGATCATAGGCAATTATATTTATACTCAAATTATTTTTGTATATTTCCCATGTGGGACTATAGTTCTCAATCTCTTCTCAAATCCTATTCACAAATACCGTGTACTTCATGTACACTTCTTATACAACCAGCCCACAAATCCCCCCTTTCAGGGAAACCAATCTTTAACAAATCCATCCACAACAACAGCATTCAATCCTTTTCAAACCATGGGCACCACATTTCTTAACAACCGGATTCTCATGATACCATCCTATAGAATAATTCTATAGGACAACCCCCAAATTCATTTATTTATATATATTTATTTCAGAAATACGGGGTATTACATTACTAGTCAAATCAACCAATACACCAATATCAATAATATAACAACCAACACTAGCATACAAATCTACAATAGTTGTGTAATGTCATAACATGAAATGACAATCCCTATTCATATATTCAATAATTAACTACATGAATGCATGCAAGATCTCCATAAATCGGAGGCAAAAGGACGACACGAAGTCAAGACTGCTACTTGGATTCGCTCGTGTAAATCCGTAGTATCCCAACGATAGAACACAATAGACGATATATGACAATCAATATAGATCTACTTGTAGGATTCAATAAACAATCTTGATACGATACAATAACTATTCGAGGAACAAATAACTTGCCCTTTATATGATTAATCCAAATATAGAGAATAACGGGATGAGAATCCTGCAGCAACGGCGATGATCGCGAACAAAGCAGATCTTGATGACGATGATCGGGTCTTGATCGAATGGTGATAGACTATCGAGATCAAGATGATGAAGATCGAGATCAGGGTGATCAAGATCAATGGCTGAAGATCGAAGATCAAGATCAAGACCGATGGCAATCGATGGCCGAGATCATGGATCAAAATACTAAATAGCAACAGAAAACAACAAGGCCAACACAGCGATGACAGTTTCGACTGGCAGTAGTGGATGACGAGGATAGTGAGGCGGCTGACGGCGGCTAGGGGTGCTCGAGGCGAGGTGAATGTTTGGAGGGCGACAGGCAGCGACTGTGTGGAGGTTGGTTGGCTCAGTGACCGATGATGGCTTCGGCTTCGGTTCTACAGTCGGCAGTGATGGTGAAGCGGGTCGAGGGTGGCTGTCGAGGAGTAGGGGATGACTGCAACGGTCGCGAGGTTGAGCAATGTCGAGGGGTTCAACAATTGGGGAAGATGAGGGCAGCGAGCACGGAGCTTCGACGAGGTGTTGGATTCGATTGATGGCAGCAATGGTGGCAGGGCAATGGCGGTGGTGTTCGACTGGCTGGCGGCGAGGATGACTGGTAATGATGTTGAGATGCCGAGGAGGATGACGATGGGGATGAGGGGCTGTGATGAGGTGATGAGGATGGCGATGAGGAAAGGTGGAAGACGGGGCAGTCGGGGGGAAAGACGAGGGCGACGGGATGAAGAGGAGCAGCGATGGTAGCGATGAGGAGAGTGGGTTTCGGAGAGATAGAGGGAGAGAGATGAGACCGATTACGGGAGAGAGAAACAGGGGAAGTGGGGTTAGGTTAGTACAATAGGTAGGGGAAGGGTTTGGCGGTTAGGAATTAGAGATCAAGTTAGGGTTAGGTTAGGTTTAGGGTTAAATAGAGTATATAGGGTAATTGAGGGTATATAGGTTAATGGGTTAATGGGTTAAAGGGTAGGATCCAATAAGAGCAGGGCTATAGGGTTTTGGGTTTTAGATCCAATAGGGGAAAGAGAATAGGATTATAGGGTTTATAAAAATATACATATACATAAACATTAAATCAAATATACAGTATGTTCGGGCTTTACAATAATAATAATAATAATAATAATAATAATAATAATAATAATAATAATAATAATAATAATAACAACAAATGAGAAAATGGCGAGAGGGGTGAGGAGAGAGACTGCCTTCTTCCCTAGGGAACCGTGCAAATCATATGCTCAGGTTCTTCGACTTCCGCCACCTACCCGTAATCAATACAACCTCCAATGGCCTCTTCGAACCCCACGTCATCCACTTTTCTCCTCGAACCCCCCCCCCCCACATTCTGTCACACCACACCCCACTCAAACTCTCGCTCATCACCCCAAACCCTCATTCCAACCCAAACCCACTTCCCTCTACCCAAAAATCTCTCATTTTCGCCCTTACAAACGCCGATCGAAGAAGATGGAGAGTTGCTGCTTCAAGTGCGGAGAGGGCGACCATGTCACATCGGAATGTCGGAGGCTTGGCATCCACTGTTTCAACTGCAAGCAGTTTGGACATAAGGTCCGAGACTGCCCCGTTCACAACAGGATCGCCAAGTTAGAGGTGGATCTCCCACATAACAACGCCATCTCGCAAGCCCTTCCGGCGCTTCATGCAAGCGCTTTCCTCCACCTTATAAACCTACGACGCATCCCTTTCACCAAAGACTTAGAAAGCGCCTTCAATTTTTCCTGGGGGCGGCATGAGCACTGGTGGACCTTGCAGAGGGTTTGTGATGGCGTGTACCATGTCCAATTTTCGACGGTGACGGAAGCAGAGAGCGCCATTGCAGAAGGGGTCTTCATATTTTTTGGCTTTAATGCCACATTCTCCCCATGGTCAATGGACTATGGTGCCAGGCTTTGCCCCAAACCATGCTTCATTTGGATCAACCTGCCATTACTACCCTTCCATTACTGGAACCAGGAATCACTCGAATAGCTTATCTCCCCGTTCGGCAGACTCATCACCCTCAACAAAGAGATGCAAGAGAGGCGGTCCAGGGATCAAGCATTGGTCCTCATTGAGGTGGAGGACCTGACGCAAATTCCTAAGACCCTCTCCATCAGGTATACTGCCCCCCTGGAGCTCTGTGAAGCATGTGCATGAAGTGCCAATTCTGCTACTTGGCGAGCCAATTCCAGTGGAAGATGTTAAATCGGGCAAGGTGCAACTGTTCACGACTGCAAAATCTTCTGAGGAGGCCAGAAGCGCGAGTTTTTGGCGTCCAAAGGAGCCAGAGGGCCCCACTAACGCTGGCAATGGTGGCCTTCTTCGCAGGGTGGAAATTGCGGTGGCCAGCGAACCAAACCCCGTGATTTGGAGGGGGGAGGTTCCAACAGTTGCGAAATCTCCGCAAGGAGATGGAAAATTTGAAAAGTTTCTAAATATTTCAAATTTGGCGGATTCGAGCTAGAATGAAGGGATCATTCCAAATCCGGCGGTTGCACAATCTCAGGAGGCCCGAGCACCAATTTCGATTCCTGCTAAGGTGGCATCCCCTTTTGTTCAAATCTCAGATTCCTCAGATAGTAACAATCAAGCACCCCCTCTTGGCCCCACCAAGTCTCCTTTTGTCCCCACTGTTTCAACGAAGAATAATCCCAAGAAGAAGTACGTGAAATGTACCGGAAGGGTAAGCTTGTCACCTTCCCAATGTCTCTGTTTGCCAAAATCCAACCAGCTGTTGAAGGAGCACTTAGGGAATCTGTTCAAGAAGACCACAGTCAGTTAAATGCCGCAGCAAAGGTTGTGTTCACAGCAGGCGCAAGTAATGCCATGGGTGGTGCAAGCTTCCATACTCGCTCTCTCTTAGGAAGGCTAGTTCCTAAAGCCGCCAGTTCCAATCTCTCAGCTCCTCCAAGCTTCAACGAAGGTCCATCCAAGAGGCTAAAAGGTCACGGTCCTGCAGGCACGATGAAGAGTTCGAGGCCTTTCATGAAGCACCTTTCTACTACCATTAAGAAGAAGACCTCAGATATCTCTTCCTCAGTTGATTCAGTTACAAATGCTCATCTCAACCCGTTTGAACTGCTTTCGAATGAGGACATCTTAGACATAGCTTAGTCTATTGGAGTGAAAGCTAAAGGGCCACGCTTGGTGCACATTATTAAGGGGCAACAGAAGGATGTAGTTAATCATTCAGATCAACTAGACCGTTCTGTCTAACTGCACAGGCTCACTGATCCTTGGGATCATTCATGTTTATTTTTGTTATTTGCATTTTGTTGCACTATTTTCTCAATGAAGATATCCAGTTGGCATGAGAGAGGGTTGGGCAACCCTGACAAATGCTCGCTCATAAAGGAAGGCATCCGCAGTTGCTCCCCTGCTGTCGTCTGCCTTCAAGAAACCAAACTCAGCAACCATGGGCCTCGAAAGCTCTCTTCGATTGGAGGCAACCTGATCACAAATTGGATTCAGCTAGCTTCCCTCCACAGCTGTGGCAGTGTTCTCTTAGGATGGAATGATCAGCTCTTGGAATGCACGTACTCTGTTATTGACATTTTTTCAATCTCTGCCTCTTTCAAACGCCGACAGTCAAATGAATCCTGGTCGATCACAACAGTGTATGCACCTTTTGATCAGGAAGATCGAGAGCTCTGTTTTTATGAGATTAAGCAAAGAAGAAGCAAGCTTCATGATGCATGGGTCTTGTGCGGAGACTTCAATGTAACTATCTCGGACACGGAGAGGTCCAGGGGAAAAGGTTCCACAAGGGACATGAGATTCTTTCAAGAATTCATCCATGATCTTGCCCTCATTGACCTACCGCACTCTGGCACGAAGTACACCTGGTCCAACCTTAGATCTTCCCCCGCTATGGCCAAGCTCGATCGATTTTTAATCACATCAGCTTGGGACCTCTGTTTCCCTAATTGTATTCAGTACTCCCTACCCCGTTATTCATCTGATCATTGTCCTATTATTTTGGATACCCAGATCATTTCACGACAGGCACACTACTTCAGGTTTGTGAAAGCCTGGCTTGCAAACTCCTCATTTATTCCCGAGGTTCAAGAGTGGTGGAAAAACTTCTCATGTGTTGGCAGCCCGGTAGACATTTTCGCATGCAAGTTGAAGCTTCTTAGGAGGCGCATTCGACGGTGGAGGAGTGATACTTTTGTCCACATCCCAACAAGAAATAAGCAACTTCATGACAATCTCCTCAAGTTGGAGATTGAAGCAGAGCAACTTGATGCACCACCAGACTCCCTAAAGGCTACTCAACAAGAGCTCCAGGATCTCATCAAAGCAAAGGCAGTGTATTGGAGGCAGAGATCAAGAGTGCAATGGATCAAAGAGGAGGATGCCAACTCAAAAATCTTCCACTCAATTGCAAATGGTAGAAGGATGTGGAATTACATTCATAGCCTCAATATTGGTAACACTCTAATAACCTCTCCCTCTATTATTAGATCAGCTTTCGAAAATCACTTTCAGGAGATTTGTGGCACTGCTATGCCATCTGATTTTCGTATTGACTGGCAATCCCTATATCCTTCAAGTGGAGTCAATCCGATGCACCTAGAAAGTCCGTTCACTATCGAGGAAGTTAGAAAGGCGGTGTTTGATATGAGCAGCGATAAGGCGTCTGGTCCTGATGGTTTCTCTATATGCTTCTACCATACTTTCTGGGACACAATCAAGGAAGATTTATTTGCTATGTTGCAATCTGTGCAGAGAGGAGATGCGGACCTTGAAAGAATGAATTATTCGAGCATCATTCTCATCCAGAAATGTGACGGCGCCAGCTATGTAACAGACTTCAGGCCAATTAGCCTGCTTAATTGTTCATTCAAAATCTTCACCAAAATCCTCATCAACAGACTCAGCCCCGTCCTTCACTCCCTAGTGTCATCTTTCCAAAGCGCTTTTCTTAAAGGCAAATCAACGGTGGACTGTTTTATGGTGGCACATGAAGCTATAAACCTCTGCATCCGCAGGAGTTTAGATACGCTCTTGTTCAAGATAGACTTCACCAAAGCTTTTGACACTGTCAGTTAGGAATTTCAAGACCAACTTCTGGTCGCTAGAGGGTTTGGTCCGGCCTAGTGCAAATGGATTCATATGATCTTTAGAACGGCAAAATTATCTGTCATCATCAATGGTGAGGGGGGAAACAAATCAACTGTAAGAGAGGTCTCAAGCAAGGAGATCCTCTTTCGCCGATGCTATTCATATTAGTGGTTGATGTGCTAGCCCAGATGCTCTTCAGTGGTCGGAGAAATGGTGTATTCTCCCAACTTCCTATCAGAGGCGCACCAGCAAACCTGTCCCTCCTTCAGTTTGCAGATGATACTCTTATCTTTTGCCGTGGTGAAGAGCAGGAAATACTCAACCTCAAGGTGACTCTGAAACTTTTTGCTAATGTCTCTGGCCTAGACATCAACTTCAAGAAGTCTTCAATCATTTACTTTGGCAGATCACAAGCCAAGCTTCATGCCTTTGCAACTATCCTGGAGTGTAAAGAAGACTATCTACCTTTCAGCTATCTGGGAATGCCACTCTCCAAGGGTAAACTTAGCAAAAGAAGCTGGCAACCCCTACTCCTAAAGATTGAGAGAATACTGTCGGTGTGGAAGGGCAGAATGCTTTCAAGAGGGAGAAGGTTGTTGCTCATTAATGCAGTCCTTAGTGCCTTACCAGTCTACTTTGTATCCTTCTTTAGACTTCCCCTCTGGGTGATAAAGCGGATTGATCAAATTCGTAGTCGATTCTTTTGGAGTGGCTCAGACAAGGATGCAAGAGGAGTGGCATGCAAGAACTGGAAGGCCATCTGCCAACCAAAGGAGCAAAGTGGTTTGGGTGTTCTAGACTTGAAAGTCTTCAATGAAGCACTATTGTTGAAGTGGTGGTGGAACTTATTCTCCACAGACTCATTATCTAGCCAAACTCTAAAGAGTCTATACTATAGAAGTTCTACAAACAATCTAACTTGCCCACCAACGGCATCCAGCTTCTGGAAAGGGATTTACACCCTCAAAGAACAATTCCTGATCAATGTTCACTGGCAATTAGGCAATGGCAACCACATCAAATTTTGGACGTCACGTTGGCTCCATGGCAACAACATCGTCACCCTCTGTCCCTCTCTTGCTGCTGCAGCTTGGAATCCGTAAGCTGAGGTTCTCTCTCAAGGCTCTTGGCTCAATGGAGTATGGCATTGGCAACCGCAGCTGAACTGCATCTCAACACCATAAATGCGGGAAGAAAAACAGATGCTCATGGCTCTGCTAGCAAAACACCAACCCTCTACCTCTTCTGATCAACCCTCTTGGCGTCTCACAGCAACAGGGGCCTTCTCAGTTAAATTTGACTACAACTTCTTGGTCACCTCTGGACTACGCTCACCTTATTATGTGGCTACGTGGTCCTCGGCGGCGCCTCTGAAATGCAAGATCTTCATCTGGTTATTGAGTTGGGGTAGACTCAATTTCAAAGATTTTCTCCGCTCCAAAGGTTGGCTAGGAGACATAACATGCACAGCTTGTGCGTGTCCTGTCGAAACTGCCTACCACATTTTCTTTGCATGCCCTATGGCCATTTCGACATGGAATTTCTTCACCACACTCTTCAATATACACTCACTGCCCAATGATCTGCATGAATGCTTTACCTCGTGGTGTTTTGGTACACATGCACAAAGACACACTTGGCTTCTCCTTACTATTTCAATTTGCTGGAGTATATGGCTTACTAGAAATGAGCGTGTTTTTTCTGCTAAATCCCTCTCACTGCAACAAATCATTTCTAATGCATTGTTTTGGTTTCGATCCTGGCTAGATGGAATGGATGGCAATAAGAAGAAGCAGGCGCTGATCCGGGAGATTGAGCAAGCAGATGCATAGGATATCTTGCTCAAACAGGCGCTAATGCGTATTGGCCAAGCTGAGAGTGGAGAAGGCAGCTGCTCGGGCTGATGGTACCGTAGACTTATCTTCTTTTGGCAAGCAATTTGTATGCTGTTTTTGGGACGCAATTATAAGTCCATCATTTCATAATGCTGATACTGTGATTTTTTTAGGGATCGATTGTTCGGCAGCTGTACCGATGACACTTGGTCTTATTTTGTAATATGTACTGTTATTATTACTTTTAATATAGCTTTTTGTGAGGTAGGAGATTACCCTACCTTTTACCAGTAAAAAAAAACAATAACAAAATAATAATAATAATAATAATAATAATAATAATAATAACAACAACAATAATAATAATGATAATAATAATACTACTAATAATAACAATAATAAATAATAAATAATAATAGTGATAATAACAATAACAATAATAATAATAATAATAGTAATAATAACAATTGCAATAATAATAATGATAACTAAAATGAATATAATAATAATAACAATAACAGTAATAGTAATAATATCAATAATAAAAAAAATGATGATATGTATCAAAATAGGATTTAAGATTAGCAAATTTATTAAAATGATCCAAATAGTAATAATATAAATAGTCGATCAATTAGGCATAGAAAACAAGTTCAAACATACCATTATTCAAAATAAAGATAATTTTCGATTAGAAAATATTTTAATAGAAGTTCCAAAATAAATTTAAAACAAAATGAATTTATAAATAATCGAAATACAGGAAAATATTCAGAAAAAATGTATTTACGAGAATGGGAGTTACAATTGGCAGTGCTAATTGGGTCATAATTATACTACTAGTACCTAGATTGTACTTCACATGAATTATGTTCTTATCAAAAAAATTAATGCGTTCTACCAAAAAAAAAAAAAAATCAAGAAAAAAAAGTTAAATTCAACTATGCAAATAAATTATCCTGAGGGTTTTTTTATTTTAAATTTTTTATTTTTATTATTTTTTTTTTTTTGGGTTTTAGTGAACAATTCACAAGAGCACAAGAGACTCAGATTATAAGCATTTTTCTTAAGAAAGTCATCTAGATAATACTATTTTTGACTTCATGGAGGTACTACTAAACAATTCAAAATTAAAAGGAACACAAAATTAAAAGGAACACAAAATGTAACATTAAGGGGCATTTGGTACGTGGGAATGTGTAAGAAAATCTCAGATTCTTCCTTTGATTACCTTGTTTAATATGTAGCAAACATAGTTTTGGAAGGAATGGTGGATTCCCCAGAAAATCAAAATCCTTTGTTAGGAAGAATTTCAATTCCCCTAAAAAAACATTTCCATAACAAACAATAAAATAATCAAAAGAATAGAAAAAATCCCCTATTAAAATCATGGGATTGGATGATTCTCATTAGATTTTCATAATAAACAATAAAATAACCCAAAAAAACTAGAATAAAAAAATACAATAATAAAAAATTTCGGGAAATGCAATGTACTATACCAAACGTGATAATGCAATATTTCCGAGAATTTTCGTTCCTATCCTCACATTTTCGGAAATTCTCTCATTCCTGAGAATCTTCCAATCCATGTACCAAACACCCAATAAATATCAATAAAACTGGTACCAAACACCCAATAAATATCAATAAAACTGAGTTTATATATACGGATGGGTTATTCATTTCTTAATCGGGTTGATCCTCAATTAAACTCTACAAATTCTCGAGTATTTCCGTCAATGGATCATGCCCGAAACTAACCCTAATTCCCGTTACCTCATTCAGAGCTTGACATAATATCTTTCGGTGTTAAATTACTAATTAAAATAAGCAAAAACCTCATCCAAATCTACAGGAATCTCTCAGAATGTGTTCCATTCGCACAATAAATATCTAGGATTTTTTTTTTTTTTTTTTAGGACGAGTGGACTTCATGGGCTCCATAAAAATGTTTTGTACTTGATTACCTACTCACATATTAATTTCATTCAAATGGCCAACTTAGTATCTTAATTAAACAAGCCAATGTAGCCATCAGTTGTCCCTTACAGTTAATAATATTCCGAAGTAAAGGGTAGAATATGGCCACCTGTGAGTAGGTAATGTCCCTTAAAATTAATAATATTTAAATTATTAATTAAACCAGTTCTAATCTAGTTTAAATTTGAATTTATTATTATTTTTCCAAGTGATATGGTGTTGTTAAGTAAAGCACAAATGCATCCCTCAACTTTTGAAAGTGAGTTTCACTAATGTTTTAGATGAATTTCGGGCTTACTCGCATCTTATGTCTACTACTAATATGCTATATATTATTAGTACAAACTATATTTGTTGACATGTATAATGTTTTTATAAATTTTTTGGTTAAGCAGGCTCTTATAAGCTTTTCAATATTTTTATTAGCTATTTATGTGCATTTACTGCAATCTACATCAACATCTATATCGACATTATAGCATATAACATGATACTACAAGAAGGGTTAGTCTTACAGTGGGGTTTTACGGTTGCGAAAGCGGAAGCGGCAATCAATAGCTTGAAAGTATCTCAATGAAACTAGCTCGTGGGGCCGATGACAGTATACAGTCGATGATACATACTAAGGTTTCATGGCTTCATTCCCAATGTCAGAGGGAGGGAAGACAAGTATTGAAGAGAGCAACAAGAGAACATCTTTCTTTACATAGGATCTTGATTGATATGGAGATATAATCTATATCATGTGTTGTATATTTCGTAGTCTCAACCCTAGACCTCACCCCTCTATTTATAGGGGGGAGAACAAGAAGAGTATTCATGAGGCAAGAATACATTTCGAATATTATTTTCTCTCCTTATTTATCTCTTGCCATAAGAGGATATACATCTCGCAAAAGTATCTCAGTAAGAACATGAAAGATAGATTCTTTATTTATGGCTTAAAACCATCCTTCTAGAATGATAAACGAAAACACTGTTGTTGTATTAAAATAATAAAAACATTCGAATAAAAAAAATATTTGCATTTGATTTTTTTATTTTATTAAGGGAAAGTTTTGGTATAGCTACCCCACATTTTGCGAGTTAGCAGAAAACCCACCCTATTTTTTTTTGCGGTCTGCTATACTATCGGGATAAAGTGGTCGTGGTTTGTCATAATCCGTCCAAATCGGTTGTCACGTGCGATCACGTGACCATTTCGTCCAGTTTTTAAGGTATTTTTGCCTAAACTACCCCTGTCGGTTTTTTAATAATTAAAAATTATATAATGATTAAATAAATTTAATGGGATTTTATTTTTGGAGAAAATGATCACATAATGATTAAAAAAATTAAAAAATAAACCTCCAATTAACATGTAAGATAGAGAGAGAAAATGTATTATTGTCACTTACTAGAAGGATACAATGGTCCAAACACCTTAATTTAACGAACGATGTCACGCCCCACTTCCCAAAATATGAGAATACGAGCACGTAACAAAGGTCCAGTGAATGATGTGTACATCATCCATAAGCTATAACAGATTAACTCAATAATATGCAAAAGATCACAACCACGCAAGAATAAATAACCACATAAACAATGAATAAACTTCAATAATCCATGAAATAAATCCAAAAAATAATATCCAACATCAGGGAGAAAAGTAAACTTCAGGTCATAACAAAAGTAACGATGTGGGAAAGTAAATAACATGAACGAAATTAAATAATTATAGCAGTCTAATAATTCAGCTCCATTCTCTAGAAGATTTGCTCACCAAGTCCTCTAGTCAAATCTCCTCATATACCTGCAGACTTATCAACTAGAGAATTGGGGAGGGGGGGGAGGGATTGTCTGTTAGAGCAATTTACGGACAGCAAGTAGTAGAAGCAAAGAAGCAAGGAAACATGGTATATCAAGAAAAAATGAATTAGAACAAAATTAAATGTCAATAACTAGGGCTGATAATACGATCAAAAGACTATAATCAAAGATGCAATAATCGAGACAACAATCCATAATCAATTTGATAACCATAATCATGATGAGAATGCAAGTGTCAATCCTAGGTTTATTAGTCTTTTATTATCCTATCTAATGCACGTAATTCTGTGTCTTATATCACCAGTTCGGTGCATGCAAACAATGTTCGTTTAGACTATAGTGGTGAACTCTACAGATCGTGTACTCGGCACAATAATCAATAATCAATAATCAATAATCGATAATCAATAATCCACAATCCATAAAAATAATTAATCGAATAATAATGGACCATTCTCCGAGTACAGTCTCCGATTGTTCACTACCAAGTCGACCCTTGTTATCCTGGCTTGTTATTATTTTATTATACTAAAACATGGACATGCAATGGGTACAAAAGTATCGAGATAATGTCAAGGAGGAGTGTCAAGGCTATGCAATGCATGGTATAACTAATTCTATTCACTAGATACAAAATCAAACATGGTTACACTTAATAACACAAAAACACATATTTTGGACAGTAAGATGTTGCTGTACAAAAACTAACTTTTTCGTTACTACAGAAAAATAAATCAGGTTCTGTCAGGGGTTCTGGAAACTAGACTCTTTGCCGGTTCCAATGCATATTCACACGACATATAATAACTACAGTAGCTAGGTGTATAATTTCATTCTTTACTGGTTTCATATTCAAGTAGTATGTTAGGGTCAAATTCTTATATATACAAGTTGATTGTAAATTCACTTAAATTTTAATAAAATTTATAATTTGGTTCCTAATAGTGTTCAGTAACAACCCGATTAATCCCAAATTTTAATTCTTAAATTTAGTTTACTGTTTCAGTTAATTAAACATGGTAATGTATTTTCAGACTGTATTCTGAAATTCAGACATTACACCACGAGAATCTGAATATCTTGCAATCTATATGTCGGATTGTAAAATCATTAGATGTTATGGCCTTTTGAGTCACGATTCCCCTTATGTAACTTATCCAGTTCCCGCTTAGATAGGTTTTGAATGAAAAGCAGTCATTCAGTTCAAAGGTATAACAATGTAATTAGAGTATTGCGCTGTGAAAGTTCCTGCTGCTAGTCTTTTGCTCTCGAAGCGGGATAGCTGTCCTCTCGCAACCCTGATCCAAGCAATTATCCTTCTGCTGCGGAATCTTCCTTCTCAGTGGGAAAGGAAGCATCCAACTCAGTTCGGGCATGAAAGAGCTCGCCTACCAACTCAATATATCTGGGAGCCAGCATCCCGGCATTTTTATGCATGAACTGAGGCTCTCTGCTAGGCCTCGCCAAGAGCGTTTCCCCTGACAGATGGCATCTAGCCATATGCCCGGATTGAATCCTCTTCTTATGTAAAGTCAGCCTTTTATGGGGGGATAACGTACGTATAGGGGGCGCTCGACTGATAAGGAGAGGAGAAAAGTAGCATATTGATAGGCTAGAGACCTACTTAGTGGTAGACCAATTTGTATGGAGGGATGGAACTAGAGTCTGGAGAATTCAGATCACATTCCGTGAATCGAAAGGGGAAACCCACTCTGGAGTTCCCCCTGAAGAAGCAGGGGCTGCGGTTATCCCTCTCACTGGAAGGCCCACAAAAGCACAAATGAGAGATATAGTCAACCGGGTGGGATTCTTCCTCCGGTTCGCTCCCTCTCGTCTTTTAGTCAATCTTCTCGGTTGCTCAACCGCTTCCAACCATCGATCCAATTATCATACTGAATCGTGAGTGCGGCACGCACCGTTTTCTTTGTTTCGGAGTGGGACTACGTACCACACCACCGGGTGGCTCGCCTGAATGCCGAGTCTTCCTCCAGAAAAAAGCCCAACTATAAGAGAAAGAGAAGACAGAGAGAGTTCATGGATGAGCGAATGGGAGGGATGGTCCTCGAGTACAAGCCTGGGGACCAATCAAGGACTCCCGCTACTGACTACCAGATTTCTGACCCAACAAAAGTCAGGGTTATCTTCCTCGCTCGCCTATGGCTCGCTAACTGCTTTCTTTATTCTTTGCTTCTCAACTTCCGGAAACCTCCAACCTTTTCGAAACTGGGCGCCACTATCCCAGCCCGGATTCAGCCAGGTTCTATTGATCATGTCCCCTTCCGTCTTTCGATCTTGGCAAATAAGTTTCTCACCAGCACCAACTCAGATTTCAATTCTTAATGATGCTGCCCAATTCCTCAGCGTCATTTCTTCTGCTTCTAGCTGCTAGAGAGGTTCCCATTGAAAGAGCTGAAACGACTGAAGCCTTATTATAGATTCTTCAAACCTATCAGCCTGAGCATCTCTTCCGCAATGAATACCATAATTTAGCCAGACTTCACTAAATCAGTCTATTTCTCCTTGAAGCGGGGGAGGCGACTCTGATCTTCGATCAATTAGCCAAGATTTTTACCGGATACGAAGCTCCCAGCCGTCCAGAAATGGGGCAAAAAGAGTCTTTTTGGTCTCATTTTCTTTCTATCTGACAGGACAAACAAACAGGAAGGGATAGTTCTTTCATACCTCCTTAGCCGGGATTGGTACTCCAACAGCTACTACTCATCATACGGATTAGCTCGGGCTGTCTCCTGCAACCCGACAACTGGACTCACCATCGCCGACACGTCAAAATGAACATAATTAGAGAATCTAATATTTTCAATGCAGAGGAGGAAGACAAAATTCAATGGATTCTTGTTTAAGTTAAGCGAGGATAGATTTCATTGAAAAGAAAGAGATTCCGACGTGGATTCGAACCACCAATCAAGCTACTTTCCCTTTAGTAGATCGTGATTTACTAAACAATAGCAAATGCCTGTCTTCTATTCCCCCTAGCCCTGTTACTTATCCACCCGAAGGCGAGTCCAGTTGCAAAGCAGATTTTTGAGAAAATAAATCATATTACTCTTCGCGCTAAATGCAATGAAAGATAGCATGCCCAATGCATCACTAGTTGAAAACGAGTATCTTGTCTTTTCATCGAAATAGTGTTGTCTCTATTCTTGCGCATGCACAAGGCATCTCCTACGATCGCAGACGACGAGATTCCCCCCATCGAAGCCCTATTTCTATATTCAAGCCTGTTCCTAGTCGCTCGGACTCCCCTCTTTCGGGAAGCATCCAGTATCTCAGAAAATGAACATTTCTCTAAGCTTGAAGAGGGAATCAATCGGATCTCTGGGATTGTAGCCAGGGATCGTCAAAAAACCTTAGCTATTCGTTGGATCCTTGGAGCAGCTTTCTTGCTCCTCCCATATATAGGTGCCAACAGCCTTAGTTTATTGATCAAAAACCCAGACTTGTCACTATCAATCGGCGAGGCCTAGTCCCTACGTCACATTAAAAAAGGATGGATTCGGATTCGGATAGGCGAGTGAAGGACGTAGGCAAAAGATTGACTAAGCGAACTAGTACTTTAATCTCGGTAGAGCAAGGAAAAGCCCAGTGCTTGGGTTTGAATCATTTACGGCTGGAATTTTGGTTACCCAGCTCTCAAGGAAGATTGGAAGTAGGTACCTATTACACAATCTCCATTTTTTTAGTAAATGAAGCTCGGCTTGTTGGAAAGCATGATGCATTGGTTGGTTGCGAACAAGATCACGTCCCTCATTATGAGCTTGTACACATGCTTCTAAAGCTACCCTATTAGCTACCGCACCAGGCGCTTCGTTGGTTACAAAGACGTGTTCTGTTCTTGAAACTTCTGATGAGACGGTACGTGCCAAGTCTTCGGACTCATCGGAAGACGGGTTGCTGGTTCTCTGGTTTCGGGTTAGCTTGCTGGTTCGGCTCCTGAAAAGGACATTAGATGTACTGGATTAGAAGGGTCCCCCGAATCTGCTCGTGGGAACCTTTGGTCCCCCTCCTTTTTTTGGAGATGGGGATTGGGCCTTGCTTCCCATTGTCATTGCCATTGTAGCACGTGTGTGGCCCAGCCCATAAGGTCAAGGCCGTCCGATCTTCTCAAATCAATGGCTATCAAAAGCCGTTGCGCGTTAGCACGCTCGTCCGTTGCTTGTTCCCTCACTGCACATTTACAAAAGTGCTTTTAAGTTCTTAGTAGCAGTCGGCGACCTTTTCTTCTTTTATCCACTGACACCCATTATGTGGAATGGGCGAAAATTGAGTTATTTGGATTTCAGACACACAGAGCTATAAATCTTATTTAATATGTTTTAAATAATATTATATGCAGTTAGGTCAAAAATCTGGTTCTTTACTAAACTAGTGCTTAGGCAACAATCTAGGGTCATGTTCTCATATATATAACGGGTCTGGAAAATCATGAATTAATCTTATAAAAATACCAAGGTGAATCATAATCATTTTTAGTAACAACCTAGTTAATTTCAAGTTTTAATTCTACTGTTCACAATTTGTTTTAAATAGAAAATCATGTCAGTTTGTCTCTAGATTACAATCTGGAAATTGAGAACCTAGCAGTACTAAAAATATGATAACCTGAAGTCTATATATCGGAATTTATATCCGTAAAAATTTCTTGAAAATAGATTCAGAGGGCTACAAATATAGTTTACAAGGTTCTACTTATTTATAACAGCATCTGGGTCAAAACTCAAAATAACATCGAATAAACAGCAGGCCGGCAAGTTGATTATTATTAATTAGTAACAAACGGTATACACATTCATATAAATTTATGGAAAATAATTCAACATTAGGTTGGAATTCTACTATTAACAGGACAAATTATTATTTTCATAGCATTAAATTCATGAATCTGGTTATAACATCATATACAACTGAAATACATTCAAATCATCATTCTTATACTTTACGTGCTTCTAGTTTATGTTCGTGTAGTGTATGCATATGGTGACAGATAACAAGGCTTGGGTTTGAGTCAAGGGAATGGCACGAAAGGAATACTAGTACTTGGTTTTGCCGATGAATCCGTAATAGTTATTTTAAGAGGTATCAAACAAAATAAAGATACGACAATTGAAATGAGAACTACTTGCGGAGATCAAATAATTTTTGAACAAGAATAATAATGTCACGCCCCACTTCCCAAAAGAAATACGGAATACGGATACGCGACACAAGTTCAGCGAATGGCTTTCACCATTCATAAGCTGTAAGGATCTTTACAACATGTACATGAATAAGCAGGAGATATACAGGAAATAATCAACCACACATGCATGAATAAATTATCATAACCAACAAGATTACTTGAAAGCAAGAATACTTAATCTCAAATAATCAGGTCTGGAAACAAGTTATAAATTCTGGGACAAAAATACCCAATACAAAATCCATGTAGCAAAATACAATTTATTCAAAAACATGAAATAAACTCAAGCAAGAAACTCCAGCCAGTCTAGAATACTTGGTCACTTACTCCCTCGGGCAGCTGATCACCAAAGTCTGCAAGTTTAACAAATTGCAGAAAGAGGAAAAAGAAATAAAACGTCTGTCAATGCAAGTTACAGACCGCTTGTATTGCAGGCAACAAGTACAGAAAATGAATAATAAAGATACTGAGTAGCAGCAAGAATAAGTGCTGAAGTAAGCATAGAATGGATGTGACAGCAAGGTAGAATATCTAACTCCTAATCAAGAAACAGAATCAAGTGACATGATAAGATAACAGGTGCACGTAACATGTGACAAGTATCAGATAGCATGCAAGGAGGTAAACATATAACAAGTGTCAGGTAGCATGTACAGGTAACGAAAATATGCAGGTGATTATGTTATTCTCAAATCTTGTATTTAATCCTATCTAGGTAGCACTTCATGCGTCCCAAATTTTACCACATGGTTGCTACATATATGCAAGTTACGTTTAGATCTAGTTTCTATAGGGCCATGTACTCAGGTGTCATGTAACAGGCAACAGGCACGAATCACGTAATCGTGAAATCGCGGAATCATGTAATCAAGAACAGGCATGAATTATGTAGTCATGAAACATGGCATCATATAATTATATAGTAAGTAACAGGCATGAATCATGTAATCACGAATCATGGCATCATATAATCAGGTAGTAACAACATGCATGAATCATGTAATCACGAATCATGGCATCAAGTAACGGGAAATACTGCCTCCTTCTAAGTATACTTACCTATATTGTCCACTACTACGGTCTTTCCCTTAACCCCAGTTTAATTACTGGTTATTATTATTAAAGTAGGCATATACATGCACAAACAGGATAAGAAAGCATGGCAAGAATGAGAGACAGGTTCAGGTCGGACAGAAACATGCACGGGTGACAAACAACTCATAATAGACCAGGACAATGAGACTTTCAATTCTGAACAACAGGACAATGCTGTACCAAATCTGAGATTTCCGTTACCACAAGAATGCAAATCCAGATCCGTCAAAAAATCTAGAAACTAGACTCTCAGCTGAATCCAGTTCATATACACAAGTCACATAACAAGTACAGCGACAAGGTTCAAAACAGCGTTTTACACAGAATTCATGTATAGCCAGAAATCGCAAAGTTGTATTTATCAACATGAAAATAGCATAAAAACTTACTGATTAAATCTAAGAAAAATCTGGAAGATTCCCTAGAATGTATAATATCAGCAAATTAATTTTCATAATATTCCATTATAGATAGCATAGTCAAATAAATTCGGAAAACAGAAAGATACAACAAGTTTATGAATTTGAAATTTTAGACAGCAATACTAAAACAGTGATAGATCACAAAATATCCAAATCCGTCAAAAGGGTAGTAAAATAGACAAATCATGAAACATTTCATATTCACAAAATTTTAATCAACAGCGACTGGAATCAGGTTGAAAATAGAGTTCTTTACTGAACAACATGCAGTTTAAAAATATATTGGTTTGTTCACAAGCATGGAATAAATTATAAAAGTCATTAAATAAATCTACAAAAATTAGGGGTTGACCCAGTCATGTCTAGTCATACTCAGAAAAATATTGAATCCAAAATTTACTTTTAATACCAGTTTAAAAATAATTAATCATACAACAACCTCATGAAACAGAATCTGGAATTTTCAACATAACTGTAGTAAAACAGCAATAACTCACTCATAACAAATCGAAACTGAGACCTATCGAAAGTTCTGAAAAATAGACAACGAGGCCTACAAATCATGTTCACAAAATAATTTGATTTACTAACCTTAACCAGGTCTAAAATACTGAACCAAAACAAAGCAACAGCAAAACGAAATCTCTTCTTATGCGTTTAACTGAACAACTCATATGCAATAAATATAAATTAGAATATAATGTAAAAAAATGATATATTAGATATTCAAAATAACAGGGTATGGGTAATTAATAAATCTACTACAAGATAACACAACTAATACACCAAGCATGCAATGAATACACATCATATCATGGATCACGAAGAACATATATACGTGCATCAAGAGTCTAGATAGATCTAGATTATTTTCATGTCGTGTGTGTGAAAACTAAGTATAATGGATCAAGACTACGGATGGGTCAAACAAATGGAGTCAAGACTTAACAAGAGATCTCATGAGAACAAATCCAAAAACAGAAGCGAGACTATAGGCGGTATTTTGTACTTGTATATACAACAAAAATTATGCAAGTTACTTGCCTGAGAGACGACGAATCCGACGGGAAGAACAGAATAACGGGAATGGATCCCGGCACATGGCAATGATTGGAACGGGTCTTGATGAGATGATCAAGATCAAGATGATCAGATGGCTGAGATCCAAGAGCTGATGATGATGGAGATGATAATCACAATCATGATAAGTCGATCGGACGGCTCAGATTCTAAGATCAAAGTGATGATAAAGATCAAATCAAACGGACGGTCCAGATCAAGGTGATCATGATCACGATGAAAGATCAGATGGCCCAGATCTCCCTGATGATGAAGATGATGATGATGATCAAGAGGAGATCGAACGGCAAGGATTCAAAGTGATCAACTCCCGATCAAACAGTAATGGCACTGGGGCTTCGGCTGCTTGCTGTCGACGGGATGGACCAGGACAGGAGCGCAGGGGTGCGGCTCGACGGCGACTGCATCGGGCTAGGCTAAAAGTGAGGATTGCCGAGGTGGATGACTGACGGAGGCAGCGGCTCTGTTCCGAAAGCAAAACAGGGGAGGGATTGTTGCTGATGATCGGGGATGGGATGGAGGTAGTTGCTGTCGAGGTGGCTCGGGTTCAGGTGGAGTGCAGTCGAGGATAACGGTGGTTGGGGGTCGACTGTGGTGACGAGGGCGGAGCGCATGAGCGAAGGAAGAAGATCGGTTGCAGGGGCATAGGCGGTGGCAATGGTGACTCGAAGGTGGGTTCGACGAAATGGAGGAGGACGAGAGCAAGGGTGCTGACGTCAAAGTCGAGCGGGACGGAGGAGAAGGTGGGGATGGGTTCTGAGGCTGTGGATTTTGAAATGAAGCAGAGGAAGATGAGAGAATGTTTAGGCGGCGGGGATTAAGAACGTAATTAGGGTTAAGATAGATTAGGGTTAAGTGGGGGTGTTAACAGGGTATTATATAGGAGGTAATTAGGATAATGGGTTAAAGGGTAAACGGGTATAGGGTTTAAAATCCAATAGGGAAATAAAATAACCAATAAAAATAAGAAAAAATTTTTGGGGACATCAATAAGAAAAAAATTGAATAAGGAGAACAACAAAATTTGCAGAAAATTAAATTAAATAAATTGGGAGACGAAAGTTGAGTTGAAAGCAAGAAAATAAATTTGTAAAATTAAATATTCAAATTATAGTGGTTCATAAGGGACGATGAGGTACACCAATAAATAATAATACCAAGAAAAATACAATACAATTATAACAGTAATAATAATAACAATTATACGGTGTCTTTCAAGGGAGGATCAGCCTCTAACTCTAACTTAAATGCTTTCCTTAGCAATTTTTGTAACGTACAAGACTGGGTGTGGGCTTTCAATTGTTGCTCCAATGGGGAAGTGGTTATTAATTGTCCTTCCATTAAAATTCTGGAGGATCTGGTTGCCAGCAACACTATTTCCATTGGAGAATTCCACTTATCCGTTCGTAAATGGATCAATCGTGGTATCCCCCCGCCCCCTTGATTCCCTCTGCTGTTAAGGTAATGTTGTTGGGTTTTCCCCCGTTCTGTGAATCTCACCGCGTTGTTTCTGATTTGACTAAATGTGTTGGTGAGTTACAACACATCTCCTCCTCTACTATGCTGGCTTCAAGGTGTCTGCAAGTCGATGCTGATTTCTTTTGCCCGTCGGTGAAAGATAGGATTGAATCTGACTCTTTAAGAGACCATAAAACTTCGTTTCTTGTCTCGATCTTTTATCAAGATAATGCTGTTGTTCTACCGTCTCTAGCTCTCTCGCCTCTTGCAGCTTCCAATCCCCCAGGAAAATCCTCTACTTTACCCAGCTCTTTCTCCGTCAGTACCTCTTCTCAGTTGACCACTCCTTCATCCAAGTGGAGGAGGTCTCACAAAGATCAGCCCAAAAAAAATCTTCCATTCCAGCACAGAACGGTTAGCGCACCCTCCAAACCCAAAATCTCTCCTTCTAAAGCTCCCAATTTGGTCTGGATTAACCCAGATTTGGTTGCGGGGAAATCCCTATCTACTCATCAGGGGGCTATGACTGATCCTACTCTTAAGCCCCCTGTGCAGCTAGCCATTTCGGATCATCTGACCTCTGTCCCTCCAGTGCCCTCCATCTCTCTTCCTGTTAAGCAAAATCCAGCAGATGCTTCCGAGAAGTATCCCGTTTTTGGTAATAGATGCCATGAAATTTTTCATTGCTATTTATGCCATTAGAAAAAAATGAAAAGGAATGTATTTTTGCAAACAAATGATCGAATGAATCATGTGTAATTAATAAAACAGAAGTTCTTATAAAGCAAATGATCATTGTGAAATACGGGTTTACTGTAAATTTTTAAGTAGATTGTGACTTGAAAAGTTTTGTTTCAAAAAGAGAAGAAAATTTATTTTTAGACTTGAAAAATATCGCAGAGCAGCCGACTGATCACATTTAACAGTCGACTGGCCTGATCGTTTATTTTTTTTTATTTAAAATTCATAGTGGAACAGCCGACTATCCATATAAGACAGTCGACTCCTCTGAGTATTTTATTCTCGAGCTTTAGAAACTCGCAGAATAGCCAACTTGTCATGGTTAACAGTCGACTGCCCTGGACATTTTTATTTTTAAGTTTAAGAACATCGTAGAACAGCCGACTGGTGATCTGTGACAGTCGACTTCCCCGAAGTTTTAAGTAAATCTGTATTCTCTTTGTGAGATAATTTCTATGACCTATGTCTTAGTATAAATGAGATTTAAGATGTTTTTTTTTACAAAGAGGAACTTATTTTGATTATTAACTTTTTATATAAAGGAAATTGAAGGGATTGTTTAAGAAATTTAAGATGAAATTTTGGTAATGAGAAATTTGAAAGGTATGAATTGTGAAACCTATTGAAAATGTGAACTGTGGAATTAGAATGGATTGAAATAGAATTATGTGAGTTTATAAACTAGTGAATGTGACATGTTTGAAGAATTTCAGTTTTTCAAGTATCTATGCATTGAATTATTGATTGTGATGAATTATGAAAGATGTGAATACATGAATACTATGCTTTTGAAACATGAATAGTGATTAATCATGAAAAGGTCTTATGAGCATGACATTGTAATTATGAGTTGAAATTGAGAATTAGGGTATAGCCGAGCCTTATACCGGCAGAGAAATGAATTGAAATGGAATTTGAAATAAAAAGACCAAGACTTGGAACATTTTGAATAAATGGATAAGACTGGTATAGTGGGAGTGCTACATTCTAAGAGATTGATTTTATTCATGATTCAATTAAATTAAGGATTAGATACATAGTGAAGATGTGATGAAAGTAAGAGAAAAATATTGAGTATGAGGGCCATTGGATTGGCGGCGTGAGAGTATTCACAGGATGTCCCATGATGAGTCATGATAGGGCGTGGATACGGCTCCAGAGTACCGTTCCGGTGGCGACGCTCGTGGGGTGTTTGACGACTACGGGTGGTGTCATGTCTATGGTAGGAGCTGAATTACCACAGGATACCTGCATGATGAGTCATGTGTCAGTGCGTTGGGATTCCCTCCAGGGCGCCTAGACATGAGTTCGTAGGTCAGAAAACATCTAGGATACTTACCGTAGTTACAGTAGTAGATTAAGTCATGGCGAGGGATTGAACCCTATAAGATGAAGAACGATTAAGGGCTTGCCCTCGGACCTATGTAGTATAGGATGCATAGAATCCGAACAAGTGCGCATTAGTGTCATATAATATAAATAATTGCATTAAGGACTAAGTGCACATTCACAACACGACAACAATAGAATAGTCCATTTAGCTTTGTTTGTGACAAGTTTGTGTTTGTTAAGAAATGAGAATCGTTATACTGTTTCCGGCATAGAGAGGATGACCGTGTATATTATTTCGTCAGTTGAATGAAATGACGTGCCCACAGTTTTATATGCAGGGTAAAGATGATTGACAATTGAAGTATACATGCTGTGCAAGACTGATTTAAATGTTGTTTCATATAATTTATTGTAATGTTGCCTCCGCTGTGATAATGTACAAGTGTAAATGTAACTCTGATGAAAGAAAAGTTTTTATTTCCTTGTAAAATTGTACGAAAGAATGTAAAGATCCTGTGGAACTCGAATTCAGTTGTATTTTGGAATTCGGGGTGTTACACGGTAACACCTCTTTCTTCCACAACTTTGCTTCGCACCGTCAGTGATGCAATCGTATTTCCTCTATCCTTGATAATGACAATGAATTATCTTCGGAATCCGATATCCATGCATCTTTCCTTCGGTTCTTTAAAGATCTGTTGGGATCTAATAATCATCGTTCTATCCATTTAGACTGGCAGCAGCTGTATGGGCAGCAGTCGCACGATCTATCTAGCTTGGAACCTTCATTCACCTTAGAAGAGATCAAGCAGGCGGTGTTCTCTTTGAAAAGTGATTCTTCCCCAGGTCCGGATGGCTTTCTAGCATTCTTTTTTCAACAGTTTTAGGATTACCTCAAAGATGATCTTTTTAAAATGTTCTCTGATCTGCATCAAGGGAATTTTTCCTTTGATAGGATCAATTATGCGCACATCGTCCTCATCTCCTAATTTTGGGGTGCAAATTTGGTCTCTAACTTTAGGTCTATTAGCTTCCTTAGAACAACTTTCAAGATCATCATGAAAGTGCTCCCATCTCTTCTTAGTGCCATTATCTCTCCTTTGATTGATCCCATGCAATCAGGATTCATTAAAGATCAGCTTATCCTTGATAGTGTGGCATCGGCCCAAGAAATTATTTCTGACTGCCATAGATCAAATTCAGAAGGTATCCTGTTAAAATTAGACTTTCAAAAAGTATATGATAATGTAAGCTGGGACTTTCTTCTTGAAATTCTTTTTCACTGTGGTTTTGGCCCTAAATGGATCGCTTGGGTCAAATCCAGTCTTTTTACTGAACTTCGTCCATTATTATCAATGGGATGGAAGGCCACAAGTTCAAGTGTAAGCGTGGTCTTCATCAAGGTGATCCTATTTCCTCCCTGTTATTCACTCTAGTTGCGGATGTGTTCAGTAAGCTGCTTCGTAATGCGTGGGAAGCTGGTGTTATGGAAGGCCTTGGTAGTTCTTGTAGTTTTCGTGGAGTATTGAATCTCCAATACGCTGATGATACTATTATCTTTGCGAAACCCAACGGATGCACTTTGCGTAACCTGAAGTTACTTCTCTATGTCTTTGAAAGTGCATCAGGATTGGCCATTAACTTTCAAAAGTCTTCTGTTCTTTGGCATGGTGGTTCCCAAAACCGGCAAACAGAAATTGCGCAATTCTTTAATTGTGGCTCGACCTCCTTCCCTATCACTTATCTAGGTATCCCTTTGTGATGGGGAAAGCTTCATAAAGCTGATTGGTTGCCGATGATTGATAAGGTTGAATCAAAACTCAACCGGTGGTCTGGAAAACACCTATCTCACGGGGACAGACTCATCCTCGTTAACTCCACTCTCTCCTCTATCCCTTTATATATGATGTCTTTCTTTTACCTTCCGTCGTGGGTTAATAAGAGGATTGATCGTATCAGAAGAAACTTTTTCTGGTCAGGGTTGGATTCGTATAAAGCTAGCACTCATCTTTGCAACTGGAAAATTATCTGCACCTCTAAGGCAGCTGGTGGTTTAGGAGTTCTTAATCTCAGACACCAAAATTTGGCCATTTTAGGCAAATGGTTATGGAGATTTCTAAAATAGGAGCAGCTGCCTTGGGCGCGCATGATCTCTTCCAATTGTTTTCACTGTACCAATATGTGGGATTTCCCAGCCTCCCTTCCTCGTAAATCCTTTTCATTCTGGAGTGGTGTCTGGAAAGTAGCCAGCCCATTTCAATGTGGGTTAGTTCATCAGTGCGCTAATGGCGCAAAGACTAGATTCTGGCTTGATTTATGGTTTGGCGACATCAAACTCGCTAATGCGTTTCCTAAGCTCTATCAGATGGCGACCAACCCCTCTACCATGGTTTCTGATTATGTTATTATTATCAATAACCAAAAGTTCTGGTCTATCCCATTCTCGGACGCTCTTCTTCTGCCTCTTCAGATTGAGCTTCAAGAGCTTTTTGATGGTATTAACCTTTATACCTGGCACCCAGTTGAAGACTTCAAATGGAGATGGACCCGCTCTGGTAACTATTCGGTTAAATCCTTCTACAACTTTCTGAATTTCGGTGGGATTGTCTCCCCGAGTGCTAAGCCATTGTGGAGCAGCTGTGCTCCTCTCAAATCTAAAATTCTGACCTGGCTAGCGCTGAATAATAAGCTTCTTACTGTGGAGGTACTTAACAAGATGAACCTGGTGGTAGGCCAGTTGTGTGTTTTGTGCTCTACTCGTCATGAGGATGCCGATCATCTCTTCCTTAAGTGTGCTTTTATTCAACCTCTTTGGATGATCGCTGTTACCGCCTGGCAAGTACCGTGTTTCCCCTACGAATTCTCTTCTTGTTGGAAGTATCAATCCCTCAGGAAAGAATTTCGTAAATCGTGGTTTCTTTCTATTATGGCGATTATTTGGGTTATTTGGACGGAACGAAACAAACATATTTTTTCGCAGTCCACTTCTACGATTGATTGCATCATCGATGAGTTCTTATTCTATTCCAAATTTTGGCCCTTCAGTTTAACGTTGGATAAAGTGTCTGCATTGCATTTAAATCGTCTCGATGAGGCATTTAGTTTTTATTGTTCTAATAATTGTTAATCTTGCTTTTCTTTTGTAGCTTTTAATTAATTCATGTTCCCTTTTCTTTGCAGACCTGAGGTAGTGGTTATGGTGTAGGGACTTCCTCTTGGAGGGCCTGCTGTTTCAATTTTGAAGCGGGTCATTAGGCTCGGTTTGTTTTCTCACTATCCAGTTTGTTTTGCTATCTTCTGTTCAGTGCAGTTCGTGTTTTGAGCACGATTGGTTGCCTCCTCTTCTTGGCCTCGATGGTCTGTGTGGGGGATCTCTTGGGTACTTCTTAGCATGCTTTTGTAAGGGGCATTTTTTGGTTTGTTTGTGGAGTTTTCCCTGTCAGTATGCGGGGATGTATAGGAATTTACTATTACTATGTTTTTATGTTCTTAAGTTTGTTTTGTTCTTGTGTGTGGTTTCATACTATTTGGGTTCTCTTTGGTTTGGGCCAGCAGGTGGTGGTTCTGGTTGGTAGTTTCTTGCCCTTGTATTGGTAGCCGAGCTCGTCGTGGGTGGCCGCGCATTCGGCCTGAGTGGCACCCTGGGGCTTTGGTGGTGGTTTGGGGACACCCTGGGGATTTTGTGTGTTGTCCTTTGGGGAGCCCTCCTTGGATGGCTTTAATTTGCATCCCTTCGTGGTGCTTTCCTCTGTTTGTTTTTGGGTTTTTCTGTTGGTGCTCAGTTGTTATTTTCCAATTTTTTGGTGGCTTCAGGCTTAATCGTCTGCTGATCCTCTTCTACTATTATGCTGGTGTGGTTTTTGGGTGGTTCTGTCTCGTTTTGGGTTGGGTTTGCCCCAGCATGAGAGGTGGTTTTTTTTTCTTCTTTTTTTCTTGCTCTTAGTTTTACCGTTTAATTATCTCATGTCTATGTTTGTTCTTTTTATCGTTTTGAGCGTAACGTTGATTAAGATGTTGGCTGCTTGTTTGTTCAAGTCGGAGCTGATTTCTGGTTCTTTATATTATGGGCTCTTTATTTTCTTTGTGTGGATCCCCCCTGCGGTTTTACACCGCAGTGAGTGTGGGTGGTTTTGCGCGGTCTTGCTTTGGTTGATACTGCTATTATATGAGCTAGCAGACTTTTTGTGCCTCTTCTCTGGTTCTTGTTACTCCTCTTTTGAGGTTAGGGTTTGGCCCAGCACAGTGCGCGCTTTGCAGTGCCGTCTTCGATTTGTGCTTTTGTGGGTGTTGCTTAGGGATGTGCGAGCCGTTTTCTGGAGGCTGATTCCTTCGTGTTGGCGTGGTTGGCTCTTCCCTACGGGGCCGTGCTTGTTTATTGCTGAAGGTGGGCTTCTAGCCAGTTTTCGGAGGCCTTCGTGGGAAGAGGCTATTTTGCGTTGGTTTGCCTGGGGGCATGTCAGTGGTCGGATCTTTACCGTTTGTATTTCGGTCTTATTCTTTTTCTCCGTTGTTTTCCTACTGTTCAATACTGTTTGTTGTTTTACTTCTGTTTGTACTATTTTCTCGTTTTACATCTTGTAAAATGGGTCTTTGTATGCACTTTATTTTATTGCAATATATTATTGGGGCTGGAGCTGTAAGGCTCTATCCGTGTCATAAACAACAACAACAACAACAACAACAACAACAACAATAATGATATACATATCAAAATAGGATTTGAGATAACAACAACAACAACAATAATAATGATATACATATCAAAATAGGATTTGAGATAACCAAGTTTATTAAAATCCAAATAGTAATAAAATAAAATATAAATATTCGATCACTTAGAAATAGAAAAAATAAAGTTAGAACATATTATCATTCGAAGTAAATATAATTTTCGTTTCGAAAAGATTTTAATAGAAGGTCCAAATCAAATTTAAAGCAAGAAATGAATTTATAAATAATCAAAGTACAGAAAATATTTATTTACGGGAATGGAGGTTACAAATAAACTAGTTCAAGGGAAACTTGCCATATATACAACGATTATTCTGAATGCGAATGAATAACGGGAATAAGAGTCCTGACGGTAACACACGATAGCGAAAGCGACGAGGGCAGTGCAACACACAATAAGAACAACAGCGGCAACACAAAAGACAAAGGTCCAACAGCGATAATAGCAACAAGAAGTGGCAGCAGCTGGGTCGGCTACGACAGTGTGGGGGCAGGAAACAAGGGGTTTGGTGTTCGGTGGCGAGGTGCTGGCGGTTGCGGGGTGGCGCTCAGGGGATGGAGAGCGGGGCGAGGAGCGACGGGTGCTGGGGCTTCGGGGATGGGATGCTTCGGTCGGTAGCGATGGAGAGGGGAGGCACTGATTGGTGCAAGCGATGAGTGGGATGGAGGTGGAGACGGGTTTGCGAGCGGGTGGTCGTGGGAGTGGAAACTGGAGGGGCGACAAGGGTTGCGGTGGAGAGAGACAGTCAGAGTCGGGAACGAAGAAGAGGAAGGAGAAGGTCTGGAGCGGCCGTAGGAGAAGAAAGGTTAGGTTAATATAATTAGGGTTTAGGGATTAATTTGTATTTATAGGGGATTAAGATGAGGGTTTGGGTTTGGGTAACGGGTTTGGATTTGGGTTAGGATCCAACAAGAAATTGGCTAAAAAATAATATAAATCAATTAGTGTGTTTATTAAATACCCAATACACAAAGATAATAAAAATAAAATAGTGTGCCCAAGATTCTCAGGGTTCAACATAGGAAGATATATTGATTGAAAAAATACAATTGGGTTGAAGATGAATAACAATATTTATCATCAAATACTCAGATTACAGGAATGAGAAGAGAAAAGAATTACAAAAGAAAATCTGAAAAAAATCGGAAACAGGGGTTACAAAGGAAATGACCATATTGTTAAGAGCAACTACTTTAGCCCGATAGTATTACAAATTGAAGAAAGAAAAAAAGGTGGGGTGATATTGTTGCAAACTCGCGAAAAATGAGGGGGGTTTACTAAAATTTTCCCTTTTATTAAAGATGAAAATTTGGATCTTTCATACACTATCGAATTATGCACAAGGACTTCGGCAGCTACATTTTGAGTTTTTTTATCAAAGTTTGTTCTGCTGTCTTTTCGTTAATGAATCATGACAATAGTAGTCGTCTTTTGACAGCCCCATCAATCACCACCAAACCCTCAACCCCCACCACTACCAGCATCTCCTAAACACCATCTTCCCCTGCCTCTTCCTCCCCTACCATCCCTCACCCCTCCACCTACCTCTTCCTCCTCTACTCAACTCCTACACCAAACACCAACACCACCACCTTTCTCTTCTGCCTTAACTACTATAACCCAACAACAATTTCACCTACACCTTCAACTTTTGGTTTTAGCAAAGACAAAGTTCCCACAACTAGCTGCACTGGTATCGGAGGTGAGCTGATGCTTTCGGAGCTAGAGTAGAGCGGTTGTGGGCCCAACGAGAGGGTCTGCCACCACCTCAATCCTCCTATCACCGAGCACCCCCCCCCCCCCCCCCCCCCACACCCACCAAGCCACTAATGGCGTTAACTCAGGCCCTCTCCCTCTCCCTCCACCACCACCACTACCTCCACCCCCACCTCCTCCACCAACTTCAGTACCCAATCCAATGGTTGCCCCCCCTCTGCCCCACCACCCCCACCAACCGAACAACCCCCTTGAGGGGGACATTAGGAGGCTCAGACAAGCTCTATCCCACGCGCGTGCACACCAGAGTGCGCATCAACGACAGCATGGGATAAACAACAGCCATCATCGCCTCGTAGAGTTTCTTCCCAGGGGATGGGCGCATAGAGGGGGTCCTCCTACTGGCCCTTTCGAGCAGAAAAGAACCCCCCCCCCCCCCCCCCCCCCCCCCCCCCCCCCCCCCCCCCCCCCCAAAGACCATCGCCGCCCACACAGAGAGGGGAGCGATCAATGGTACCATGATCACCATCGTCACCACCAACCGTCTCACCCTCACTGGATCCTTCACCCCCAAAAATACACTAACTATGCCAAAACCTCTGCACCCAGTCACCACCACAAATGTAACCCCAGTTTTTCATTTTGTGTATTTTTGAGTGTATTGTTTTCATTTTGGTGTTTTTCTTCTTGTATCTTTTTCTTGGACCGTATATTGGACCTTTTGTTTCAATATATTTATTTTTATTGTTTGTCATCTTTTTATTTGAATTCTTGATTCGGTTGTCTCCTTTTGATTCGTCTCTTTTGTTCGTGCCATTATTTTTTTGGATTCTCACTGTTAAATTTATTTTTATTTCCATTTTGTTATTTTAATTCACTCATTTGTGCCCTATCACATTTTGGATCTTTATACCCAAACTCACACATATACCCAATATCCACCTAAAAACCCATTAACCCATTTTAGCTTTATAATTAAACATATTAATAACTACCCTTATCCTAGTCAAAACCCAAAACCATCAGACCCGTTTACCATTATTTTCTAATTCACCTAATTCACTTCAAAACCCATTCTAATAGCTAATACCCATTAATTACCTATTATATCCTATACTGTTTTTATATCAATCTCAACCCATTTATTCCATTAACCTACACCCTACCCTGTTCCCTTATACACCAGACACCCATTTTTTTAACCCATTCCTATACCATTATCTGATAAGTAGAGTCCCCCAACCCGTTAATCTCTACCCACCCGATTTACCAACCCATTAAAGCACTGTAGCCGCCTCAAATTTCCCCCCTCTCTAACCCTAATATACTTGCCCTGTTTATATAATCCAGTATATATATATGCACCCTATAGAAACCCATGATCTGTTTTCCTTAATCCCGTCCAGCCGCAAACCCCAAAGTCCCATCCGAATTTCCTGTACCCCCTCCTCCGACCCTCTACCCTGCATGCTCTCCCCAGTCCACGACTCTGCCGCAGCCCGCAGCCCCTCTGCGCTCAGCCCACAGCGAGACAGGACAGCGACAGCGAACAACGCCCGCTGCCATTGCTTCCTTGCTCCTTCTCTTATAGCACGTGGGTGGTTTTGCACGTGTTTCGGTGTTTGTAAGTATTGGTGTGTTCGTGATTCCGTTCGTAGTTGCGTGCCGTGTTCGTGAGTCCGTTCGTTGTTCGTTGCTCTAGGAATCCGTTCCCGTTATTCTTTTGGAGTCGTTTCTCATCATCGGTTAAGGCAAGTAATTTGTACTCCAATTTCTTTGTTTAATACAAGTCAAAAATACCGCTTATAGTGTAGTTGGGTTCTACAGACAATTTGTATGTGAATTTCCTTGTTGATTTTGTCTCTATAGTGAAAACTTGACCATAGTTGCCTCACGACACATATGACATGAGTACAACTTAGGATTTACCGTATATTTAAGGTGATCGAATATGTGAGTTAGTTATGAGAAATTGTGTGTTTGTTGGATCCTTTTGACATACTTGTTGTGGACATTTAGTATACCATATTTCATGTTGTTTGGACACTTGGTAGACTCTAATTCATGTTTGGTTAGGTTTCGATCAAGTTTCGTGTGATTCGTATTGGTTTTGTTCCTAAAGGAAATTTTGTGTTTCGTCGATAATCTGTCTTGATCAGTAATTTAGACCATATTAAGGTTAGAATCTTAATTTCAGTATAAAACATGAGTTTTAGAGGAATTTGTCTTCTTTCCAACCTCTCTGACCTTACTCAATTTTGTTTTCGTATGTGTGAGATATGACTGTTTTACTACAGAGGTGTCGATCAATTCCAGATTTCGTTTATTGATGATTTTGATGACTAAATTATTTTGATACTTGTGCTACACATATTATTTTGATCTAAACCTTTGGTCAGTATTTCTATATCTATCTATGGATTATCCAGAATTTTGGTGGATTTTATTGATGAGTTTTATACGCCGTTTCATGCTTGTTTATGAAAGCTGTACTTGCTGTATTTTGCTCGCTGTTTTGTAAAGAATTGTATTTTCACCCTAATTCCTTCCACTGTATGGAAAATATTTATGAAATATGAAAGTTAGATTATTTTGTCTATTTGCATCTCCCTTTGACGGATTTGGATTTCGTTTCATGGTTTGCGAGATATTACAGTTTTCGTACAGCAGTGTTGGGAATTCCAGATTTGCCAAACTATCGCTTCTTGATATTTTCTGATTTTTATTGACTGAACTAACTTTACTGGAATATTATGAAACTCTATATTCTGATACTAGACATATAGGGGAATACCCCAGATTTTTTCTTAATTTATTTGAGAAGTTTTAGTGCTGTTTTTCTGACTGAGAATTCATTTTACTGATTTCTAACTGAACGTAGTTTCTGGATTCAAACCTGTTTTGAGTTATGATGTTGTGAATTATTATATGACTTATTTATATTTGCTGGATTCAGAAGGGAGTCTATTTTTCAGATTCTTCGACGGATCCAGATTTTCATTTCTGTAGCCACAGGAGTCCCTATTTTAGTACAGTAGTGTCTTGCTGTTCTGAATTAACATTTGCATGATTCTATTCCTTTATGAACTGTATATCATCTGTACCTGTTTATCTGTCACCCTGAACCTGTTACATGTTTATGCCATGCTATTATCATTCTGTTATTCTACACATACACATCTGTTTGCTAATAATAACAAAATAACCAAGCCGAGGTTAAGGGATAGATCTAGTAGTGAAAAATATAGAAATGTGTACTGAGAAGAGGGCCCATGTTCCCTATCTGTTACGTGTTCATGGTTACATGATTCAAGACTCTGTTATCTGACCCTGTCTACATTACTTCCTATAGGAAGGTGTAGAGAAGAAGAGAACCACTAGGTTCTATCTGTCTGTCTGATCTGATTATCTGATATCTATCTGTCTGAACCCTGAGTACACTGCCCTATTGACTCCACTATGAAATCTAAAGCAAAACTATTTGAATGTAGCAACCATATAAGGTGGGCTGCATGAAGTTCTACCTAGATAGTAATCACACAAGACTTATAAGAACATAATATCTGTATTCTGTTATCTATATCTATTCATCTAATATCAGTTATCTGATTATCTGTTATCTGTCTGACTATCATCTGACACTACTATCTGTATATCTGTCTGTATGCCATCTGACACTTGACACTTGACACATGTTATCTGTATCTGTTAGTATACCATGCTATCTGATTTGTTTTCCTGATTCATGTTAGTTATCACATTTCTGTTGACACATTTATACCATACTATGTTGTTCTGTTATTTTATATTTGTTATTAGTTAGTTTTCCCCATGTACTTGTATCATACATTATAAGTGGCCCGTAACTTGCATTGACGGGTACTTGTTTTCTTTTTCGTTCTCCCTGCAATTTGTCAAATTGCAGATTTTGGTGATCAGCTGCCCGATGGAGTATGTGATCTAAAGTTCTAGTTGACTGGAGCTTTTGCTATCTTCATTTATTTCCTGTTGCTCATTTTAAACAATGTATCTGTTACTTGGATTCTTTGTGTTTGGGCAGTATGACCCAGGATTTTTGACTTGTTTAGATCTGATTTATTTGAGATTAATACATTTTGTTTCAAGTAACTTCTGTTGGTTCATTAATTCAATTTTGCATATGTGTGGTTGATTCTCTTGCTTTCGACTCTGATTATTTTGTGAGATGTTGTAAAGATTCCTGAACAGCTTATGGATGATGAAAATCATTCGCTGGGCCAATGTTACGTGCTCGTATTTCGTATTTTTGGAAAGCGAGGCGTGACAACAAACCCCAAAGACCATCACATTTTACTCAACCCCCAACAAAGAAGGCAAATGCTCTGCCTAACCTCATTCCAAACCCCCCCCCATACACCACCACAACCCCCAACAAACCTCACCATCACACCACCCCCCAATCTCCCACGCCACCGAAAGGGGAGGCCCAAGCCCGACTTAAGTCCATCGTCGTGAGGGCCCAAGAAAGGGGGTCCAAACTACGAGACTTTAGGGGGAGAGGCTCCGGTTTTGAATGGGGAGTTGGCTGAGTTTGCTCCTTGGACTGAAGTAGCCAGTAAAGAAAAAAAGAGATAGTATATCCCCCCAAACTCAACCAGATAATAGAAAGAAGCAGAGGAAAGGGAAACGCAAATTGGTGCCATGCTTTAACTATGGGGACCTGGGGCATTATCGGAAGGACTGTACGAAAGAGGTCCGGTGCCTAAAGTGTATGAAGTGGGGGCACATGTCGTATGCCTGAACGAATGTCGTTAACACTAACATCGAAGACGAACGCCCAGTTAGCAGAGGGAGATCGCCGGATAACCCTACTCTCATCCGGCTTGCAAATAGCCTGGAAACAATCAAGCATGAAGAAAAATGGCTCCGCCAATGGTGTGTCATTGCTAGAGTTAGGTCAGGTAGTCCATCGGAGACCCTTCTCCTCCAAGCACTAAATTCGAAGTGGCCGATGAGGGCCCACAGGGTCTGGGTAGCAAAAAAGATGTGCCACCTCTAGTTCCACAGTGGACTCTGGAAACTTTAAGATGGATTTTTTCGCTTGGTCACTTAGATTTGGAGCGGAGCTTCCCCAAGGCGAGAAATTTTGGATTTAGATTCATAATGTTCCGCTACACTTCTGGAAAAAAAATGCACTGCAAGAAATAATCTTAGATTTTGGAACAATTGAATATATCGAAGACATGACGGTTCGCCGCTCGGAGATCATTACTGCTAGGATACTAATCAGGAGTCCTGATATCTCTCTAATGCCTCGATTTGCAAAAAGTGTTCTCGTTCGAGGAGTCGTACCTCATTCGCTTTGTGTTTGATAAGCGAGCAAAGATAGAGGCGAAGCTCCTGACCATCACTTCCCCCTCTCCTTCCCCCTCTCTCAGAGATGGGCACTCCTACAAGCAGGTGGTCTCAACGAAGTGGGACCTGACTTTAGATGGGGCTCATGAAGTTGAGCGTGCGCACCGTGAACTCATCAAAGCTGCAAGGGGGAAGGAGGTGCACCAGGACCATGCGGTGGAGGGATCAGATCCGCAAAAAATCTCTCCGTTCATCGTTGGTCGAGATCGAGGCTTGACCAATGGATCCAACAATTTGGATGGACTGCAGACCGTGGATCTGCATCCACAACCAGATTTGGTAATTTTGGCTAAACCAGAACCAACCCTTGAAAAGTTGGGCCAAAAGGAAGCTCAAAGAGGAAGTCAACTCCTTGTAGTTGGTGATGAGATGCTGAGAGTGGAGCAGAGGGTGGAGCCAGATCGTACCACCGCTAGAAATGGCAAGAGCCCCAAGTTAACCAACAAGCAAACTTGATCTCCAAAAGGGACAAAATTGGAAGCTTTGGGACGAGAGCTACTATGGGAGGGTGCCACTTTAGGGAAGACGACGAGCAAGGGCTTGCTCATAAACAGAGATTTGGACCCAAAATGGGAAAAAAACAAGTTTGTGGGAAGATGAACATGGAAAGGAGAGCGGCAATTTGGGAAAGAACCCAAAGGGTAAAAGCAAGGCTAAAAGCAACGACGCATCGAGAGCTACCCTTCAAACCTCGTCTCCCACGCCCAATTCCTCGACCGCTCTGCCAACCTCTCAAGAGTTGACACGTTGCCCATGTTCTAATGAAGTCGAGAGAGCAGAGTGTGTGTTGTCTCGCAAGGAAAGGGTAGCTTATCGTGGACTTAAAGTGGGGTTTGCTGATGAGTCGAGAGTGGAATCAAGGCAGGATTTTGAAAAGCCAGCGCTCACAATGGGCCTTTTAACTAAGCCCAAAGAGGGGCCCATTTGTGTGGAATCGAGCAACATGTTTAGGCCCAAGTGCACTAATATGATCTCTTTCCCTGTGTCGCCTCATATCTTTGGTGATCCTTGTGGGGCACCTGTCTCTGAGGGCGGGAGCCACATCGATGAAGACGACCGTGAGGATAGGATAAATCTCAAAGATGATTATGTATATTCGGAAGGGGAGTCTTTGGATTCTAAGGGACTGGCTGATGATTCACCTAGTATCTCCCCTAATTTTGTACCTTCCACATTTCCTACTTTGCAACCGTCGGCACCAGTCTCTAATCATGGCAGTACAGGTTTTAGGATTCACAAAGTCGCTAAGAGGGCTATTGAGGAGTCCTTAGACGACTACTTGGAGATTGCTGCAGCCGCTAAGTCTGTTAAGACTAGCGACGGAGGTACACGTTCCTTCCTAGCTTCTATTTTTAATTTCATGACTGATTCTGAGATTTTTAGTCTTGCCATAATCTGTGGTTTAGCCATTGGCGGTACGGACCGGAACGCTTTTCTCCTAAATAAGATTAGGGGATGGGAGAGTGTGAGAGCCAGTCGTATTTCGAGCTCGGTTCCCAAACCGAGCCATGGACCCACGGTAGATTGTAGTTAATGGATGTTCTTTTTTGGAACGTTAGAGGTCTGGGTAGGCGGGGCAAAAGGAAAATGGTTAGGGATGTCATCGTTAAGTCAAGGGCCCAAATTGTTGGTTTGCAGGAGACCAAACTTGCTCATATTACTAGACTACAGCATTTGGGGGGGAATCATATCTCTGATTGGAAAATTCGCCCCTTTGTTGGTGCGTCTAGGGGCATAGCCCTAGGTTTTAATGCTGCAACTTTTAACTGTCTAGTTGAATTCAACGGGAAGTTTTCCCTATCTGTCCTACTACAACGTAAAGCAGATCTTTGGATCCAAACAGTCATGGTAGTGTATGTCCCAAATACTGTCGCCTGCCAGGGCAGCTTTCTAGAATGAACTTCGTGTGATTCATGCGCACTGGCCACACCCCTGGGTTGGGGGGGGGGGGACTTTAACATTACCAGGTTTGCCTCTAAGCACAGAGGCAGAGGATCTAGCGACTCCGACAGGGAAGCTTTTAATGCAGTTATTGCGGATCTTGAACTGGTTGACATTCCCATCACAGATAGACTTTTCACCTAGTCTAACATGCAATCATCACCTATACTAGCTAAACTTGATAGGGTCTTGTTCTCCTCGAGTGGGAGTCAAGTTTCCTCTCTCCTTGGCTAAGTCTATGCCTAAACCCACCTCGGACCATGTTCCATTTATCCTCACCTCCGGTGAAAGGCAGGCCAAGAGGACTCCCAAATTTAGGTTCAAGAAAGCATGGTTGGAAATCCAAGGCTTCCATCGTATGGTCAACGCGTGCTGGGCCCTCCTTACCAGAGGGTAAAAAGCGGCAGCCATCTGGTGTGAAAAGATCAGAAGAGTGCGGGCCAAGCTCAGGAAGTGGAACCGGACCAGATTTGCGTTAATCTGGAGAGCAAAAGATTCCCTTTTGGAAGGGATTGAAGAAGTTGAAAAGCTTGAAGCAACTAGAGATCTATCGCAAGAGGAGCAGAACAGGCTGTTCCAACTCAGAGAGGACATTGCTCAACTTTATAGGCTGGAGGAATTCAAAAGGCAATAGCGGTCTAGAATTTTGTGGCTCAGAGAGGGAGACGAGAATACAGCCTTCTTCCATCGCATGGCTAGTGGTCGAAATAGATCTAACATCATCCTTTCGATACATACTAACTCTGGAATGGTCCAAGGAGACAATGAGATTAGATTGGCATTCCAGTCCCACCTCAAGCACCTATTTGGTCGGAAGGCAGATCTGAGAGTCCCGCTTTACCATGAATTCTGGCACGATCCCGCGAACGATTCTGACCGGGACCTTCATTCCCTAGAGGATCCGTTCATAGAAAAGGAAATTAGGGAGGCAGTGATGCAATTGGGAAAAGAGAAATCCCCAGGTCCGGATGGCTTCCCAATCCTCTTCTACCAGGTCTTCTGGGAAGAAATCAAGGATGATCTTCTGAGAGTGTTTGCAGATTTCTTTGACCATAAGCTTAAACTGGGTGAATTATGTGGAGGTTGTATTGATTCCGAAGAAGGAAGACTCCCTTTGGGTCGGGTGACTTTCGTCATATTAGCCTTCTTAATTGCTCCGTCAAGATTATTACCAAGACGCTCGCTAATAGATTGGGAAAGGTGATGGATAGTCTCATTAGTGGCGAACAAACTGGGTTCATTATAGGTTGATGCATCCTGGATAGTATAGCCACGGCTGAAGAAACTATACATCACTACCATTTGTCGAATGCCAAGAGCTACCTCTGGAAGCTGATTTTGAGAAGGCTTATGACTCTGTTGAATGGGAGTGCCTCCGGGAAGCGCTTGCCGGTAGTGGATTTGGAGAAAGGTGGATCTGGTGGATCCACATGTGTCTCACCACCAGCAAAACTACTATCATGGTGAATGGGGTCTCAGGTCATCCCTTTGGCGTGCAAATGGGGCCTTAGACAAGGTGTAGAACCCCGTATTTTTAAAATATTATTTTTAAAGGTTTATAAATGACTAAAATGATTTTTGGAGAATTTATGAATATTTTCAGAAAAATTTATCTTCTTACACGTGCAAAATACGTACAAATACTTTCTTGGGAAGTTTGAAAGTCAAGTTTTCTTCATGAAAAATCATTATTTAATATTTGGGATTTATTTAGTATTTTTCCCGATTTTCCTGAAATTAATTGGAACTATTTGCAAATTTTGAGAAAAGAATGACCTTTTTGCAAATTTGTCATTTTTAGGGGTTAAAATATAAAATGTATATTCTGGACGTTTTAAACAGTACCGGTTGAGATTTAGGATTATATTTTACTTTTAAATCCTAATTTAAATGAATTTTATTGAATTTCCAAGAATGGAACTATATATGTAAACTTGTATTTTGAAGGGATTATTTTGCAAAAGTGGGTAAAACCCTAAACTTCATTCCGGGTATTTAAAAGGATTTTTCCAGCCGTTATTTGCTGCAATATACAGAATTTTGTGATTGATTTGGAGGAGCAAGAGGAAGTTTTGGATCTCGCAAAAAATGAAGGCTTCTTCTTTGGATCTTTTCAATTCAAAGGTGAGTGACAATGTTTTGTTTTGTTTTGATGTTGTGAATGATATGAATCTTGTATTGTGGTTTGATTAATGTGATCGATTGTTATATTGTTGTTTGGCATGTATGTTTATTTAGTAGTTTGCATGGAAACGATGCAATGGTTGTTGTTTGTATCATGTATGTTAAATCTAAGAATGTTGAATAGATCTTGGTTCATAAAAGTGTATTGATAGAAAGCATGTTTAAGATTTGAGTATGGTTATGATCGGATGGATGAACATCTGGATCTTGTGTTATAAATCAGATCTTGGTCTTGAGTTATGAAAGAATTTCAGTATTGAGAAACCCTAATGGAAGAATTAGGAATTTAGAACATGAGAACTTGAGTTTTGAGGTATTGAATGTTTTGAGTAATGTATCCAATCTGAGCGTACTTTGAGATTGTGATTTTTACCTGAATACGAATTATTTTCATAAACAATGAATCTTTAGAAAAACTCCAGTTTTGATTATTGTATACATACCTAAATTATGTAAACTGTAGGCCGACAGTCGACTGGTAGACTTCTCAGTCGACTGGTACGACCCAGCTGCTGTGTCTTAAGTTTCTTTTGAAAATCCATTCTGGACAGTCGACTTAGGCCCTTATTCAGTCGTCTGGTATACTTAGAATTTATTTTGCAAAATTATTGCAGTTCTTTTCTAGACAGTCGACCTATGACCTCTTTAAGTCGACTTATGTACTTAGAATATTTTCTGGAGAATTATTGGAATTTGTCTCGGGTAAGTCGACTGATGGCTTCTTAAGTCGACTTATATGACTTAGTTTATTTTCTTAAGAATCAAGGATATTTGTCCCCTGGACAGTCGACTTACTACAGTATAAGTCGATTGGTACCGATGAGTTTTCATAAACTTGAATGTTCTTTCGAATGGTTAGTCTTCAGATATTTTGAGATTATACTTTGTCTTCAGTTGAGCATATGAATTTGAGATATTCAGTTGAGCTATTTTGTTTAGTGGAAAGTTGGTTTAGACTTTTTGAGTTTGAGTCTCTAGAGGATGTGTGTGACCCTAGTATACCGGTGTTGAGTTATTTTGTTGAGGCCTGTTGAGGCATTTCAGTTATTCAGTTTTGAGTTAAGTCCGGTAGGGTACACCACTCTAGGAGATTCGTTGAGTAATTAAGTAACCCAAAAATAATAAGGAGCACTAGTGGTAATATGATGAACGGGAACATGAGTCAAGTACCTCAGTATGGCTTTCGGTGTGGGATTTAATCTCCGGAATTATCGAAGTATCTTACTTTGGGTGTGGGATCTATCTCCGGAATTATCCAAGTATTTTATTTTGGTTGTGAGATATATCTCCGGAATTATCCAAGTAGTTGCTTTCGGTGTGGGATTGATCTCCAAAATTATCGGATTCGAGGCGAAGCACATGTGGTATTCGTGTGGTGATGTGTCAATGTTTCGGTGTGGGATTATTTCCGGAATTATCCAGGTAAAATATCTTGGGTGTGGGATCTATCTCCGGAATTATCGGGCATGGGATACTATCCATAGTTTATCTTTATCTCGTAGTAGTCATCGTGATAGGATTAGTTGCATAGCGGAGGATTGAACCCTATGAAGTGAAGACGTTAAGGGCTTGCACCGAACCTATGTAGAGTGGGATGCATAGACTTCGACAAGTACGCATTAGAGAGTCCGCATATAGAATTTGTGTTTTCTTGACTTGGTTTTCATGCACGTGGATTTCCTGTTTTCTACACATGACACTTGGTTTAGTCTCACTTGTTGTTTACATTCCTTGCTACTTCATATTTTATGTATTTTGGATTATTACATGTTGTTTAAGGATTCATGACTAATGTTCATTTATGTTGTTTGTTATTTTATGTCACTCACACCATTTATGGCTGACCCCTTTAGTTTTGGGGGTTAGGGATCATCTCTAGCCTCATGTGTTGCAGGTTGTTGCTTAGAGTTTGGAGGTTTGGATGCTTGAGATAGTTTTGAGATAAATTGATTTAATAGAGTTGTGTAAAATTGTAAAGCAATGTTGTAAAAAGACTGTGTTGTAAATAAAAGAAAACTATGATTGAGATGTTTTAAATTCCGCTGTGCTTTGTAAAAGTTTGTTGTAATAAAAGTTGAAAATTTTATTGGTGTTGGTTGTGTTTAATGTTACATTGAAGTTGATGTTGGGATTGTGCCACGTATTTTCTGAGATATCATATTAGAAAATCGGGGCGCTACAGAGATTGGTATCAGAGCATGCTTCAATAGTAATAATAAACATGGCATAAAAATAACCTAGGTGTGGACACTAGAGTGTGAGTACCTAGGTGTGGACATTAAAGAGTGAGTATCACATGGAACTGAAACATGAGGTTTTACCTTTGGGATACAATTGAAGTTTTGTCAAAGGATATTGATGTGAGTTTGAATTGTGTGTGATGCTCTAACTTTTCTCTCATTTTGCAGTGTTCAGTATGGTTGCACCCAGGCCCAGGAATGGTGGTAACAATGAGGATGGATCTGGTAGTTCTCGAGGAACTGGAATTGATCTTGAGGCTGAATTTGCCAAGGTGTATCAGACTCTGAATGCGCTAATGGCATTTAATTTGGCTCATAGTCAGAATCAACAACAGAATCAGCAACAAAATCACGGAGCTGGACAGGGATTGGTTAACGCTGATCCTATCAAGCAGAACGAGTCCTTTAAGAGGATGAGGCCGCCAGTTTTTGAGGGGCAATCTGATCCAACCGCAGCTGATGATTGGATTAGAAGGATGGAGACAATCTTCGAGGTATCGGAGACTCTGGTAGCCAATAAGGTGAAGTTGGCTACGATGCAGCTGGAAAGGGACGCTGGTGTCTTGTGGGAATCGCTGAAGAGGACTTTGGGAGACCAGCCGATGACTTGGGAAACTTTTCTGGAGGAATTCAGGGATCGCTTCTTTCCCCTAGATGTTCAGAAGAAGAAGGCGACAGAGTTCCTAAACCTTCAGCAGGGTAGCATGACCGTGCGGGAGTATGAGACCAAGTTTGCTCAGCTTTCGAGGTATGCACCAGAGTTGGTTATGGACGAGGCGAAGAAAGCCAAGAAGTTTGAGCAGGGCTTGAGGCCAAACTTGAGGTCGAGGATGATCCCGTTGGGCATCAGAAGGTTCGACAAGCTGGTCAGGAGAGCAGCTATGACTGAGGAGGACATGGACCAGTTCCAGAAGAGGCAAGATACATAGAACCGGAACAAGAGGCCAGCATCAGGTCAGAGTGGGAAGGGATTCCCTGCAAAGCAGATCAAGTTCAGTGATCCGGTGCAGAAGGCACCTACAACTCAAGGAGTGACTTGTTATTACTGCAAGGAGGCAGGACACTACAGGTCAGCGTGTCCGAAGTTGGCGAAGCAGATTTGTTCCCAGTGTGGGCAGGCAGGACATTCTAAGTTTCATTGTCCACAATTGAGGAAGGATGGTTCGGGAGGAAGCAAATTCTAGAGACAATGGCGAGTATTTGCATTAACCGAGGAGGATGCGGGTAACTCGGAAGATGTAATACAGGGTATGCAAGAATTTTGATTTTATTTTGATCAATGTAATAAGTAAAACCTTTATTGAGAACAATTGGAGATTGAGTATCACTCTTTTTGTAACAGGAATTGTTTTAATTAATGTAATAAAGGCAAAGGTTTTATTTGATACTGGTTCGTCGCATACTTTTGTATCGCCAAATTTTGCAAGGATCTTAGGTGTGGAACCTAAGTTGTTTCTAGGCAGGGTTTTGTCGGTGGCAACGCCGTCAGGTGAAGAGTTGATTGCCGATCGATATTACGAGGGCTGTGATATCGAGTTTGGTGGGAGGTTGTTCGGCATTGATTTGATCGAGCTGCAAGTCTTGGGTGTGGATGTCATCGTGGGCATTGATTGGATGGCAATATATGATGCCACAATTGAATGCAAGCAGAAGGAGGTGTTGGTGAAAGCACCAGGTGGACCCGCAGTGACTTTCCAAGGGAAGAAGAAGATTCCGAAGGTGGCTGCAATGGTATCCAAGATGGTTAGTTCAGATGAAGTCAAGGGCATTCCGGTTGTCAGAGATTTTCCTAAGGTGTTCTTAGATGATTTTCCAGGATTACCGCCGCAGAGAAATGTGGAGGTTTGCATCAATGTTCAGCCGGGGAGTGCGCCGATTTCTAAGACCCCGTACAGGATGGCACCTGTAGAGCAAGATGAAGTGAAGAAGCAAATTGAGGAGCTGTTGAGCAAAGGGCTTATTAGGCCGAGTTCTTCTCCGTGGGGAGCGCCAGTGTTGTTGGTCAAGAAGAAGGACGGGTCAATGAGGATGTGCATTGACTATCGGAAGTTGAATAGGGTGACTATTCAGAACAAGTATCCACTGCCGCGGATTGATGATTTGTTCGACAGGCTTCGAGGAGCAGCTGTGTTTTCGAAGATTGATTTGAGATCATGGTATCATCAGGTTCGAGTCAAGGAGGAAGATGTGAGTAAGACAGCTTTCAGGACTCGTCATGGGCTCTATGAGTTTTTGATAATGCCATTCGGGTTGACGAATGCGCCAGCAGTGTTCATGGATATGATGAATCGGGTTTTGAGGCCATTTATTGACTCTTTCGTGGTGGTTTTCATCGACGATATTTTGGTGTATTCGAAGTCGAAGGAGGAGCATTCTATGCACTTGACAGCGGTATTACAGAAATTGCAGGAGCATAGCTTGTATGTCAAGTTGTCGAAGTGTGAGTTTTGGAAGTTTGAGGTAGCTTTCCTTGGTCATATCCTTTCTAAGGAGGGAGTGGCCACTGATCCCCAGAAAGTTGAAGCAGTGAAGGATTGGCCCAGGCCAACGTCTGTAAAGGAAGTCAGAAGTTTCTTGGGTTTAGCTGGTTACTACAGGAGATTCATCCAGGGTTATTCTCAGATTGCAGTTCCTTTGACAGGTTTGACCCGGAAGAATGTGGCATTTTTATGGACTGATAAGTGTGAGGCAAGTTTCCTTGAGTTAAAGGAGAGGTTGACTACTGCACCTATCTTAGCTTTGCCACAAGCTGGGAAGAATTATGATATCTTCAGTGATGCATCTCTCAAAGGTTTGGATTGTGTCTTGATGCAAAAAGGCAAGGTTATTGCTTATGGTTCAAGGCAAGGTTATTGCTTATGCTTCGAGGCAATTGCGTCCGCATGAGAAGAATTATCCGACGCATGATTTGGAGCTAGCAGCTATCATTTATGCCTTGAAGCAGTGGAGGCATTATGTTTATGGTGAGAAGGTCAATATGTACACTGACCACAAGAGCCTGAAGTACATTTATCAACAGAAGGATCTAAATCTTCGGCAGAGAAGGTGGTTGGAAGTATTGGAAGACATTCGTCCTGAGATCAAGTATCATCCGGGCAAGGCGAATGTGGTGGCTGATGGACTTAGCAGGAAGAGTAGTTTATCAAGTTTGATCACTACTCGAAGTGAGTTGGCAGCAGAGATTGATCAGGCAGGTATCGAGGTGGTGCTGCAAGGTTTAGGGGCATCTTTGGCTCAGTTGAGGCTGCAGCCATCCTTGAGAGAGAGGATTTTGGAAGGTCAGAGATCAGATTCAGAGATTCAGAAGATGTTGCAACAGGTTTCAGAAGGCAAGCTATCAGAATTTCGTGTCCAAGATGGAATTCTTTGGTTGGGTGAGAGGTTGTGTGTTCCAGATAATACAGATTTGAGAGATAGTATCTTGCAGGAAGCACACAGTACCTTGTTGTCAGTTCATCCTGGAGGCACGAAGATGTACAGGGACATCAAACAGCATTTTTGGTGGTCTGGTATGAAGAGGGATGTGGCAGATTTCGTGGCAAGGTGTCTGACTTGTCAGCAGATCGAAGCAGAAAATCAGAGACCTGGAGGTTTATTGCAGCTGTTGCCCATTCCGGAGTGGAAATGGGAGAATATCAGTATGGATTTCATCACGGGTTTGCCGAGGAGTTCGAAGGGCAATGACTCGATTTGGGTTATTGTGGACCGTTTGACTAAGTCGGCTCACTTTCTAGCCATGAAGATTACTTGGTCGATGGATAAATTGGCTGAGTTGTACAATGGTGAAATTGTGAGACTTCATGGAGTTCCAGTGTCGATTGTTTTTGACAGAGATGCAAGGTTCACTTCAAGGTTTTGGAAGAGCCTACAAGCAGCTTTAGGCACCAGAACTGATTTCAGTACCGCTTTTCATCTGCAGACCGATGGTCAGACGGAGAGGGTGAATCGAGTGCTGGAAGACATGTTGAGGGCTTGTGTTATGGATTTCGGTGGTAGTTGGAAGAGATATTTGGCATTGGTTGAGTTTGCTTATAACAACAGTTACCATGCGAGTATTGGGATGGCACCGTATGAGGCTTTGTACGGACGAAGGTACAGGACACCAGTTTGTTGGTACGAGGTTGGCGAGAGGCAGATGAATGGTCCTGAGATCGTACAGCAGACGTCAGAGCAGATTGAGCTGATTCGCAAGAGATTGGTCGAGGCTCAGAGTCGGCAGAAGAGATATGCTGATACTCGACGAAGAGACTTGGAGTTTAAGGTTGGGGATGCAGTTTTTCTCAAGGTTTCTCCGACCAAAGGAGTAATCAGGTTTGGTAAGGGAGGCAAGTTGGCGCCAAGGTATATTGGGCCATACAGGATCATGGAGCGGATTGGTAAGACAGCATATAGGTTGAAGCTTCCAGAGGAGTTGGCACAAGTGCATGATGTATTTCATGTGTCATTGTTGAGGAAGTATGTGCCAGATCAGAATCATCAGTTGGTAGAGGTTCCTGAAGATCTACAGGTGAACTTGAGTTACAAGGAACGGCCTGTTGAGATCGTTGATCGTAGGGAAAAAGTTCTTAGGAGCAAGGTGATACCTATGGTCAAGGTGTTGGGAGGAATCAGCAGTTCGAGGAGGCTACTTGGGAGCCAGAGGATCGCATGCAGAAGGATTTCCCTGAGCTTTTTGTATGAGTGTATTTCTTTTATGTGATTGTGAATCTTTTGGATGATTGTACCATTGATTGAGTTAAGTTATATTCCTTTTATTTTGATTGTGTTGTCGTATGCAATTGTTTGGAGTATGTTTCCATTTATGAAATATTGTTTCCTTTGTTGGTGAGTTGTTTGGGCTCATTAGTAGTAGTTCTGAGGACAAAACACTTCTAAGGAGGGAGTGATGTAGAACCCCGTATTTTTAAAATATTATTTTTAAAGATTTATAAATGACTAAAATGATTTTTGGAGAATTTATGAATATTTTCAGAAAAATTTATCTTCTTACACGTGCAAAACACGTGCAAATACTTTCTTGAGAAGTTTGAAAGTCAAGTTTTCTTCATGAAAAATCATTATTTAATAATTGGGATTTATTTAGTATTTTTCCAGATTTTCCTGAAATTAATTGGAACTATTTGCAAAATTTGATAAAAGAATGACCTTTTTGGAAATTTGTCATTTTTAGGGGTTAAAATGTAAAATGTATATTCTGGACGTTTTGAACAGTACCGGTTGAGATTTAGGATTATATTTTACTTTTAAATCCTAATTTAAATGAATTTTATTGAATTTCCAAGAATAGAACTATATATGTAAACTTGTATTTTGAAGGGATTATTTTGCAAAAGTGGGTAAAACCCTAAACTTCATTCCGGGTATTTAAAAGGATTTTTCCAGCCGTTATTTGCTGCAATATACAGAATTTTGTGATTTGTTTGGAGGAGCAAGAGGAAGTTTTGGATCTCGCAAAAAAGGAAGGCTTCTTCTTTGGATCTTTTCAATTCAAAGGTGAGTGACAATGTTTTATTTTGTTTTGATGTTGTGAATGATATGAATCTTGTATTGTGGTTTGATTAATGTGATCGATTGTTATATTGTTGTTTGGCATGTATGTTTATTTAGTAGTTTGCATGGAAACGATGCAATGGTTGTTGTTTGTATCATGTATGTGAAATCTAAGAATGTTGAATAGATCTTGGTTCATAAAAGTGTATTGATAGAAAGCATGTTTAAGATTTGAGTATGGTTATGATCGGATGGATGAACATCTGGATCTTGTGTTATAAATCAGATCTTGGTCTTGAGTTATGAAAGAATTTCAGTATTGAGAAACCCTAATGGAAGAATTAGGAATTTAGAACATGAGAACTTGAGTTTTGAGGTATTGAATGTTTTGAGTAATGTATCCAATCTGAGCGTACTTTGAGATTGTGATTTTTACCTGAATACGAATTATTTTCATAAACAATGAATCTTTAGAAAAACTCCAGTTTTGATTATTGTATACAGACCTAAATTATGTAAACTGTAGGCCGACAGTCGACTGGTAGACTTCTCAGTCGACTGGTACGACCCAGCTGCTGTGTCTTAAGTTTCTTTTGAAAATCCATTCTGGACAGTCGACTTAGGCCCTTATTCAGTCGTCTGGTATACTTAGAATTTATTTTGCAAAATTATTGCAGTTCTTTTCTAGACAGTCGACCTATGACCTCTTTAAGTCGACTTATGTACTTAGAATATTTTCTGGAGAATTATTGGAATTTGTCTCGGGTAAGTCGACTGATGGCTTCTTAAGTCGACTTATATGACTTAGTTTATTTTCTTAAGAATCAAGGATATTTGTCCCCTAGACAGTCGACTTACTACAGTATAAGTCGACTGGTACCGATGAGTTTTCGTAAACTTGAATGTTCTTTCGAATGGTTAGTCTTCAGTATTTTGAGATTATACGTTGTCTTCAGTTGAGCATATGAATTTGAGATATTCAGTTGAGCTATTTTGTTTAGTGGAAAGTTGGTTTAGACTTTTTGAGTTTGAGTCTCTAGAGGATGTGTGTGACCCTAGTATACCGGTGTTGAGTTATTTTGTTGAGGCCTGTTGAGGCATTTCAGTTATTCAATTTTGAGTTAAGTCCGGTAGGGTACACCACTCTAGGAGATTCGTTGAGTAATTAAGTAACCCAAAAATAATAAGGACAGGCACTAGTGGTAATATGATGAACGGGAACATGAGTCAAGTACCTCAGTATGGCTTTCGGTGTGGGATTTAATCTCCGGAATTATCGAAGTATCTTACTTTGGGTGTGGGATCTATCTCCGGAATTATCCAAGTATTTTATTTTGGTTGTGAGATATATCTCCGGAATTATCCAAGTAGTTGCTTTCGGTGTGGGATTGATCTCCAAAATTATCGGATTCGAGGCGAAGCACATGTGGTATTCGTGTGGTGATGTGTCAATGTTTCGGTGTGGGATTATTTCCGGAATTATCCAGGTAAAATATCTTGGGTGTGGGATCTATCTCCGGAATTATCGGGCATGGGATACTATCCATAGTTTATCTTTATCTAGTAGTAGTCATCGTGATAGGATTAGTTGCATAGCGGGGGATTGAACCCTATGAAGTGAAGACGTTAAGGGCTTGCACCGAACCTATGTAGAGTGAGATGCATAGACTTCGACAAGTACGCATTAGAGAGTCCGCATATAGAATTTGTGTTTTCTTGACTTGGTTTTCATGCACGTGGATTTCCTGTTTTCTACACATGACACTTGGTTTAGTCTCACTTGTTGTTTACATTCCTTGCTACTTCATATTTTATGTATTTTGGATTATTACATGTTGTTTAAGGATTCATGACTAATGTTCATTTATGTTGTTTGTTATTTTATGTCACTCGCACCATTTATGGCTGACCCCTTTAGTTTGGGGGTTAGGGATCATCTCTAGCCTCATGTGTTGCAGGTTGTTGCTTAGAGTTTGGAGGTTTGGATGCTTGAGATAGTTTTGAGATAAATTGATTTAATAGAGTTTTGTGTAAAATTGTAAAGCAATGTTGTAAAAAGACTGTGTTGTAAATAAAAGAAAACTATGATTGAGATGTTTTAAATTCCGCTGTGCTTTGTAAAAGTTTGTTGTAATAAAAGTTGAAAATTTTATTGGTGTTGGTTGTGTTTAATGTTACATTGAAGTTGATGCTGGGATTGTGCCACGTATTTTCTGAGATATCATATTAGAAATTCGGGGCGCTACACAAGGAGATTCTCTTTCCCCTCTCCTCTTCACCATTGTGGTAGACGTTCTGCATACTATGATGGCTAACTACAGACAGGAAGGTTGGATCTCACCAGTGACTTGTGGAGGTAGATGTCAAGGTTGCTCAATACTCTAATATGCTTACGATACTCTTCTGTTCGGAATTGGGAACCTTGGGGAAACAACCGCCTTCAAAGGGGTTCTCTATAGTTTTCAGGCGTGGTCCGGGCTTAGGGTGAACTTCCACAAAAGTGCCCTCGTCCCCATTGCCCTATCCCCAAAGGAGGCACAAGAACACGCCACGATTCTCAACTGGTCCATCCAGAATTTCCCTGTTAAGTATCTGGGGCTCCCGCTGAGGCCGGGAAAGCTCAAGAAGGCTGACTGGCTGCCCATCATTGATCGAGTGGAGAACCATCTTGCAGGTTTGAAAGGTAAAGCTCTATCCCTGGGAGGGAGAGTCACGCTTATTAATGCAAACCTATCAAACCTTCCTACCTATTATTCGTCATTCTTCGAAATGCCACGTTGGGTTATCCAGAGAATTGATCGAGTTCGTAAGATGTTTTTATGGAAGGGCACGAGTCCTGATAGAGGCGGATATTACCTCATCAGATGGGAAAAAGCATGCTTGAAGAAGATACACGAAGGTTTAGGTGTTATTGACCTGCACGATATGAATCTCGTGCTACTGGGTAAGTGGTGGTGAAAATATTTCACCCTAATGGGGAGGGTTGGCAAGACTACCTATAGGCATACCTGCATGGGAACAGTACGAGGAACCTGGGCTTCAGGGTGGGCCCACGCATCTCCTGGTTCGGGAAAGGTATTGCTAAAACATATGAGCCTTTCAATAGTTGTGTGGACGTTTTCCATTGGTAATGGCAGACTTACCCGATTCTGGTGGGATAAATGGTGTGGGGATCATCCAGTTAGAGCTATGCCCCCCGATCTATACGCTAGGGCGCCTCAATCGCATTGCACGGTGGCTGAAGCCTGGAAAAGAGGCTCCTGGAAACCGGCCTTTAAATAGTCGCTGGACTCGGACTGCTCAGATCAAGCTCATGGAGCTTCAGGCCCATATTGACAACTCGGGTATTACTCGCTCTCAGGGGCCAGATAGGAAATACTGGGGTTTAGAAAAGAATGGCACCTACACGGTTCACTCCATGTACAACAGGATTCATTTCAGGGGGTGTCGCCCGAAGTGGTCGGGTATTATCTGGAAGGCGAAACCCCGTTGAAAATAAAAATTTTCTTATGGCTGGTCCTGAACGACACAATCCTGACCAGAGTAAACCTAGCTAAACGCCAACCCAACATCGATTCTCTCTGCGGTTTGTGCAATGCTGTTCCCGGGACCAGAGATCCTCTTTTTCTGGAATGTCATAGGAGCAAGGCAGTCCTCGTTGAGGTACTCAGCGCTTTGGGTACCAATGATTATCCTAGTACGTATGAAGACCTGTGGGTTAGTCCTATGTACACTATTGAGAGGGGTTCCATGAGAAAAGCCTGGTTTATCGCTATTGCTGCTACGACCTGGGTCTTTTGGTTAGACAGGAATAACCGTTACTTTCGTGGGACAAGTAATAGTATTGCTGGTAATTTGACTCACATTATGCATCTTATTTCTTTCTGGGTTCTTGCCGCTGCAACAGGTCCACGAGGAAGGATTGCCAGCGTCTTCCAGGTAGAGGAGTACGACAATGATGAAGTCGAGATCGGCCCGATGATCGACTGAGAGATGAGTGTCTCTGGTTCCTCTGGTCCTTACTACTGTTTTGACGCCCACCACCCCAGGGTTTTGTTAGGGGGGAATGAGTTGTTTTGTGGTACTTTTGTAGGGTGTATATATGTTCTTTTGTCCCACCCCCTATTGTTCGGGAGGACTTATTTTGTCTTTTATATTTTGTAGGACTCTGTACTTGGCTCAGTACTCTGAGTTTGTTTTATTAATTTCTTATTAATGAAACAGGATGGCCATATTCCATATTTTCCTTCGAAAAAGAAAGAAAGATGGTACCCGTCTTCTATCTTAACCAAAACATACAATTGTAGTATATATACAATCTACTCTTTCTAACTATTAGTATTTTTGTTTTGTTTTTTTGAAATAAAGAAACTGAATTAGTTGGCAAGATCCTATTTTGTAACTGTACTAGTGTGAATTGAGCCTGATGACATTATTTATATCAATAAAAGTAAGAGTTCATATACGGTACAAAGTGGTAACAACTTCACCAATATTTACCGCTTTCTGATAATGGGATATAATTTCAACTAACTTTTGTAAATGAAGGTTAAATTGGTAATTTTAACATAAAAATTTTCCAAAATGGTTTTTTCATATCCATATCTCAAATCTTTGTTATTTCTATCTTCCCACCCGAATTCTTCATATTTTTATATTCTCACCCCAAACCCTATAAGCAGTTCCAGAAATTCACCTAACATTATTTTTTTCTATTAATTATGAGGAGTATACTTAGGATATTCTTCTTATTGGGTACAAAGCCAATAAGTATATAACTTAATTCTCAAACTATCCTCAACCATCTTTTTCATTTAAAACCCTTCCCTTCTCATCTTTTATCTTTCGTCTTCTTCAATTCCTCCATTAATATCTCATATTTTTACAGCAAATTACATCCAAATCATCACTTCATAAAAATAAAAACAAAGAAAAAAAATATCCTCTCCCAATCTCCACTTCAATGTATGTTCTATCTCTCTTTTTAATAAGTACCATAACCTAACTTTTAGCCGTCAAATTTTTATGACGACAAAAAATTGAAGGAAAGAAGAATCTAAGGTTATTGTTAGGGAGAATTTGAAGAAATTGAAGTTTGATAGTTTTATGGATTTGTTCTTGTAAGAGATTTGAATGATATTAAAAAGAGTTGCTTGAATTTACTTTGGTTTGATGAATAATTAGAGAATGAAAAATGAAAAACAAAATGGCAAAATAGTGATTTAAACATTACGTGTGTTTTTTTGAATCACATAAAAGATTCGAGGTGGGAATATGAAAATATGAACAATTCGGATGTGGATATGGAAATAACAAAGATTTAGGATGTGAAAAACGGAAAAAAAACTTTCCGAAAATTATGCCTCTTCATTACCCTCCGTGAGTCTCTTTCAAAAAAAAAAAAATCACAACAAAATGAGTAAAGAGTGTATTACTCTATTTTATTTTTTAAGTGCTAAAGTCAGAGCATCCGCATCAATGCACTAGCCATTTAGGTTGTCATTTTCATTTTTGAAAACCTAAAGGACAACTTTAACAAAAAAATGACAATAGGTTTTGCACCAATGGTTGCCATTCGGGATGCCAAATTTATATAATTGTGTATAATAGTGTGTGTGTGTGTGTAACAACAACAACAAAGCCATTTTCCCAACTAGTTGGGGTCGATTACATGAATCATTGTTTTCCATTCTGCTCAGTTAAGGGCAATATCTTCTGTAAGGTCACAAGCTATTATATCTTTTCTCACCTTTTCCACCCATATAAATTTGGGTCTTCCCCTACCCCTAACTCTACCCTCAATACTTATCAAATCACTCTTTCTAATGGGGGTACTACTAGGTCTACATGTGCATGTCCAAACTACCTGAAGCGATTCTCTCTTAACTTATCTTGGATAGGAGCTACCTTTAGCATATCTCGTGTATGCTCGTTCTAATTCTATCATTCCTAGTTTTACCACACATCCATCATAGCATCATCATCTCCGCTACACTCATTTTTGGACATGTTGTTTCTTTGTTGCCTAACACTCTGTTCCATACATCATTGCTGGTCTAACAGCCGTCCTATAAAATTTTTCCTTTAACTTCAAAGGTATACGTTTGTCACACAAAACACCACTGGTACTTCTCCACTTAAGTCAACCTGCTTGAATCCTATGTATAACATCTTCACAAATCTCTCTATCTCTTTGTATAATCGAGCCTAAATATCGGAAACGGTCTCTTTTAGGTACCTCTTAACCATTGAGCTTCACTAATTCCTCAGTTGTGTTCCAAATATCATTAAAATTATACTCTATATACTCTGTTTTAGTTCTACTTATTCTAAAGCCTTTAGCTTCCAAAGTTTCTCTCCACAATTCTAGTTTAACAATGACTCCTGCTCTATTCTCGCCTAGTAAGACGACGTCATCGGTAAAAAGCATACACTAAGGCACCTCATCTTGTATTTCTTGCGTTAATTCATTCATAACCAAAGCAAAGAGGCAGAGGCTTAAAGTCAAACCTTGGTGTAAACCTACTGTAATCGAAAAATCACTGGTCTTTCCTTTGATTGTTCTAATTGTGGTCCTTGCCCCTTCATACATATGCTTAATTACCTCAATATACCGAATAGTTACTCTTTTATTATTTTAACACCCATCATATTATGTCTCTAGGTACTTTATCATATGCTTATCTAGATCTATAAACACCATATGTAGATTTTTCTTATTATCCCAATATTTTTCCATAAGTCTCCTCAGTACATCAATTGCTTTCAATGTTGACCTCTCAGGCATAAATTCAAATTGATTCTCAGACGCTGTAGTTTCTAGTCTTAGTCTATGTTCGATCACTCTCTCCCAAATTTTCATCGTATGACTCATTAATTTAATCCCTCGGTAGTTGAAGCTACTTCATATATCTTCTTTATTTTTATATATAGGTACTAAAATACTCTTTCTCTATTCATCGGGCATCTTCTTACTCGTCAAAATTTCATTAAATAATCTTGTTAACCAACCTACTCCTACATCCAAACTTCAATGGGTACTTCTTTATTTTTATATATAGGTACTAAAATACTCTTTCTCTATTCATCGGGCATCTTCTTAGTCGTCAAAATTTCATTAAATAATCTTGTTAACCAACCTACTCTTACATCCCCAAGACACTTCCATACTTCAATGAGCATATATATATATGTGTGTGTGTGTGTGTGTGTGTGTGTGTATTATATTATATATAATATATATTTGTATATATATTATATTATATTCAAATTTAAAATAGAATATTTTTAGTAGCTTATTTAAGAAGTTTACTAAGAAGAAACTTATCAAGGAAGTTTCATGGAGAAAGGAACATGAAGGATATGTTCAAGTATGAAACATATTAGCTTCATGTATGTGATGTACATTGTAATAATTATGTATGCATGATGTAATAGTATCCTAAGTCTTTCTTCACCTAGATAAGGAGAAGCTATCGGTTGGTGTTAAGGCATAAGGTTCATGGTAAGAAATAAAAGAAAGAGTATGTGTATGTGTGCTAGTACTATCTAATAAATAAAACTCCTTTCTATTTTATGTTCTATCTCTTCTACTTGGATTGATTTTCTGCATCCTCTATTGAACTTGTATCAAAGCTTGGCAAATAATTTAGAGTTCTTCTCTTTCAATCAGGTATAATCATTAAACTACTCTTTGTGTAATTTAGGTTAGATGAAGGAGTAATCTCCTTCATGTTGGTTTTAGCTAGCTATGAAAATAAACGCTTGTTCTTAAGCTTGTTAAGCCATGTAGTAAAATATTTTAGCTTGAGGTTGTATGAGAAAAGCCATGTTTTAGGTATATGGTCTTAAACTTCAAATATTTTTGTGAGTTGTGCTCTTCATCTCTAAAGCAATCATATAAGCTTGTGGTGCTAGTTGCTCGTAGGGCTTGCTTGCGTGTTGCTTATTACCCGTTGAGGCTTAGCTCTATGCTGAACCCCGCTATGAATCCACGGTGTGGGAGTATGATACTAGAGATGTTAGAAATAGTCAAAGCACAAAAATAGTTAAAGAAATCTTTTTAATGCCTATTATAGTAAGAGTTTTGCCATATCAGAAATCCTTTACAATGATTACTACAGTAAGTGCTTCATTAAACAAGAAATCTTTTTTAGAAAAAGATACAGTTTATTATAGCTTAGCGAATCCAACATGAATCCTTCATAATTAGATATCATGGATGAATACTTATTCTACCATGTTGTAAAACCAACCATACTATATGGCATAAAAAAAAATTAAAAAAGAAGAAGACGATCAACCAACTCCAACAATCTTTTTTAGCAAAATACAAAGAATTAATCTTCAAGAAAAAATAGAAAGTGAGTTATCTCTTTCCAATAAAAACAGATTTGATTTCATAGAATAAAAAACAGAGTTAACAAACTCAAGTAATTTTGGAGGCTCTACTGAGCAAAAGAACTCTAGCTCTACTGAGCTAAAAAATATTGAGTTAACAAACTCAAAATTTGACTTTAAATTAATTAACTTAAATTTTGAAAATGAGACAACTCACTCTCATATTAATAATTTGCAGAGAGTATATTTTTCACATAACTCTAGAAAAATTCTTCGGTTGCTTCATTCTTGCTTTTTTCAAGCTCGAATGTTTTATTGTTTCCTCTTTCTATTTGGAATGTTGGTTCGGCCTGTAGTAAGTCTAATTCCCAGAATTGAATAGACTTAACTGACAAATATATTTCTTTTCTTCCCAGATGCTCCATACTAGAAACTTGTTGTTCGTGTAGAACTTGTTTTTCTTCGAAAGAACAGTTTTTACACATATTTCGAGGAGATTTTTGGAAAAGTCTTCTGGTTTGGAAAGGTTGATGTAGAGTTCATGAACAATCTTAGCCTGAATTGCTCTTTCAAAATGTGGTATTTGTTCGAACCATGCTAGAATTTTGTATTTGTTATATTTATGTTTGATCAGTTGATCAAAACCTTTCAATAGATCTTCATTTTCCCAAGTTTTTTGGAGAAGTTCTATGAATCTTTCTGTAGGGAATACTCCATACTTGTTATAGATCTAAACATTAAAGGGGATGAAAGTCCCCTTCTATTCTTCATAGTTTTTCATCTTTGAATTTAATGAGTTTTGCAAACTCAGTAAATTCTTTGTTTCGGATATTTACAATGTCACAAATGTCTACTTGAGACATTATGGCTTGAAGTTGCTTATCAGCAGGTTTGTTACCTCTGATCAGATTATCTTTTTTTTTATTCAAAGAAGATGAGATTGAAGTATTGCTGAATTTGATCATATTACTGGCAATGTGTTTTGCCTTTTCAAACCCTTCGCTTTGTTCTTGTATTTTTTCTTTTTAATTGAAGAATTATTTTTTTTCAGTTGTGATAAATGGAATGCTCCTATTTTATCAGTTGGGTGTAATGCTCTCCAAACATTGTTTAAGTAATTGTAAATATCCGGATTCTCATGTTTTAATTATTTATTATACTAATTGTTTTTTTAAGGACAGGATTGATAGAATTCAGTTTCCATGCCGTTTGAGTAGGTGGCCTTAGTAAAATATGATTTGCTTGTGGAACAATAGTTCCTGTTTTTGGAACAGTAGTTCCAGTAGTATCGATAGATACTTCTTTGTTTGTAGTAGTAGCTACTTCCCTTTTAAGGACAGTAGTTGTTGCCGCTAAATCTGGTGTGGGGGCAAATAGATAGTATTTTTGGATTTTTAGGAAAACTGAATAGCAAACCTGTTACCTGATCCGCTGGAGTTTGACCGTTGACTCCCGCCGTTCACCTGCAAAAAGTGCGAGACACTGGGGTTGATCCCGGCGACGCACCCTCCGACGCTCAAGTCAGTAATCAGGAATGATTATGAAAGAGCGTAAATTGGCAAAAGATTGATTACCTCTTAATAGAGATGGATGAGGGGTATTTATAGGCGCCGCTGGGATCAGATTAGGAATGTAATCCCCCTGTGATTAGATAAGAAATGTAATCCCTAATCCCCAGTGAAGGGATAGATATGAATCAGGGCCGTTGATTAGGATTTAATCAGAAACCCTAATTCTATCCCTTCTGGACCGGGTTTGCTGCGGGTTGAAACCCGCACCCAGTTGTGATGGATCCGTTCGATGGTTAGTGGGTCCTTGACGAGGAGAACCAGTACCCGCTTCAGACCCATTGGTAGGTGAAATTACCGTTTTACCCCCGGGGCTTCAAGATTCGCGCCCGATTTGGACGGTTCTGATTTAACCCCATTTTTAGCCATATCAGTAGTCAATTCTCCTGTTTTCATCCCAAGAACTTCTTCAAGTTCTTTGATTTTTCTAAGTACTTCAGGTCCCGTTAGTTCTTTATCTTTTTTATCTCCATACTACCTGGTCAAGAAATCAGCAGTAATATTAGTATGGCCATGAATATGTTCAATATTATACTGATAAATTTCAAGATATACTGCTAGTCTAACTCGTCTCAAATTTTCTTCTCGATTATGTACAGTCTTTTTCTTTAGAAATTGTAATACTACAATATTATCAGATTGTATAAGAAACTTTCTACTAAGTAAATAAATCTTTAACGATTTAACAGAAAATTTTATGAAGAGTAATTCTTTGTCAAAAGTAGAATACTTTTTCTCAGTTGTGGAAGAAGTCTCTGATGTATAGGCTACCAGCTCGTAATGTTTTATGTTTATTTGTGCAAAAAGAATACCCGCCCACTGGGTATCAGAAGTATTTGTTTGTAATATAAGTATATCATTATCTTTTGGATAATAAAGTATTTTTTTGTTTAGAAGTGGTATTTTTAATCTTTTTATCTCCTCCTTTTTTGTTTCAGAAATAGATATTTTTATTTTATCAGTATTCCACCTTCGTGGAATCTCAAGATTCTTTCCTTCCTTAATCAAATTCTCTTTCTATTGTTTTTGTATTGTTTGAAGTTTCTGTTGTAAATGTTTGATTTTATCAGATAGTCTAGGTATAAACTTTCTTCGGTAATTAAGAATTCCCAGGAAAGAGTTTGATCTTTTCATAGATATGTGCTTGTAGCTCAATTTTTCCTTTTAGTATCATTTTCCCAAGGAAATCTATTTCTTCCTTGAATAATTCAATCTTTTTTGGACTTAAAATAACTCCATTTTCTAATAATTTTTTTGCTATTTGTAATAGATGCTCTTTATGCTCTTGTAGAGAAGAAGAAAATACAAGTATATCATTAATATAAACAATAACAAATGGCAAATGGCCAAACGTACTGTCCATTCATTTCTGGAATATTTGTGATGCATTTTTCAATCCGAAAGGCATTATCATCCATTCAAAATGTCCCTGAGAACTCCTGAATATAGTAAGACTTCTAGGTAGATTATCTTTTAATTTGACTTGCCAAAATCCAGATTTAGCATCAAACTTAGAATATATTTTTGAACCTTGTACTAAATTTAACAATTGTTCTGCAGATGGGATATAGTATCCATCAAACTTGCAAGCATCATTAATTCTTCGATAATTAACAACCATTCTAGCTTTTCCTGTTTTTTGCTCAGCATGATTCCTGACTAAAAAGGCAGGAGAACTATGATTTAAATGACTGGATTTAATAAGTTTTAAATCCAATAATTCTTTTATTTGTTTAGCAAACTCCAATTTATCTTCTTGATTAACCATTATACTAAGAGTTCTAATATACACTTTTGTATATTCGGGTAGGAGTTCGAGTTGGAAAAATCGTGGAGCTTTTTCAAATTAAAGTTTAGAGGATCATTGCTATACAATGGTTCTAACATACTATGTATGATTTGTTCTTTCGTATCAATATTTTTGAGAATGTATGTATACTATTTTCTTTTTGCTTTTGGTTGTTGCCAATGATTTTTTTCTACTAAAGGATTTTCAATTTCAATTTCATCACGCTTTGCTGTGTGGAGATCAAAGAAATTAGGAGTAGTAATTGTAAACGGTACCCGAGGTATTCGAATATTGTTTGAAGAGGAAAAATGTTTTTCTACTTGCAGTGGGAAGAGTTTGCTTAGATTATCCATACCAATAATACAATCTTCAGCTAGATTATCAAGTAATGCGAAGGTCATATCCTTACAATTGTGTTTATTTCCTTGTGAATCTTCTAATGATATTTGCAGATTTTTTATATTATGGGTAACTATAGAATTAGAACCATTAAAGCTTCCAATAGAGGCTTTATGGGTAATTCTGATCTGTATTGTTTCGGTATGAAACATGAGTGTATTATACTGACTTTTCCATCAGTATCTACTAATGCGTGTACAATAATTTCTTTGTTTTCAGGAAAACTGAGTGTGATAGGAATATAAATTTGTAATTCCGACTTTTGACTTAGATTTATTACATTGATTTTTAAAGATTCTATTTCATAATTTTATATACCATTATTTTTTCTCAAAGAAGGTAATTCATATACATAGGAATCTATGTTAGTATGAATTTCCTTTCTTATTTTAATATTCATGCTATTACGACTAAGCTCTTTTAGTAGATAATCCTGATACGGATTTTCGAAATTTTGTTCAAGGACATTTGAATTCTCTAACTCTTTGTTAACATTAGATTGGGTTATCTTAATGTGAACATCTGAATTGATTGGTCCAATGTCAGTTTTTGAGTTTGTTAACTCGATATTTTCTTGCTCAGTAGAGCTAGAGTTTTCTTGCTCAGTAGAGCTGGAGTTTTCTTGCTCAGTCGAGCCTCCAAAATTATTAGACTGTGTAGAGTCTTCTTTAGTTATAAAGTATCTGATTGCATGTTCATGTTTTTTTCAAAATATGATTGAAGATCTTCACATAAAATTATTCCTTGTACTTCTTTTTCTCTTAAATAAAAGGAAAAAATCACAATATTTTTTTTTTTGATTTCATCCATTTCAACATATTTTATTTTAAAGAAGAACAATTAACCATGTTAACATTGTTCATAAGACTGATTTTTTTTCTTTCATTGAAGAAGATGATTCGTCTTCTACTTTCTTGTTTACTCTGTAGAGTATTGTAGGTTTTACTTCTTCTTCTTCTTTTTAGTGTTCTTGTTTACTCTGTAGAGTAATAGATGCTCTTTATGCTCTGTAGAGTAGAATAAAATGTCATCCATCGTATCTAGCTATGGAGGATTCATGCTCGTTTAGCTAAGATATAATAAACTATATTTTTTTCAAAAAAATTGTTGTTTAATGAAGCACTTAATGTAGTAATCATCTAAAGGATTTCTGATATGGCTAAGCTCTTACTGTAATAAGCATTTAAAAGATTTCTTTAACTATGTTTGTGCTTTGACTATTTCTAACAACTCCGACATCATAGTATTTTATATTACTAAGTATCAGTCAGGCTGTTTCTCTTTTTGACCCTGGCATCCCCGGCTAAACGTCATACCCCCAACCGTTGTTTTCTGGTGGAGTTAGGTTACACACACTGACCAAACACCTATAAGACTGCTTCAGGGATGTAGAGCACAACCTAGTTACATTTCCTGCCATGGGCGTAAAAGAAATAGCTCAACCGATTCTAAGTAATATAAATTACTATGATAGCACTAGAGATGAAGAGCACAACTCACATAAACAATTAAAGTTTTAAGAACATCTACTTAAGACATGGCTTATGCTCATCCAGCCTAAGGATGAATGTTTTACTACATGGCCTAATTTAACAAGCCTAAGAACCAGTGTTTATTTTCATAGCTAGCTTAACCAACATGAAGGAGATTACCCCTCCATCCTAACCTAAGCTAAACCAAGAGTTACCTGAAGAGAGGAATCGAAGCCTTGCTCTGATACTAGTTTAGATATGCAGAATTTATATAGAACAAAAGAACATACAGAAGAAGCTTGTAACGATAGAGCTCTCAAGCTGTACAATCATACATACACAGTATGGCATTAAATGCCTTACCCTCTTGACATCCTCTCTATTTACAGCGAGAGGGATATCTTACTTACATGCTATGCACGTGTTGTACTCTAAACTAGATTACAATACAACTTATAGATATACAGGACTCACACGACATAAAGTAGTACTGTACAGCTAGTATGCTGAGTTGGTAGGCTAGTGTGCCAATAAGTCTTCATATGTCGCTATCACCTTTAAAGAGATTCTCCTTTAACGTCGCCATCACCTTTTCTCTTTGCCTCCTGTGTCTTCTCCATTCTTCGTATATTTGTTTATTATGATATTACGTCCAAGTCCTTGATTCTTTAGTTCATTTATTTTACCTCATCACTCTTCTGTCTGTTCGTCTGCTCTGGCCCACCATGCTTCTAGTTAGTGCTGGCTTCTTCTTGCATGAAGTCACTGTTGATAGTGCGAGCCGGGGAAATTATTTCTAGATCATCATGTAGGCCATTCTCTTTGTAGAAGGAATACATGACATCAGTAGGGTTTGCTTGTGTGTTTCTTATTACCCGTTGACGTTTAGCTCGATGTTGAACCCCGCTATAAATCCACGGTGTGGGAGCATGATGCTAGAGATGTTAGAAATAGTCAAAGCACAAAAATAGTTAAAGAAATCTTTTTAATGCCTATTACAGTAAGAGCTTTGCCATATCAGAAATCTTTTACAATGATTACTACAGTAATTGCTTCTTTAAGCAAGAAATATTTTGGAAAAAAAGAGAAAGTTTATTATAGCTTAGCAAATCCAACATGAATCCTTCACAATTAGATATCATGATGACTTCTTATTCTACCCTGTTGTATGAAATAAAAAAATAAAAAATAAATAAGAAGACGGTTAACCAACTCCAACAATCATTTTTAGCAAAAAACAAAGAATTAATCTTCAAGAAAAAATAGAAAGTGAGCTCTCTCTTTTCAATAAAAACGGATCTGATTTTATAGAATCAAAAATAGAGTTAACAAACTCTAGTAATTTTGGAGGCTCTACTGAGCAAAAGAACTCCAGCACTACTGAGCAAAAAAAGATTGAGTTAACAAACTCAGAAATTGACTTTGAATTAATTAACTCAAATTTTGAAAATGAGACAACTCACTCATATTAATAAAGAGTTAGCAAACTTAATTGTCATCAAACAAAGTTCTGAAATAGAATCTCTAAACATCAATGTAACTAATCTAAGCCGAAAAGCTGAATTACAAATTTACATTCCTACTACACTAAATTTTCCAAATACAAGGAAATTATAATACACACATTAGTTGATACTGGTGCACAAGTCAGTATAATACACTCATGTTTTATATCGAAACAATATAGATCAAAATTAACCCATAAAGCCTCTATATGATGTTTTAATGGTTCCAATTCTATGGCAAATCATAATATAAGCAAGCTCCAAATATCCTTAGAAGACTATCAAGGAAAAAAACACAATTGCAAATATATGACCTTCGCTTTGCTTGATGATCTTGCCAAAGATTGTGTCATCGACATGGATAATCTAAGCAAACTTTTGCCCCTTCAAATTGAGAAACATTTTTTACTCATTAAACAATATTCGAATCCCTCAAGTACCTTTTACAATTACTACTCATAATTTCTTTGAGCTATACACAGTCCAACGAGGATAAATTGAAATTCCCTTAGTAGGAAAAAATTATTGGCAATAGCCAAATACAATAAAAAAAAACTATACATATATTCTAAAAAATATTGATACCACAGAATAAATTATACATAATATATTAGAACCATTATATAGCAATGATCCTCTAAAACTTTTTGAGAAAGCTCCACGGTTTTTCCAAATCGAACTACTACCTGGATATACAAAAAGAATATTAGAACTCCATGTATAATGGTAAATCAAGAGGATAAATTAGAATTTTCTAAATAAATAAAAGGATTATTAGATTTAAAAATTATTAGATCTAGTTATAGCAATCATTGTTTTCCTGCCTTTTTAGTCAGGAATCTTGCAGAGCAAAAAATCAGAAAAGCAGGAATGGTAGTTAACTATCGAAAAATTAATGATGCTTGCAAATTTGATGGGTATTACATCCCAACTGGTCTGTGCCTACCAAGAACGAAGGAGATGTTCATGCCTTAGGATCCCAATCACCTTTGGGTAGAAAGGGCAACAATTATTAAACTTAGTACAAGGCTCCAAAATATATTCTAAGTTTGATGCTAAATCAGGATTTTGGCAAGTCAAATTAAAAGATGATCTATCCAGAAATCTTACCACTTTCAGTAGTCCCCAGGGACATTTTGAATGGATGGTAATGCCTTTTGGACTAAAAAATGCACCATAAATATTCCAGAAATGGATGGGCGGTATGTTTGGCCATTTTCCATTTGTTAATGTCTATATTGATGATATACTTGTTTTCTCTTCTTCTCTAAAGGAACATAAAGATCATCTTCTACAAGTATATTGGTAGAAAATGGGGTTATTTTAAGTCAAAATATAATTGAATTATTTAAGGAATAAATAGATTTTCTTGGAAAAAAGATACTAAAAGGAAAAATTGAGCTACAAGCACACATCTATGAAAAGATTAAACTGTTTCCTAAAAAAATTGGAACACTAAAACAATTAAAGGCTTTCCTAGGAATTCTTAATTACGGAAGAAAATTCATTCCTAGACTTTCTAAAAAAATTAAACATTGACAACAAAAGCTCCAAGCAATACAAAGAAAGTTTGATAAAAGAAGGAAAAAATCCTAAAATTCCACGAAGTTGGAACACTGATAAAATAAAAATATAACTTTCTGAAACAGAGAAGGAAGAGATAAAAAGATTAAAAATATCGTCTCAGAACAAAAAATACTTTATTATCCAAAAGAAAATGATAAAATTATATTAAGAACAGATGCTTCAGATACTCAATGGGCGGGTATTCTTTTCCCTCAAATAGACAAAAGGCACTATGAGCTGATAGCCTATTCATCAGGAACATTTTCCACAATTAAATATTCTACTTTTGACGAAGAGTTACTTTCCATAAAATTTATGTTAAATTTTTAAAGATTTATTTACTTAGCAGAAAATTCCTTATACAGACTGATGATATTGCAGTAGTACAATTTCTAAAGAAAAGGTTGTACATAACCAAGAAGAAAATTTGAGACGAGTTAGACTAGCAGTATATCTTGAAATTTATCAGTATAATATTGAACATATTCATGGGCATACTAATATTACTGCTGATTTCTTTATACAGAAAATTCCTTATACAATTCCTAAAAAAGAAAACTATACACAATGCTGAAGAAAATTTAAGACGTGTTAGACTAGCAATATATCTTGAAATTGATCAATATGATATCGAACATATTCATGGTCATGCTAAAATTACTGCCGACTTGTTAAACATGTATTATGGAGAATAGAAAAGATAAATGACCAATGAATCATAAGTAATCAAAAAAATCAAAGAGCTTGAAGAAGTTCGTGGAATGAAAATAGGAGAATGGACTACTGTCCTAAACAATAAAAAAAATAGCTACTGCTACAACATCTACTGATACTACTGTATCAAAAAATACAGGAACCACTACTCCACAAGCAAAACATATCCTTTTAAGGCCACCCACTCAAACAGAATGGAAGCATAATTCTATCAATCCTATCCTAAAAAAGGATTGGTATAATGAAGAATTAAAACATGGGAATCCAGATATTTATAATCATATAAACAATGTTTGTAGTGTTAATACTGATTTGGGGAAATTAGGGTTAGGGTTAATCTCTAGCCGCTTAAGATATTATATCCTGCTTATTAGTATTGGAATATCACAGAGCACTACCTCTAGACCATCTTATAAAGAGATTAGACTAGGTTTAGGGTACTGGGCTTTTAGCCCACTCAACCCATTCCAATAATTAATACATAACACGTGTAAACCCGTGTTGCCCCATAGAACAATATACACAATATTATCCTATTATATTGAGAATATACATATACATCCAACAATCTCCTCCTATGTTCTCAATATATTAGACTAAGCAATGTTATAATATTGGATCACAAAAATTCAAACATTATTGAATCATAAAAACCATGGATCATAGACTAAATCAATTATAACTTGAATAGTTCAAATATGACTAAACCAAAATAATCAAATAGTTCTAAAACCACAAATGAATAGTTCACAAAGACTAAACCAACAAGAGGAACCTGTCATAGTTTCAAAATCAACCAAAGCAAATAAACTTCAAGAATAAAATATGAGTTTTAAGCTCATGAACACACGAGTCTTAAACTCAACAGAAGTTTTATCAAGCAAGTGACAAAGTTATTCCTCAGAGAAATAAACCAAAACTATATCCTTGCAAACTGCTTTATGTTTACTCCTCCATTTTGAGCAAATCATTATTTTGAAATCTATGTTGACAGATTCAACTCCTCCATCTTTGCTAGCTTATTGAAAACAAGAATATCAAGAGACATATCTCTAAGAATTCTAGCAAATTTCATAAAGTATCTGGTTCTACTAAAGAACTTAGTACAATTCAACGATAGCCTAGCAAAATGTAATGCAAGCATCACAATCAAGTTTCTTTAACAAAATAAAGAACAAGAACTATTATAGTTTCTGCACAAGAACTATACTATGTTTCATATTGGAATGATAGAACAGTCAAATCAATTACGGTTAATTCTGAATTGAATCATCAAAATTGGAATGAAACATGAATTCATAAAAGAGTTATATCATCAAAATTGTAATGATATAACAACAATTCTAAACATCGGAAACATATCGACAAGTTTTCATACTTTCTTTTCGAATAATGAGATGATTCTAAGTAAATTATGAAAATATATAGCATCATCAAAATTGGAATGAAATTATATATTAACAGAATTTACATAGAACTTTTCAAATTATCTAAAGCATGTCAACTGCCTAAAATTGATGCTTCAGTTTGAACTTCTCTATGGCTCCAATTGGATTCTAAATTTCAAAACAACTTGGATGTTAAAGCTTTTGACTCAACAGCTTTTAACTTCATTTCCCCCACAATTTTGATAATTAGATCACTTTCAAGTCTCTTAGCAAGAGCATTGACCATATTTGTCACAATTGCACTTTATTTATGAGAAAGTTCAACTAGGCTTCTTTCAGCCTTAATATACTCCTCTTACTACTATAGAGTGAGTTATGAGCTACAGTGTATTATAGCTTGATAGTCGCATAACAAAATTAGAGAATTTACATTAAACTTCTCAAATGGATGATTAGCAGTAAGTCATTCAATCTGCTCAGCGTCTTCCCCTACAGAGGATAACACATAGAGGTCTGATTCCTTGGATGAGAACGCAACGCTTGTTTGCCTATTAATCTCCATAATTTTGTGCTCCTCCTAGTGTGAACACATATCCACTAGTTGTCGACTTTCAGTAAACTTTGAGTAGCACAAAGCAAACTCTTGAGTACCACTCAGGTATCTCATTAGCCTCTTAAGGGCACTCAAATGTGTATGAGATTATTAGTAAATCTGCAGATCATACCTACCTCAAAGGCTATGTCTATTCTAGTGCAGATCTTTGTTTACACGAGACTTTCAATTCTTTTAGAATGGTCTACCTGTCTCATAGTTGCACCATCATAAGGTGTCAACCTTTTATCATAATCATAAGGTATTTCAAAACACACTTTCGATCACTATATCCCCACTTTTGAAACACATTATTGATTTATCGAGTTTGACTAAGGGTTATCCCTTGCCAACCAAAACTCACCCTTATACATAATATGGTGTCCACACCACTTAGGTGCTAAATTTATTTGGATAGCACAATTTTAACTCCATTTAGAATAGAGATGTCACTTCCAATCAACAAGCATGTCAATAAAACCAAGTAAATAATAGGTATTATATTTGACACACCACAAAGTTAAAGGCACTCATCTGAATTACTTAATTCATATACTGATCGAAATGGACGACGACGTCTGAGGGCATGGACGACGGCGTCGGCATCGGCGGGTAAGGACGATGTCAGTTTCGACGAACCCTCTCTCTCTCAATCACAGTATTTTATTTCTATAATATCTTAAGATTGTTAATACTGATTTGGGGAAATTAGGGTTAGGGTTAATCTCTAGCCGCTTAAGATATTATACCCTGCTTATCAGTATTGGAATATCACAGAGCACTACCTCTAGACCAGCTTATAAAGAGATTAGACTGGGTTTAGGATATTGGGCTTTTAGCCCACTCAACTCGTTCCAATAATTAATACATAACATGCGTAAATTCGTGTTGCCCCATAGAACAATATACACAATATTATCTTGTTATATTGAGAATATACATATACATCCAACATGTAGAGCGTTACACCCAAGTGATAAAACAGGAGCATACCACTTATCACAAATGGAAAAGATAATCCTTCAGTTAAAGAAAAAACGCAAGAACAGAATGAAGGATTTGAAAAAGCAAAACACATTGTCAGTAATATGATCAAATTCGGCAATACTTCTACCTCATCTTCTTTGAATAGAAAGAAAGATAATCTAATCAGAGGAGACACACCTGCTGACAAAAAAATACAACCTATAATGTCTCATATAGATATTTGTGACCTTGTAATCATCAGAAACAAAGAATTTACAAAGTTTGCAAAACCCTTTACGGTCAAAGATGAGAAACTAGGGAGAATAAAAGGACACCGTCATTTCCTTGAATGTTTAGATATACACCAAATAGGTGTATTTCCAAAAGAAAGATTCATTGAACTTCTCCAAAAGACAGGATAAAATGATTTAGAAGATCTGTTAAAAATTTACGATCAGCTGGTCAAAAATAAATATAACAGATATAGAATTTTGGCATGGTTCGGGCAAATACCACAATTCGAAAGACCAATTCAATCTGGGATCGTTCATGAACTCTACATCAACCTCTCCAGACCAAAAGACTTTTCCAAAACTATCCCCAAAATATGTGCAAAAACTGTCTTATCAATGAAAAATAAGTTTCACACGATATACAAGTTTCAAATATGGAGCATCTGGGAAGAGAAGCAATATATTCGCCAGTTCAAGTCTATCCAATTCTGGGAATTATACATAGTACAAGCCGAGCCAACACTCCAGATAGAAAAAGGAAATAATAAAATATTTGAATCCAAAAAATGAAAGTATGAAGCTACAGAAGAATTTTTCTAGAGTTATGGGGAAAATACACTTTCTACAAAAATATACGGGTTCAAGATAATACCATCCTTATCGATTGGACAGGTGAGGATAGTCCCAAACAAGAAATATAACAGTTTTTTCAAAGTCTGAAGAAATCTGGAAGCTAGGACCCATTGGAAAAGATGTCATGTATTCTTTCTACGAAGAGAAAGGTTTACAGAAAGATATGGAAAACATTTCCCTAGCTCAAACCATCAACAATGATTTCATGCAAGAAGGAGCCAGTAGAAGCATGGTGGGACAACCCCAAAGAAGTGGACAAACAGAAGCGTGGTGATATTTTTATTATCTTATTTAAGAAGTATCCTAAGAAGCTTCCTTAAGAAATTTCTTGAGAAGGAACGTATTAAGGAAGTTTCATGGAGAAAGGGACATGAAGGATATGTTCAAGTATGAAACATATTATCTTCATTTATGTGATGTATTTAGTAATAATTATGTATGCATGATGTAATAGTATCCTAAGCCTTTCTCCACCTATACAAGGAGAAGTCATGGGTTGGTGTTAAGGCATAAGGTTCATGATATGAAATAAAAGAAAGAGTATATGTATGTGTAACCCCTGTTCCTGATTTTTTAAAGATTTTCTTTTGTATTTCTTTCCCTCTTCTCATTCCTATAATCCGTTATTTGAATGATAAATTTCTGTTATTTATCTTCCTTCAATCCATTTTATTTTCATTGTTGAATTTTGGGATCTTTGTACACTATTTATTTTTGAATGACGTGTCTTGATCCATCTATTACATTATTTCATTTAGTTCTTTCATTTTAATCCACTAATTGATTTATTTTCCTTGTTGGATCCTAATTCAACCCGCAGACCCGTTAACCCAAACTCATTTTTTGTTGGATTCTAACCCATTAACCCAAACCCAGTAATCCAATTCCCCTTTTTCCTGCCTAATTACCCAGTCTCCAACTCTCTCTCATGTTCCCCCACAAATCTCTCCATATCCCCTCTAGTCTTAACTAAAACCCTTAATCTCTCCATAAATCCTATTTTAACTACCCCTAATCACCTCCAGTTATTAACTTAATCATCTCCTCTAATCACAGCCTAATCCCCTACCCCGGACCCTTCACCTTCCTCTATTTCCCGCTCACCCGCGACCTCCATCTCGCCAACCACCGTCACGACCCCCGCACCACCTCGTTTCCACCGCTCGATTCCTCTGTCATCGCCCACAGTCGGCACCTCACCCTCATCGAAACTCTTCATCGTCCTCCCTGCCTCGCACCTCCCCCCACAACTTTGCCTGCTTTCCACCATCCTCGCGACCATCCCGAGCACCTCGACCGCTGTGTTCCATCATCGCCATCAGCACCGCCACCAGCCATCACAACTTCGCCTGCAACCCCATTGATGCCCCTCTCTAGCCTACCGCTCGACCCCGCTGTGAGCACAGCACTCCACCACCGTCGTTGCCGCAACACCAAGCTCGACCACCCACTACAACTCCACGAATCACAGCCTGCCATTGCCACCTTCGACCACCACCGAACCACCTCCATCGCAGCACACTGATGCCGCTGTATGTTTATGCTGTCTTGCTTTATTGCTGCTATCTCTTGTTGTGTTAATGATGATCTTTCTGTTACCGCTGCTGTCGCCCGTGTGGTTGTTGTTGTTGCCTGTTGACGTCGTGTGCATGTGTTGTTGTGTACGTTGGATTGCACGTGTCGCCGCGTGTGTTGTCGTTGGGATTCTAATCTCGTTATTCATTCGTTTTCATAATCGTCGTATAAGGCAAGTCTTCTTGAACACTATTGTTATTCTAGTTCAAGAACCGTTGATCTCTACCAGTAGTTCGTATTTCTATTATCGTAATGAACTGCTTTGATACCCTTCAAAGGGACTACTACGGATTCATCGGCAAAACCAAGTAATAGTTCCCTTTTCGTGCCATACCATTGCATCATTACCAAGCTTGTTATCCCCATATCCATGCACTACACACACACAAACTAGAAATGTTCATATATAGGTGATATAATGATTGGATGTACATCGATTGAATGTATGGTTGTAACATGATTTATAGTAGTGTTGATTATCGGGTGGACTGTTTGAAATCCACCTTAGTTGCTAATAACGATGGTAGTTTAATTCATGCTATAGATTCATGCGGGTCGGTTATTTTGTTGATCACATACGAACTTGGTTTTCTACTATTCTGTCGGTTGTTCCATGTTGCACTAAGTTTTTGGCTCTGTTACTTTTAAAATCAATCAGAACTATATGAAAGAGATTGTAGCCTTATGAGTCTAGTTTCCAGAACATTCTACAGATGTATATTCCGACATATAACATGTAAATTATCGCACTTTTAGTACCGCTGACTTTTCCAGACCTGCTGTTTAATGTTACACCGACATGACTTTTAATTATTATATTATGTTAACAGTAGAATTTATATGTGAATTTTTCCAGAGAGTTTCCATAAATGTTTAGGTTTCACTTTACAATTTTTATAAGATTTAATATTTAGTTTACAGTCCCGTTATGCATGCAAAGTTTTAACTCTAGGTTGCTGCCAGAATGCTTAACCTGTAAAGAATATGCTAAGTGACCTAGTTACGATTAGAATCACTTAGAACTTGCTGAATATAAATTGTATCTCTGTGAATCTGGAACTAGATCATCTGACAATTTTACGATCCGACTCTCCGATTACAAGATACTCAGATTTTACTACTGCACTATCGTGATTTCATATTCACTATTTTGTAAGGACGTCACCATATTTAACTAATTGAAACAGTAAGATAAATATGAAATATGGTCCAATATATTCAAGAATACTAATGAAAAACTCCAGGAAGTAGAATGTAATTTTTGTAAGAATTTTGGTATAGGTTTAATCGATTTACACCTATAACAATTCTTGCTTTGGGTTGCTGCTTGAACAACAGACCCGTAAAGAACTAGCCGGTAGACTAAATTCCTATAGTTTCAATATGTCGTGTAAATATGCGTTTGAACTGATATGGAGTCTAGTTTCTAGAAACCCTGACGGAACCAGATTTTTTTTCCTGTAGCATCGGGAAAGTCAATTTTTGTACAGGAACATCTTGCTGTCCAGAAATTACATTCTTCATGTTAATTGTAAATTGTTTAAATTTTGCATATAGTTCATTGTACAATCTTGATACATCGTTCATATCGTTTCTTGACACTATTCCATTAATTGCACATTCGTGTTCATGTTAATAAATTAATAATAAGTCGGGGTATAAGGGTCAACTTAGTAGTGAACAATCAGAGACTGTACTCGGATGAGGGGCCCGTGTTTTCCTATCTTGTTATCTTGTGGATAAAGGTTTGTTATGGGTCGTGGATTGTGGCTTGTTATTGTTATCGTACCGAGTACATAATCTGTAGAGTTCACCACTGTAGTCTAAACGTTTACTGCTTGTTTACACCGAACCTGTGGTATGAGACACAGTACTACGTGCATTAGGTAGGATAATAAAATATGATAGACCTAGGATTGACACTACATTGATCTCAATTATTGTTACCAACTTTAAATCTTGTTCTACTATAATTTTACTCGTTAAATTGTTGACCATAGATCTTGCCTTGTTATCGATAATTTCATTGTCACTTGCTATATTACTTGTTCCTCGTTCATTGGTTTTTACATATCCTGCTTAGTGTTCCTTGCTTGTACTACTTGTTGTCGTGACTTGCTCTAACGGACATTTCCCCCACTCTAAACTATGAGCTCGTAGGTACACATGAAGATTTGCCCGATGGATTTGGTGAACAGACCTTCAAGGGATTAGAGCCGAATTGTTGGCCACAATAATTATCTTGTCCATGTCATTTAAATTCCAGTACTATTGTTGTTATTACATTTTGTTTCACAGGATTTGTTAACCCGAAGTTTTTTCTTTCCAGTTATTGGTATTTTTGAGACATTTCATGTAATATCTATGTTATGTGTTTTCCCTTTAATATGCGTGGTTGAATTTGTTTTGCATATTGGTGAGTTACATATACAGCTTATGAATAATGCAAATCATTTGCTGGGCCTTCGTTACGTACTCGTATTCCTGTATTTTGGGAAAGCGGGGCGTGACAAGTTTTTAGTGGTATCAGAGCCAGGTTTAACTCAACCGTATGTACACCACGTTATCACATGAACATGTAGTAACCAACTATTAATCTGGACACTCACCGATTTGACCATGTTGCAGATTACGGCTCGCGGAGGCTCTTCCACTTCTCAACCTAGGGAGGAACAGCCAGCCAACACTGCTATCCTCCAGATGATACAGCAGATGATGGCCCCTACAACAAGAGCCCAATGAGTTGATGCGGGCTACATTGGAGGCGGCTAACCAAATCGCTGCTTGACTCGCACTAGGGCTATTGCCACCCAGACCCAGGACTGTGGCAGACTTCATGAGTCTGCACCCAGACAAATTCTCGGGTACGGAGATGTCGTTGGAAGCCGAGTAGTGGCTGATCGAACCGAGCAGCTGTTGTTAGCACCGCGGATCTCCGATGTGGATCGAGTGGATGTGGTAAGCATCCGGCTTATGGATCTCTCCCACATTTGGTGGCAGGTAGAGACTGAGAAGCTTAAGCGACCCATCACGTGAGCCACCTTCACTGAGAGCTTCATGACGAAGTTCTTCCTCAACGTCACCAAGTTTGAGATGGAACAACAATTCGTCTTGTTGACTCAGGGGAATCGGCCAGGGGAATCGGACTGTGGACGAGTACGCTGCCGAGTTCACCCGGATCAGCCAATTTGCAACCGCTTTGGTGGCCAATGAGGAAGACAGGGCCCGCAGGTTCTTGATGGGTCTGAGTTTCAATATTCAGGACTGACTGGCTGCCCACCGACATCGCACCTATGCTAATGTTCTCGATGCGGCCCGGATCTAGGAGCTGACTCATAGAAGGGGGCATGCCAGCCAGCGTGCCGTTCAATACCCTACTGCTGTCCGACCGACTGGAGGACCTATTCGGTGGCTAGTGTCGATGCCTCCGACGAGGGCTTTATCGTATGCACCTACTGCTCCGAGGGTGGTTCAGACCTGCAGCTTCTGTCACAAGGTTAGGCATCTACAGAGGGATTGCAGACTGGCAAATCTCCTGTGTCTTGCATGTGAAAGGAACGATCATGTGGTCTGGGACTGCACAAGGAACAGATTCCCTGCACCAACTGGAGGTCCAGCTCAGCAAGGAGCGTTAGCTCGAGACCAGAGTTGTAACACCCCGCAAAATAAAATAATTTTTTTGCATTATTAAATAATATTAAATTGGTAAAGTTGACTATTTTCTTGAAATTTCAATTTCGCACGTGCAACACACGTGCAAAGTTAGAAAATTTTGAATTCTGAAAATTTCATGGTTAATAATTGATTTTGCTCATTTATTTATGATATTTTAATTTTTCAGATTTATTTGAATTAATTGGGCTATTTTATGAATTTGTCAATTTTACACGTGCAGAACATGTGCAATTATTTTTTTGGGAAACTCGCAATCAGAAAAATATTTTTTGGAAACCTAGAATTTATTAGTAGGTCTTATTTAAGAATTCTCTGGATTTTTATGAATATTTTATGACATATTTGGAAATATTACAAAGATGGGGACTTTTGTGCAAAATTACCACTTGGAGTACGAATCCGAAAATTTTCAATTTATGGGCTATGCTTGATGGCCGGCTAATTCAGTAGTAAAATAATTTGGTTTTATTTTAATTTATTTGACTTATTTAACTAATTTATTAAAGAAAAGTCTATATATGTAAAGGAATAAATTATTGAGAGATGTTTCTATAAAACTCATAAAACCCTAATTAAATCAGGATCCCGACTATTTATTGACGGCTACAGCCGCCTCCCCTCTTCACAAAACAAAAGAACTATTTTTATTCTCATTCTTGGAGATTTTTCATTCTTGGAATCTTGGATTTTGCTAAAGAATGAGCTTTTTATTATTTCTTTATTTTTTTCGATTGGATCCTCTTGAGGTGAGTGACATGAATATCTTTTGTTGTTCTATACATGTTGAGTATGATAATTTGTCTAGTAGAATGCATGCTAGAAGATTGTATGTTGGTATAACGAATAAAATTGATGGATGGGTAATTAAAAATAGGATTTTTCATGAATAGATGTGCAATTGATGAATAAAATTTACTATATATATGACTTAAGAATGCTAAGAACTTAGCAGAAATCATGAATGTGTTGTTTTCTTGTTGATTTGATCATATATGTTGAGATTGTATGATGTTTGATGCATAAGGATCGAATAAATAAGAGTTATTTACTGTTTTAACATGCATGATCTGTTTTAAATGTTCTGATGAGTAGAACTTGACTAAATAACTGTTGTAGATGCATATAATCAAGGGAAAATTGAATTTAATTGGTTGTATATATGTTTGATGAATTGAAAGAGAGTTATTGAGATCAAAGATAGAGTCTTTATGCATTGAAAGCTTGGGTTTTTGGTTTCAGATCTGTTGTGCAGGCCAAAGAGGGGAAATTTTGAATTTTGTGAAGTTTTCCATGAATTTTGAATTTATATTGGTACAAGTAGTTTTTACATGTGTTTAAAAAGTTGCAAGAAGGGTTTTTGAAATCAAAAGATCAAGTTTTGAAGGTTGAATAGGGTTTTGAATTTTTGGGTCTAATGGTATAGGCCGAAAGTGGAATTTTTGTGTTTTTGCGAAGTTTTCAAGTGGACCTCTGGTTTATATTGATACTGAGATTGAATTGAACATTGCACTACTCTTATACCATGATTCTTGTTGATTTTACTGATATATATACACATATATACATATATATTCATAAGTTTCTGATTTGAAGAACTTTTTTAGTGAAAAAATGCTCTTTTGTGATTTTGTTGAGAGTTTGATTTGATTTATAAACCCCAGTATGTTAGAAAAGTTGTATTTGGTCATCTCAGGGTTTTAAAATTTTAAATTCATGCTTTTAAAGAATTAAAACTATATATCAGTTGTGAAGTGCACAATTTTAATGTTGCCTGTGTATCAGTTATCGGTCGATTGTCCTATTTTGAACTAGGATGTCGGTCGACCGTCATTTGAGATTTTGGATTTTTGGCATGTGCGGTCTACTGTCTCGAATATGAACTGAGATGTCGGTCGACCGAAACCTGTTGTTCTTGCTGTTTTGTTGAGTTTTTCTTGATGATTTCTTGAACGATTATTTCTTCGAACTTATGGATTATTGTTCTATTGTTTTAGATAAAGTTTTTGCTATAGATTACTGAATTTTACAGAGTTATATTTTGACTAATAACAGAATTTAATTGGTATTTTATGACTTTAGAAAGAGAACTATATATGGATTTTGAGGAATGGATGTTTGTGATTTTTCTATGGCTTCATAAATGTGAAACTCAGTTGTTTAAGAGATTTAATCCCAGATTGTTACTTCTGAAAATTTGTGTGTATATGGATAAATTTGGATTTGTTTGATTTGAAGAAGTTTTCTTAGTATAAACGATTTGATGATGGAATTAAGAATTTTATTGTGAGATTTGTGTTGATATTCCAATTTGCGAGTCTTTAGACGTTGAGTGGGATTCCAGAAAACCGTTAGATGAGATCTTGTGGATTTGGCCAGTTGGGACCTTGGGGTTGTTTTGGTGGAATTAAGTCTGGCAGGGTACACCAACTCTAGAGAGGGGGAAGTTGTGTTTTAATTAATAAAAATTAACCTATGGACAGACACTTGTGGAGATGTGATAGAACTTGGAAAACGTAAGTATGGGCTCTGTTGTTAGTCCAACGGATGTATTTCAGGATGGTGTGTTGTTGTGTCCCGAGAGGACAGTTTGTATGTTCGCGTGTCGAGGGTCGGCAGGCCTATTCACGGAACATACGGTGCATTCATGTGTCGAGGGTCGGCGGACCTATTCACGGGATGTACTATGTATCTGCACGTCGAGGGTTGGCAGGCCTATTCGTGGGGTACACGGCAGGGAGGTGATTCTCCGGTTTTTTAGCTATGCTTACATGATGTTTGCGCGTCGAGGGTTGTCAGGCCTATTCGCAGAGTATTCTAGATCTTGTTTCTATCACCTTAGTAGGATTAGTTTCATGACGAGGGATTTAACCCTATAAAGTAGAGAACGATAAGGGCTTGCACCAGATCTATGTAGTATGGAATGCATAGAATCCGACAAGTATGCATTAGAGAGTCATCATACTGTATTTGTGTTTTCTTGACTTGTATTATGCATGATGTTTTATGTTTTCCTACACTTGACACTTAGCTTAGTTTCACTTGATGTTTTCATGCTTTATTTATCATTATTTTATTATCCATGTGTTACTACTGTGGGAATGTGTTGATTATGAATTTATTCTTTATGTTTTATTTAAATTGAATTTCTTTTAATGTTACTCACACCGTTATGGCTGACCCCGTAGTTTTGGGGGTTAGGGTTATCTCTAACTTCATGTTTTACAGGTAGGTACCATTAGCTTGGAATTTGGATGCATGTGGTAGAATGATAATATAGCTTATGCAAATTGTAAAAGAATGTGTTGAAAAAGAAAGAAAGTATAATACAAGGTGTTAATTTTCCGTTGTGCTTTGTAAAAGAGTTGATGTAATAAAAAGTTTTAATTTTCTCTGCTTTTTGGTTTCTGTGTTTATGATTACAATTGAAGTTGATTCTGAAATTTGTGCCAAGTATTTCTAATTTTTTTTATTGGAAATTCGGAACGCTACAAGAGTAGACCACCTTTTCCTCCGCAGAGGCAAGCTTTTGACCACAGGAGGATGGCTCCGAGGGGAGGACAGATGGGAGGCCGTGTTCAGGCCTATAACCTGACTACAACAGAAGTTGAGACGGCTGTTGATGTAGTTGCAGGTATATCACAATAGTTGTATTTTTTTGTTGCATTCAATTTATGCACTATTTATTTTCTTCTTGTACAATTATTTGTGCTTATGTCCTACATACACCTCCATCCTTAAGCATCATCTTAGTCCACTCCCTTCATGCCAATGTTTTATTTGATTCCAGTGCCACTCACTCCTTTGTTTCTTCAAGCTTCGTGTATCAACATCATTTGGCAATCGACGTCCTACCTGCAGCCTAGAATATTACCACACGAGGAGGCATCATTATCTGTTCTAAGGTGTGCAAGTTGTGCCCTTTGTTGATTAGGGGTGTGGAATTCAAGGCTGACCTTATTGTGATCCCCAACTCTGGCTTTGATGTTAACATTTGGGATGGATTGGCTGGGTAGAGTACCCCGTATTTTTAAATATAATTTAAAGATTTATAAATGAATTAAAATGATTTCTGGAGATTTAATCAATATTTTTCCTAAAGATTTATCTTTTTACACGTGCAAAATACGTGCAAATATTTTTTGTGTAAATATTCAATTTTATATTTTTAATAAATTTTCCTACTTATAATAGAGTATATTCTAAATTTTGGGATTTTTCTGAGTAAAGAAACTATTTTTCTAAATACCTCGAAAGAGAGGGGCTTTTATGTAAAAAGCCGTTTGGATCTTAAATAAATAATAAAAATTCGTTTTTACTGATTTTTGGGCTTTCCATGGTCATCACTGAAATTAAAATATATTTAAATTTCATTTAGAGTTGATTTGGTAAAGATTTAAACAAATATGGTGTTTTTGCAAATATGGAATTTATGTTGAATCTTGTGCAAATGTTTTTCTGGAAAGTAAAATTCAGATATCTTAATTGGAAAATATAATAGGTATTATTAGATATTATTTCTGAATTTTCTGGATTTTTACGAATATTTTATGATGTATTTGCAAATACTACAAAAAGAATGACTTTTGTACAAAATTGCCACTCTGAGTACAAATCCAAATTTTCTTTATTTCTGGGCTGTGTTGGATTGCTGGAAAACTCAGTAGTAAAAGGATTTGATTTGGTTTTAATTTATTTAACTTATTTTAACTACTTTATAAAGAAAGGTTTATATATGTAAAGTAATAATTGTTAAAGGGTTATTTTGCAAATGTGTTTAAAACCCTAATCCTTCAATTTCCGGCCTTTTTAAAAGAGGTGGAATGCAGCCGTCTTTCGCTGCACAACACAAGGTTTATTATTTTTATTTTTGGAGATTGAAAGAGAAGATCTTGGATTCTTTGCAAAGGAGGAAGTTTTCGTCGTGCTTTGTTATATTCGAGGTGAGTGACATGTTTTTTTTTTTTTTATTTTATGTATGTTGTATGTGAATGACTTGTTTGTTTCCTTTTGATTTGTGTATGTTGTATGCGAATGATATGAATATTTTGATTGATCTTGGATGTTGCATTCCACATATTAGAAAGCATGCTAGGGTTTGGTATGAATATGTATATTGGATGGATGGATGAAAAATTTGGATCTTTGAGAAGAACCCTAGATATTTGCATGTGAATGATTTTAGATTTGTTGGAGAACCTAATATAAATTGTGAGTAGGCATTTCTTTGAATTATTGCTGATTTGATTGAGTATGAGGGATGTTATGCATTAATTAATTAAAGATGAGATTTTGGGACTATTGGTGAGTTGGATGAAAACAACTTGGCCATGTGGATGATAAATTTGTTTTGTTTATGAATCAATTATTTTTTTTAGTTGAGATCGAGTTTGAGAAATTTGAGAATGAGTAATGGAATAAAAGACCATGTTTTGAGGATTGAGTTATGATGACTAAAATGGGGATTTGTGATTTTGTGAAAGATGTTGTTCGAATTTGGATTTCTCAAATGCTAAGTTTAAATCTGAATATTTTGGTATTGATATGGTTTGAAATATAAAACAAAGTTATTTGATGTATGATTGATTTCTTAAAAACTCTAATTTTGATATATGCACACATTCTTGGTTTATTTGAAAAAGTTCATCAAAAGTTATTTTATCTATTCAAGTGGTTTTAATTGGTTTCTATGGATCTTTGTGTATTCTATAAGTTGTTTTTGATCATATCAGAAATATACTTTTTATAGATTTCGTTTTGTAAAGTAAATATTCGTATCAGTTGATATATACACAACCTAAAGTCTGCAGTCTGTAGGTCGACAGTCGACTGTTGTGACCTTTACAGTCGACTGGCACGTCCCGACTGCTGTTTTCAATAGTTTTTTTTGGAATTTCGTTCGGGACAGTCGACTGATGACTTTTACAGTCGACTGGTTCCACTTAGAATTATTTTCTCGAAGTTATTGTATTTTTCACTCTGGACAGTCGACCTATACCCTTTTACAGTCGACTGCTACTACTTAGAATTTATTTCTTAAAAATGTTGGATTTCTCTCTGGACAGTCGATTGGTGTCTTTTACAGTTGACCGTCAACACTTAGTATCATTTTCTTAAAGATGTTGATTTTTCGCTCTGGACAGTCGACTGATGACCCTTTTACAGTCGACTGTTGCTGATATTTTCTTGAGGTATTTTGATGTTCTTTAAATGTTTTGGATTTATAACTTACTATTCTAAATATTAGTGTTTCTACAGAACATATGTTTTCAAGATATTTTATTGTTGGATTTGGATTCTGGAATTTTATAAAGATTTGGGTTTTGTTGATTGGAGAGGGTTTTCTCCCTTGATCATTTTGACGATGGATTTATGAATTTTAGTCTTGTTGAGATCTCTAGGAGTTGAGTGGGAGTCCTGTGAACCGGCAGTTGAGATTTGTTGAGATAGACCTGGGGGGTCTTGGTTTAGTTGTTGTTGAGTATTAAGTCCGGCAGGATACACTAACTCTAGAGATGGAGATTTGGTGTTTTAATAATAATTAACTTAAGGACAGGCACTAGTGGAGATGTGATGGAACTTAGGAAACGTAAGTATAGGCTCATGTTTTGTTAGTCCTACGGATGTGTTCCAGGACTGTTGTTGTTATGTCTCGAGAGGACATTTGTGTGTTCGCGTGTCGAGGGTCTGCAGGCCTATTCACGGAGCATGCAGGGTGCATTCGCGTATCGAGGGTCGGCAGGCCTATTTACGGAATGTACCTGGTGTATCTGCATGTCGAGGGCCTTGCAAGCCTATTCGTGGGGTACACGGGTTTGGGAGATGATTCTCCGATTGTTTTTTAGCTATCTTACATGATGTTTGCGCGTCGAGGGTTGTGGTGCCTATTCGCAGAGTATTCGGAATCTTGTTTCCCATCACCGTAGTAGGATTAGTTGCATAACGAGGGGTTATCCCTATAAAGTGGAGATCGTTAAGGGCTTGTACCAGACCTATGTACTATGGAATGCATAGAATCCGACAAGTATGCATTCGAGAGTCAGCATATAGAATTGTGTTTTCTTGACTTGGCTTTATGCTTGTGTTTTCTTGTTTTTCCTACACTTGACACTTAGTCTAGAATCACTTGACGTTTTCATGAATTGCTATTACTATCTTATATTCCTTGATGTTTTCATGTTTTGCTAAATTGTTATTTCTCATTTCATTCACTCTTGCTGATGATACATATTGTTGATGACTCAGTATTTTATGATATAATTATGTTGCTTTGTTTTATGTCACTCACACCTTTATGGCTGACCCCTTTAGTTTTGGGGGGTAGGGATCATCTCTAGCCTCATGTTTTACAGGTTGTTGTTGCTTAGAGCTTGGGGTTTGGATGCTTGAGATAGTTTTGAGATAAACTGATGTAATAGAGCTTTTGTAAAAAAAAAAAAAAAGAAGTGTTGTAAAAAGAATGTTTGTAATTCAAGGTGTTTTGTATTCCGCTGTGTTTGTAAAGATTGTTGTAATAAAAGTTGAAACAAAAATTATCTGTGTTTTTGGACTGTGTTTAATATTACATTGAAGTTGATGCTGGAAATTGTGCCACGTATTTTCTAAGATATTATATTAGAAATTCGGGGCGCTACACTGGGAATTACCCATGCTATGATTAATTACCGGGATAAGAAGGTCATATTCAGGCTGCCAGGTCACCAGGAGTTCGAGTTCCTCGCGGGTGAAACACCGTCGGATCAGAAGGCTTGTGTGCGAGAGTCAATGCACACGGATGATGAAGTTGCGCTCGTGGTTGTGCAGGATTTTCTGGATGTATTTCTGGAGGAATTTCCCGGATTGCCGCCAGACCGCATGTTGAGTTCGGCATTGAAGTTCAGCCGGGAACAACACCTATCTCCAAGAGTCCATACCGGATGGCACAAGTTGAGCTAGCAGAAGTAAAGGTGCAAGTCCAAGAGTTATTGGATAGGGGTTTCATCAGACCAAGTGTTTCACCTTGGGGAGCCCTGGTGTTGTTCGTCAACAAGAAGGATGGAAGTCGTAGGCTCTGCATTGACTATCGGGAGCTGAACAGTGTCACGGTGAAGAACCGATATCCGCTGTCGAGGATCGACGATCTGTTCGATCAACTGGGAGGTGCTTCAATTTTCTCGAAGTTAGATCTTCGCTCTGGCTATCATCAGGTGAAAGTAAAGACTGAGGATATTCAGAAGACGGCGTTCCGCACGAGATATGGACATTATGAGTTTTTGGTAATGCTCTTTGGAGTCACTAATGCACCGGAGGTATTCATGAATTTGATGAACAAGGTGTTCTCACCGTTCTTAGGCAAGTTTGTGGTGGTCTTCATCGATGATATTCGAGTGTACTCTCGGAACAGGGAAGACCATGCAGAGCATCTAATGGTTGTCTTGAAGACTTTGAGGGAGAATCAACTCTACGAGAAGCTCAGTAAGTGTGAGTTATGGCTTGAACGCATTGCTTCTCTGGGCCATATTGTCTCAGGCAATGAAATCTCAATTGATTGGTCTAAGGTTACTGCAGTCAAGGATTGGCCAATACCAAATTCTTCGTCAGAGGTGTGGAGTTTCCTCGGATTGGCTAGGTATTATCAGAAGTTCGTCCAGGACTTCTCAAAGATTGTTGGCCCTCTAACCAATTTGACGAGGAAAGAGCAGAAGTTTGTCTGGGATGAAGCTTGCGATGAAGCCTTCGTGGAACTGAACAATCGGTTGACGTCAGCACCTGTGCTGACTATACCAGATAGTTCAGGAGGTTTCATGATCCACTATGATGCTTTAGGCAGAGGGTTAGGAGCAGTGCTGATGCAGCATGGAAAGATTGTCGCGTATGCATCTAGGCAGTTGAGCCCTCATAAGAAGAACTATCCTACGCATGACCTGGAACTTGCAGCCGTAATCTTCGCCTTAAAGTTATGGAGGCATTATCTGCTTGGGGAAAGAATTAAGATCTTCATGGATCACAAGAGTCTCAAGTATATGTTCACGCAGAAGGAGCTGAACATGAGGCAAAAGAGATGGTTAGAGCTGATGGCAGATTCTGACATCAATTTGCAGTACCACCTCGGTAAGGTGAATTTGGTGTCCGACGCCTTGAGCTAGAGGCCTGCCGCTATGTTACTCACCTAACAGAAGGATTTATTGGGGGATATGCAAAGATTGGAATTGGAAGTGATTCATTCCAGTTCAGCACAACAGTGTATGGTGCTACAGTTATAGTCTTCGTTGGTGGAGCAGATCAAGGAAGCCCAATCAGGTGATCCGCAATTGCAGGAATTGCGAAGCGAAGTTGAAGCAGGCCTGAGGACTGACTTGGTCATTCATTCAGACAGATCGCTTCGTTTTGGTGCCAGATTATGTGTACCGAAGGGGGAAGTCAGACTCAAAGAAGCCCATAGTTCGCCATACTCTATCCATCCTAGAGGTACAAAGATGTACAGGGATCTGAAGCAGAACTTTTGGTGGCACAGTATGAAGATATCAGTGGCAAGATTTGTGTCCCGGTGTTTGGTTTGTCAGCATGTGAAGGTGAAACACCAGAGAAAATGGTGTTTTGCGGAAATGGGAGAACATTTCCATGGATTTTGTGACGCATTGACAAGGAGTCCCCAGGGCCATAATGCCATCTGGGTAATCGTGGACCAGTTTATGAAGAGTTCTCATTTTATCCCGTTCATAGTTGGTCAGTCTACGAAGAGTCTGGCTAGGAAGTATATGCAGGAAGTTGTGAGATTGCATGGAGTGCCTGCCAGCATCGTATCAGATAGAGATGCAAAGGTTCAGATATCATTTTTGGGAGTCTTGAGAAGAGTCTGGGAAGTAAGTTGAACTTCAACACTGCATTCCACCCACAGACCGACGGGCAATCTGAGAGGACGATCCAAACACTAGAGGATATGTTGAGGTCTTGTGTTCTTCAGTTTGGAGGTTTGTGGGAGGATCATCTGCACTTGGTTGAGTTCTCGTACAACAACAGCTACCAAGCAAGTCTCAAGGCAGCCCCGTATGAGGCACTCTTCGCAAATGTCGATCTCCAGTCTGTTGGGATGACATTGGCGAGAGGCAAACTTTTGGGAATTGAATTGATCAACAGGACAGTTGATGCAGTGGTTAAGATCAGGAAGCACTTGCAGGCAGCTCAGGACAGGTAGAAAAGTGGGTCGATTGTCACCGGAGGCCGGTTAGAGTTTGTGCTATGAGACCATGTTTTCCTCAAAGGGTCACCACGGAGAGGTGTTATCCGCTTTGGTGGCAGGGGGTAAGCTAAGTCCCTGATTCATCAGTCCATTTGATGCTGTGGAACGAGTGGGCAAGGTAGCATACAGGCTCGCATTGCCACTGACCTTGTCTGGAGTCCATGATGTGTTCCACGTCTCCCAGCTCAAGAAGTACATCAAGGACGCAGTCATGTGATTGACTGCTCGGAGTTGTTCGTGAGATAAGCCTTATCATGCGCGGTCCAACCAATCTCTATCTTGGACAAGCGTAAGAAAGTCCTGAAGAATAAAGTTATCAAGCTTGTTCGGGTCTCCTGGAATCCTCACTCGCTCGGTGAGTCGACTTGGGAACTTGAGGAAGAGATTCAGAAGAAGTTCCCTCATCTCTTCGTGTAGTTTTTTTTCATTTTTTCATTTGTTTCTTTTCCTTTTCTCGGGGTTTTCCGTATGACCCGCTTGAATGAATTTTAAGGACGAAATTCTTCTTGTAAGGTGGATAGGATTTGTAACCCATGTTCCCGATTTTTTTCAGATTTTCTTTCGTATTTCTTTCCCTCTTCTCATTCCTGTAATCAGTTATTTGAATGATAAATTTTTGTTATTTATCTTCCTTCAATCCATTCCATTTTCATTGTTGAATTCTGGGATCTTTGTCCACTCTATTTATTTTTGTATGAGGTGTCTTGATCCATCTATTGCAATATTTCATTTAGTTCTTTCATTTTAACACACTAATTGATTTATTATCCTTGTTGGATCCTAATCTAAACCCGCACTCCCGTTAACCCATGCCCATTTCTTGTTGGATCCTAACCCATTAACCCAAACCCAGTAACCCAATTTCCTTTTTCCAGCCTAATTGCCCAGTCTCTAACTCCCTCTCATGTTCCCATACAAATCTCTCCATATCCCCACTAATCCTAACTAAAACCCTTAATCTTTCCATAAATCCTACATTAACCACCTCTAATCACCTCCATTAATTAACTTAATCATCTCCTCTAATCACAGCCTAATCCCCTACCCCCGACCCTTCACCTTCTTCTGTTTCCTGCTAACCCGCGACCTCCATCTCGCCACCCATCGTCGCGACCCCTGCACCACCTCGTCTCCATCGCTCGAGCCCTCCGTCGTCGCTTACAGCTGGCACCTCACCCTCATCGCAACTCTTCATCGTCCTTCCATGCCACGCATCTCCACCCCCAACTTCGCCTGCTTCCCTTCATCCTCACGACCATTCCCGAGTGCCTCGACCGCTGCTTTCCATCATCGCCATCAGCACCGCCACCAGCCATCACCACTTCACCTGCAACCCCATTGATGCCCCTCTCCAGCCTACCACTCGACCCCGCTTCGAGCGCAGCACTCCACCACCGTCGTTGCCACAACACTGAGCTCGACCACCCACTGCAACTCCACGAATCGCAGCCCTGCCATTGCCACCTTCGACCACCACCGAACCACCTCCATCGCAGCACACTAACGCTGCTGTGTGTTTATGCCGTCTTGCTCTATTGCCGCTATCTCTTGCTGTGTTAATGACGATCATGCTGTTACCTGCTGCTGTCGCCCAGGCGGTTGTTGTTGTTGCCTGTTGACGTCGTGTGCACGTGTTGTTGTGTACGTTGGATTGCACGTGTCGTCGTGTGTGTTGTTGTTGGGATTCTAATCCCGTTATTCTTTCGTTTTCATAATCGTTGTATAAGGCAAGTCTCCTTGAACACTATTGTTCCCTTTTCGTGCCATACCGTTGCATCAATACCAAGCGTGTTATCCCCATATGCATGCACTACACACACACAAACTAGAAATGTTCATATATAGGTGATACAATGATTGGATGTACATCGACTGAATGTATGGTTGTAACTTAATTTATAGTAGTGTTGATTGTCGGGTGGACTGTTTGAAATCCACCTTAGTTGCTAATAACGATGGTCGTTTAATTCATGCTATCGATTCATGCTGGTCGGTTATTTTGTTGATCACATACGAACTTGGTTTTCTACTATTCTTCCGGTTGTTCCATGTTGCACTAAGTTTTTGGCTCTGTTACTTTTAAAATCAATCAGAACTATATGAAAGAGATTCTAGCCTTATGAGTCTAGTTCCCAAACCATTCTACAGATGTAAATTGTAGCGCCCCGAATTTCTAATATAATATCTTAGAAAATACGTGGCACAATTCCCAGCATCAACTTCAATGTAATATAACACAACCAAACACCAATAAAAAATTTCAACTTTCATTACAATAATCGTTTACATAGCACAGCAGAATACAATACACCTCAAATCACAATTCTCTTTTCTTTACAACACTTTCTTTTACAATTACACAAATCATTACATCACTTGAACTCAAGCATCCAAATCCGAGCTATAGGAAATTACCTGTAAAATATGAGGCTAGAGATAACGCTAACCCCCAAAACTAAAGGGGTCAGCCATAAAGGTGTGAGTGATATAAAAACAAGCAACATAAGTAAAGCATAGATTTATCAACAATAGAACATAACAAGAGTAGATGAATATAGGAAATCACAAACACGAAAAACACAATGAGTGAAGCTAGACTAAGTGTCAATTGTAGAAAACAGGAAAACACATACGTGAAACCAAGTCAAGAAAACACAATTCTATATGCTGACTCTCTAATGCGTACTTGTCGGAGTCTATGCATCCCACTCTACATAGGTCCGGTGCAAGCCCTTAACGTCTCTACATTATAGGGTTTAATCCCTTGCTATGAAACTAATCCTAACACGATGACTACTACGAGATAAAGATAAACTATGAGTATTAGCCCATGCCCCGATAATTCCGGAGGTCAAACTCTATCACAGATAATTCCGGAGACTATTTCACTCACACCTGGGAATCTTCGAGAATACCCCACACCGCAAGCAATGACACCTCATCACACGAATACCAAATGTGCATCGCCTCAACCCCGATAATTTCGGAGATCAATCCCATACCACAGGTAATTCCGGAGACTATTCTACTCACATCTGGATAATTCTGGGGATTATCTCACACTACGAGCCATACTGAGGTCCATAACCCATATTCTCGTTCATCATATCACCACTAGTGCCTGTCCTTATCATTTTGGTTGTTTTATTGCTTTACGAATCCCCTAGAGTTGGTGTACCCTACCGGACTTAACTCAACAACTGATCAACTAAAATTGCCTCAACAGGCCCAAACATAAATAACTCAACTGTCGGTATACTAGGGCCACACACACCCTCTAGAGACTCACACTCAAATATCCAACCCAACCTTCCAACATAAATTGCTCAGTTAAACCACTTGAAAACGTATGTTCAATAGAAGATAAAGTATAGAATAGTAAATTATAGATTAAAACATTTAAAGAATAAATCATTTGAAAGAACATTCAGAAATGTGAAGATACATCAGTATCAGTCGACTAATAACAAGCGTAAGTCGACTATCCAGAAAGAGAATTTCATGGTTTTAAGAAAAATAATCTAAGTGTTATAAGTCGACTATCTAGGGTCATAGGTCGACTGTCCAGAACGAAAGAATACAATAACTTAGGAAAATAATTCTAAGTAATATCAGTCGACTCAAAAGGTTATAGGTCGACTGTCCAGAGAGAAATTACAATAACTTGGAGAAAATAATTCTAAGTGGTACCAGTCGACTGTAAAAGTCCTAAGTCGACTGTCCAGAATGGATTTTCAATAAAATCTAGAGAACATTGCAGCCGGGTCGTGTCGGTCGACTGAGAATTCATGCCAGTCGACTGTCGACCTACAGACTGCATACTTTTGGTTGTGCACATTTCAACCGATACTTAGTTTTACTTTATAAAAATGATTTCTACGAAAAGCTTATTTCTTGTATGATCAAATACTACTTGTAGGATTTATAATAATCCATAAAACTAAATCAAAACCACTTGAATTTATAAAAATAGAGATTTTATTGATTTCTTTCGATTAAAACATGAATTTGTGCATATAATCAAAATAGAGTTTCTTAAAATTTATTGATCACTGAAATAGTTCGTATTCAGATCCAACCCGTCTAAATATCAAAATCTCAAGAGAATCCCCAATTCGGGTATATTTCCTCAACTCAACTAATTTCTCAAATCTTGATTTTCATGTCAAGATCTCTTGATTCATACTTTTCCTTTCACATTTCTCAAAACTGAATTACCATTACAACTTACAACCTCAATCAATGGATAACATAACCATATCAAATTTGTATTCAACCAATACTCAAAGTAATAAAAATCTCACCTTTACTAGGTCTATGCATAAAATCCACCATATTCAATCAATCCAATACAACAGAATTAGATTACCCACATACAATCTTATTTACCACAATCACAAGATCTAATTTTCATCCATCCATCCAAATTCATAATGTGCATTTTCATATTCAAACCCTAAACATGCTTTCTAGCAAATAGAATTCAACATCCAAGATCCATCATATAACATTCACAAAATGAAAGAAGACAACGAATCACTCACATACAACATTCAAAGAACAAACAAAAACAAAACAACAAACAATTTACATCACTCACCTCGAATGAAGAAATCCGATAAGAAAACTTCTCTTTTACAAAATCCAAGATCCTCTTCTTAATCCTCCAAAAATAATAAGCCCCTTGTGCTGTGCAGCGAAAGACGGCTGCACTTCTTTCTTTTAAATACCCAGGATAGGAGAATTAGGGTTTTTAAAACACATTTGCAAATAACCCCTTGAAACTATAACTTCACATAAATAGATCCCTATACTTGGAACTTGATAAAATCAATTAAATTAAGATTTAAAAGTAAAATAGACACCTTATTTTCAGCCGACACTGTTTGAAAAGTCCAGAAAATAGTTTTGCACTTTCACCCCTCAAAATGACAATTTTGCAAAAAGATCCTTCTTTTTCTTAATATTTGCAAATAGATCTAATAAATATCAGAAAAATCTAGAAAAATTATAAATAAATCCCAAATAATAAATGATGATTTTTCATAAAATGATTTTGGCTTTTGAACATCTCAAGAAAATATTTGCACGTGTTTTGCACGTGTAAAAAAGATAGATTTCCAGAAAAATATTTATTAAATCTCCAAAAATTCATTTAATTCATTTATGAACCTTTAAAAATAATGTTTAAAAATAAGGGGTACTACATAAATTCCGACATATAGCCTGTAAATTATCGCCTTTTAGTACCGCTGACTTTTGATTTCCAGACCTGCTGTTTAATGTTACAGCGACATGATTTTTAATTAATATATAATGTTAATAGTAGAATTTATATGTGAATTTTTCCAGAGAGTTTCTAGAAATATTTAGGTTTCACCTTACGGTTTTTATAAGATTTAATATTTATTTTACAGTCCCGCTATGCATGCAAAGTTTTAACTCTAGGTTGCTGCCAGAACGCTTAACCTGTAAAGAATATGCTAATTGACCTAGTTGCGGTTAGAATCACCTAGAACTTGCTGATATATATTGTATCTCTGTGAATCTGGGATCTAGATCATCTGACGATTTTACGATCCGACTCTCCGATTGCAAGATACTCAAATTTTACTACTGCACTATCGTGATTTCAGATTCACTATTTTTTAAGGACGTCGCCGTGTTTAACTAATTGAAAAAGTAAGATAAATATGAAATAGGGTCCAATACATTCAAGAACACTAATGAAAAACTCGAGAAAGTAGAATGTAATTTTTGTAAGAATTTTGGCCAAGTTTTAATCGATTTACACCTATAACAATTCTTGCTTTGGGTTGTTGTCTAAACAGCAGACCCGTAAAGAACTAGCCAGCAGACTAAATTCCTGTAGTTTCAATATGTCGTGTAAATATGCATTGGAACCGGCAGGGAGTCTAGTTTCTAGAAACCCTGACGGAACCTTATTTTCTTTCCTATAGCAGCGAAAAAGTCAATTTTTGTACAACAACGTCTTGCTGTCCAGAAATTACATTCTTCATGTTGATTGTAAATTTTTTAAACTTTGCATTGCCTTGCATATCGTTCATTGTACAATTCTTGATACATCGTTCATATCGTTTCTTGACATTATTCCATTGATTGCAAATTCGTGGTCATGTTAATAAATTAATAATAAGTCAGGGTATAAGGGTTGACTTAGTAGTGAACAATCAATGTCTGTACTCTGATGAGGGGCCCGTGTTTCCCTATCTTGTTATTTTGTTATCTTGTGGATAAAGGCTTGTTATGGATCGTGGATTTTGGCTTGTTATTGTTTTCGTGCGGAGTACATAATCTGTAGAGTTCACCACTATAGTCTAACCATCCATTGCTTGTATGCACCGAACCTGTGGTATAGGGACACAGTACTACGTGCATTAGATAGGATAATAAAATACGACAGACCTAGGATTGACACTGCATTAATCTCGATTATTGTTACAACTTGAAATCTTGTTTTATTGTATTGTTACTCGTTAAATTGTTGACCATAGATCTTGCTTCGTTATCGATAATTTCATTGTCTCTTGCTATATTACTTGTTCCTCGTTCATTGGTTTTTACATATCATGTTTATTGTTCCTTGCTTGTATTACTTGCTGTCTGTGACTTGCTCTAACGGACATTTCCCCCACTCCAGACTATGGGCTCGCAGGTATACAGGAAGATTTGCCCAAAGGACTTGGTGAACAGACCTTCTAGGGATTAGAGCTGAATTGTTGGCAACAATAATTATCTTGTCCTTTTCATTTAAATTTCAGTACTATTATTATTATTACATTTTGTATCTCGGACTTTGTTGACCCAAAGTTTGTTCTTTCTAGTTGTTGGTTATTGTTGAGACATTTATGTAATATCTTTGTTATGTGTTTTTCTGTAACATACGTGGTTGAATTTATTTTGCATATTGTTGAGTTACATATTCCAGCTTATGAATGATGCAAATCATTCGCTGTGCCTTCGTTACGTGCTCTTATTCCTGTATTTTGACAAGCGGGGCATGACAGTATGTGTACAACTACTATCTAATAATTAAAACTCATTTCAATTTTATGTTTTATCTCTTCTACTTGGATTGATTTTCTGCATCCGAGTAGAAGTGATAGAACGTAAAATAGAAATGTGTTTTATTTATTAGATAGTAGTAGCACACACACATACACTCTTTCTTTTATGTCTTACCATGAACCTAATGCCTTAACACCAACCCATGGTTTCTCCTTATATATGTGGAGAAAGGCTTAGGATACCATTACATCATGCATATATAATTATTACAAAATACATAACATTCAAGAAGCTAATATGTTTCATACTTAAACATATCCTTCATATCCCTTTTTTCATGAACTTCTTTAGTAAGTTTCTTCTTTGGAAACTTCTTAAGAAAGCTTCTTAGGAAATTTCTCAAATAAGCTACTAATAATAAATATGTCACATCACCATAATTCTGTTTTATCCCCTCACTGTAGGAGTGATATTCCTGTCACGTATTTCTTTCTTTGTTTTATCATGTCTTGGAGTTGCTATTGAAGTAGATGGGTGTCATCTCTTAACTGATCAATGTACTTTACCATTTTATAATTGTCGAGTTTTATATGTTTAATATCATTTTTTAGTTGACTGATATCCCAGGTTTGTTGTATTCTGATGTTCTGGCCTACTAATGTGTTACTGTTGCCCACCATGCTTTCATTATCGCTGTCTAATCTAAGTAGGTGTTGATTACTATTGTTGGCTTCGTCGTGGAATAGCTACGGATTAGGCTCTTCAGAATCATCCATTCCCTCTAATTCTGGGGCGAAGAATTGTGTTGGTTTTATCTATATTTTATGTTAACCATCGCAAGAAATTGAGTCATGCTCTTCTAGATATTCTTCAATCACATTGTATACTTCATAACATCTCGAATAGATGTAATAATCGTCTTCTAGATTAAATGCTAGATTTCTTCGACTAGCTGCAACTAATCCTCCTGCTATTGGAAGTAGCCAGTTTTACTTTTGCTGTAAAAATATTTTTTATGCTCTCGTATGAAGCCTTGTACTTCTCCCCTTTTGATATAGACAAATTTTAAATCTGTTGCTTCTATAGATATATCTGCAAATTTTTTGAAAACATAGTAGTGTGAAATTAATAATGTAAAAATTATTTTAATTTTAGGTTTTGATATTTTTTATAGGGAATTTGATAATCATGTTTCCAAGGTTATCAAAATCTTCTTTTGGTTCAGTAGTATCATGTAGTTTTTCTATCATCTGAATAGTTGTTCCTACAGTAGGCTGAGTCTTTCCAAAGCTCAAGCTTTTTCTCTGCATATCTTTAGCATATTAGGAGCTAGTATTATAGATTCCTCATTTTCAAGAAGTAAGCCACCATCTCATCTTATAAAGAAAGAACTAGATCTATTCAGAAAATGTGTTTGTTTTAAAGAAGAAATTTCTTCTTCTGTATTTTTGTATATACCAGTAATTTTATTTCATGAAATTATAAATGTTTCTTCTAGAATTTTGGCTTATTTAGGTTTTAATTCATTTATGAATAATGTCATATCATTATTAAATGTAATATATATATTTTTAATTATCTTAGGTAGAATAACATTTCATGTTCCTACTTCGAATAATTGTATGTAATCTTTAGATGTTTTTGCTTTGAAAGTAGCAACTTCATTAAGGGCTCTGAAACTCTCTCATTGAGTACTTAGAATTTTTTTTTCCGGACTTCATTTCTATACCTTTCAAATTAATTAATATGGTTCAAATGTCAGTAATGTTTTCAGCCGTATATGCAACAGAATAACTAGGATGTATATTGAACGCAAATATTATGTTTGCTAAATTTGATTTAGTTCCCCCAATTATAGAATTTAAAGGATCGTTAATCCTTTCGTCTCTTACTATCATCAAAATTGATGTATCTATTCCAGCACGAAATTGTGCAATAATTTTTATTTGTATCAATCCTAGATGAAGACAATTCATCTTTGGATATATTTGTTTTATTCTTTTTTACCTTCTCATCTCTTATAAGCTTTATTGATGAGAGATCTTGAATCCTTTTAATTCTATTTTTCTTGCATTTTTTTAAAAATATAAGTACTTTTAGAACTAAACCTTGATGTAATAGATTTATCAACGGGTAATAAGAAACACACAAACAAGTCTTACGGGCAACTAGCACCACAAGCTTATATGATTTCTTTAGAGATGAAGAGCACAACTCACAAAAATAATTACAATTTAAGAACATATACCTAAAACATGGCTTTTGCTCATACAGCCTAAAGATAAAATATTTTACTACATGGCTTAATTAAACAAACCTAAGAATAAGTGTTTATTTTCATAGCTAGCTAAAACCAATATGAAGGAGATTACTCCTCCATCTAACCTAAATTACACAAAGAGTTGTTTAAATATTATACCTAATTGAAAGAGAAGAACTCTAAATTATTTGTCAAGCTTTGATACCAGTTCAATAGCGGATGCAGAAAATTAATCAAAGTAGACTAGATAGAACATAAAATAGAAATGAGTTTTATTTATTAGATAATAGTAGCACACATACATACACCCCATGGTTTCTGCTTATATAGGTGGAGAAAAACTTAGGATACCATTACTTCATGCATACATAATTATTACAAAATACATTCATGGAGTTAATATGTTTCATACTTGAACATATCCTTCATGTCCCTTTTTTCATTAAACTTAGTAAGTTTCTTCCTAGTAAACTTCTTAAGTAAGCTTCTTAGGAAACTTCTCAAATAAGCTACTAAAAATAAATATGTCACATTATATACAAGTTTATACTAGTATATATATATATATATATATATATATGTGTGTGTGTGTGTGTGTGTGTGTGTGTGTGTGTGTGTGTGCGTGCTAGGTTATATATATATATATATGTGCTAGGTTATATATATATATATATATGTGTGCTAGGTTTGCCCGTAGACATGTGCCTACGACACGTCTTCGTAAACGATGCAGCATATGAAAAGCCTTGTAAATACATAAATAAAATGCAGACAAAATAAAACACATAAAAAAATGCAGGCAATAACATAAAGAAGTTAAAGAAAATCTGTTAGTGTAAAAGCAAGGAAAGGAGGAGCTTGGTTTTGACCAAAAGGCCAACAAAATCTAGTATGCTAGTGTTACTACTAACCATCCAACTGTTGAAGAAGATCTAATTTTGTAGCTCATTCTTTTCTAAAAAGTGAAGAGACATGTGAGAGTGAGAGAGAGAGTAATAAAGTGAGGATGATTTATGTTTTGAGAAGAAAACTTTTAGTTTTGAGGGGAAAACTTTTTTTTTGTGGGGGGGACCATTGATTTTGTTTTTGTTTCGATTGAAAGAGCGCCACTTGATAGCTTTTTTTTTCAAATTGCCATATGATTTATTATATATATAAATTTGAAAGAAAAAGAGAAAAGATATTGTGATGTGACATATGGCATTGCCATTTGGTTTGCCAAATTTGACCAAAAAATGGCCATTGTCAAATTTGGCAACCCAAATGAGAGATTGGTGTGGATGGTTTTTGCCATTTGGGTTGCTAAATATAAAAATAGCAACCTAAATAAGAGTTTGGTGTGGATACTCGTATGTCTTGGTCTCAAACCTGGAACTTAAGCCATTTTTGTCCCCAACTCTAATACCGTTCATAACATTATTCGATGCTGAGTAAGTAGCGTAATTAAAATCACAAATCTAATTTCTTACGGAAGCAAGAGTAGTAAGGAACCAAATGACAAAATAACCATGGCATCATGGTGGTACCATAGCATGGTGAAAGAGGTCAGCCTCCAAGGAAATTAATGAAAATTAAATCGACCAAGAAAAGATATAGGTACCAAGGAAATTTTATTGAGCAAAGCAATACCAAATGATTAGCATGTGTTGTACATACATTTTTTTTATCTGCAGTGTTTCCTCGAGTAACTCTTTTGTACAATACAAATAAAATATTTGATGATGATTTTAACAATGCTAACAAAATTGGTGAGAATATGGGATGCATGAAGCATTTAACTAGGTTCCTTATTTTACCGGGATTGTTTCACAGTCTCATATAGTTTTTACGTATCCTATAGATTGTGTCATCACACATAAATTATGGTCATAATAAAGAAAAACATAAAGATCACAGTTTTAAATTTTAGCTTATATCAAGCACACTTTTAAACTTCTCCAAATTATCAAGCTAAAGATCTCCTCTAATTATAACACACATTGCACGTGTTAAGTAGTAGAAATATTTATATCATAAGAATTGTATGATCTGTATACATAAAAGGTGCATAATATTATAGAAAAAATATAAACTATGCTTCATATTAGTAGACCAAATTTGAAGTTTATTTTTTCTGTTTCTTCTACCAATTCAGTTACTGATAGTTTTATATCTTAATGTTTTTTAGATTCAAAAAAGATATCAGAGAAAATTAAAATGTGCTAATTTTATATCAAATACTCTTAAACTTCTCCTTCTTCCACACTGATATAGGTAAAATAGAATCAAATCGGACACGAATCTCAAAGCTCTCGAAGGTAAAAGGGATAAATTCCACCAGAAACAAATTTGTATAAGGGGGTTGGGCCTCTTTCAAGCCCAGCTACCCAAAATGGATTTGTCAAACTGCGTTGTCATAATAGCCCAACATGAAGGAGTTCATGATTATCTAAAAATAATTTTAAACTCATAATTATCCATAATAGACTGTTTAAAACTTTATCTCTTCACCAAGAGAAGAGTCCAAACTCTATCTCTTCATGAAGAAAAAAGTAACCAACCTTATCAAAACACCGGAATGTAGAAATAAATAAATATTTTGAAACTGGTCCCCATATACCCGATGACCACCACAGAAACCAGGTAATCAGTTTTTTGCCACTGAAAAACTCTCATATATTTCTGAGTTCCGACTTGAGCGTCTGAGGAACTGTCGTTAGGGCCAACCCCGGTGTTTCAGACTTTTGCAGGTTAATTGGAGCGATCGTCACCATCCAGATCAGATTCAATGGTACAAACAAGTCAGATTCAGGAATCGAGATCAGCTTGTAATAATCAATATTAGCGAAAACTAAAATGTCAGTCCTTTTTATTGTTTCGAAAAAGAATTCACATCATTTGTTTGCTCCCACACGGAAAAAAGCATATCTGTCGTTGGATCTTACCTAGATAATGACGATCGGTCAATTGACCTGCAAAAGTCTGAAACACCGGTTCAAACGAGTCAGATTCAGGAATCGAGATCAGCTTGAAATAGTCAATGTCGGCGAAAACTAAAAGGTCAATTCTTTTTATTGTTTCTAAAAAGAATTCAGATCATCTATTTGCTCTCACACAGAAAATAAGCAGCCACAAATGGCACTGTCTGTGGAAAACTTAAAAGGAATCCGACCAAAAATCGCTGGTAAAAAACCACATTTTTCAGCCATGCCTCCAAAGGGGATAGGGAAGGTTGCGGCCTCAAGCCGATGAGCCAACCTTCTTCCTCCAACCCCTCCTCTTGAGGACATCCCTCCTGCCCCTCAGCAGGATCAACTCCATCAACCAGATCAACCTGCTGGAACAGCCCCAACAACCTACTAAGCCTCCCTCCAAAGAGGCTCCCCTCGGGGGCTTCGGAAGAAGTCAGCACCATGTGCAGTATATTGGTGAGAACATAGGGTCGGTATATATCTTGACGTCTTCTATGGTGCACGTTGAGGCAACTCAAGAGCAGCAGGACCTCCACTAGATGATAATCTCCAGACGGCAGGGTTCTGACCTCTGAGGCCGCTTGAACGGACGGCGATCCCGAGATGAGGTCCCCATCAAGCATGCCAGGAAAGCAAGAGGGGCCCCCCTCCTCAAAGTCAGGGATGCAAAAGAACCCTCTCTCCCAGAGGGAGAAAAGCCATCACTCTCCAAGCGGACAAAGAAGAAATCCTACACCTCGCGAGAGAAGAAACCCAACTCCAACAAGTCAGTCAACCCCTATGAGAGGTAGAGAGGAAGAAGCACCCGTCACCAGGGCAGAGTTATGGAACTTCAAAGATGAGATCCTTCAAGCCTTCAATGTCGTTCCTAGCAAAACTCAACAAACTAGCCTTCACCGCTTCACTCCTCCACTACGTGAGGAGTCCTATGGGTCCACCAGTCCGAAAAACAAGACAACGTCGTCCTCGAGTGCCACCAAAAGATCAAGGACTATCAAGCACTGCTGTAATAAGAAGAGGGAAGACATGAGGGAACATACCGCCCCATCTGACCCCCTTTCTCCAGAAAAATCATCGAGGCTCCTGTTCTAGTAAACTTTAAAATTTCAGCCTTTTGAGTCATACAATGAAGAGTCCGACCCGGTAGACAACAATGAGAATTTTAAAACTGTTACGTTGATTCACCCTCCCTCCTTTTGCAAGACTTTCCTAGCAACCCTAAAGGGATCGGTGTGGGAGTGGTTCTCTCGTTTCTCTCTAGGGTCCATCTTCTCATTCGATTAGCTTGAGAAACTCTACCTCACACACTTTATCACTAGCCACAAGACAGAGAAGACAAGTGCCTCTTTACATGACTTGAAGCAAAGGGACGGTGAATCCCACAAGAGTTATGTTCGGCGCTTCACAGATAAGTCATGATCCATCCCCTTACTCGATTCAGTCATAACCATGACTGCCTTCAGCTACAAAGTCATGCCCCGCTTCCCAAAATACGGGAATACGAGCACGTAACCAAGGCCAGCGAATGATGTAAATATCATCCATAATCTGTATCAGTTTAACTCAACAATATGAAGAAAATAACACAACCATGTATGGTTAAACAATCACATAGACAATAAGTAAATTTCAATAACACGAAATAATCCACCAAGGTAATATCTAACATATGGGAGAAACAAACTTCGGGTCAACAAAGCCCGAAATACAAAATACGGAAAATAACAATGCAGGAAATAAAGAAACATGAATCTAATAGTTATTGTAGACTACTAAGCAGCTTCATCCACAAGAACGTTTGCTCACCCAATCTTTCGTTAAGCTCACCTCAGGTTCCTGCGAACACGTCAACTAAAGAAGGGGGGAAATTGTCTGTTAGAGCAAGTCACGGACAGCAAGTAGTAAAAAAGCAAGGAACAAATAACAGGCGTTACATGATGAGCTCAAGGGTCTAGAGTTATCGAGCAATAATAATCAATGATTACGAGCAATAATCAATGCCAATGATAATAATCAAGATCAGGAAATGCAAGTATCAATTCTAGGTATTTCAGCCGTTTATTAATCTTTTTAATGCACATAATACTGTGTCCCATACCACAGGTTCGGTGCATGCAAACAGTTATCGTTTAGACTATAGTGGTGAACTATACAGATCACGTACCTGGCACGATAACGATAACGAGAATCCATAATCCATGACAATAACGAGAATATATCCACAATCCATGACAATAACGAGAATTTATCCACAATCCATGACAATAAACAATCGAGAACAAGGGTCCCATTCTGAGTACAGTCTCTGATGATGTCCATTACTAATTTGACCCTTATTACCCTGGCTTGTTATTATTTTATTATATTTAATGTGAACATGCAATGAGTATAGGAGCAATGAGGCGATGTAAAAAGATGTCAAGGTAATGCAATGCATGGTATAACTAGTTCTATCCACTAGATGAAAAAATCAAACATGAATATGCTTAAAAACACAAAACACACATTCTGGACAGCAAGACGTTGTTGTACAAAAATTAGTTTTCCTGATGCTACAGGAAAGCAAATCAGGTTTCGTTAGGATTTCTAGAAACTAGACTCCCTGCTGGTTTCAACGCATATTTACATGACATATTGTAACTACATGAATTTAGTCTACCGGCTAGTTCTTTACGGGTCTGCTGTTCAGGCAGCAACTCAAAGGAAGAATTATTATAGGTGCAAATCGATTAAAACTAGGCCAAAATTATTACAAAAATTACATTCTATTTTCTGGAGTTATTCATTAGCATTCTTGAATTTATTGGACCCTAATTCATAATTGATCTTATTATTTTAATTAGTTAAACACAATGACGTCCTTACAAAATAGTGAATCTGAAATCACGACAGTACGGTAGTAAAATCTGAATATCTTGCAATCCGAGAGATGGAACGCAAAATAGTTAGATGATATAGATTCCAGATTCACAGAGCTATAACTTATATTCAGCAAGTTCTAAGTGATTCTAACCGCAGCTAGGTCAATTAGCCTATTCTATACAGATTAAGCGTTCTAGCAGTAACCTAGTGTTAAAATTTTGCATGCATAACGGGAATGCAAATTCAATATAAAATCTTATAAAAATTGTAAGATGAAACCTAAACATGTCTAGCAACTTTTAGGGAAAATTCACAAATAAATTCTACTGTTAACATTATATATTAATTAGAAATCATGTTGATGTAGCATTAAACAGCAGGTCTAGAAATCAAAAGTTAGCAGTACTAAAAGTGCATTAACTTACATGTTATAAGTCAAAATTTAGATCTATCGACTGTAATGGAAACTAGACTCATAAAACTACAATTGTTTTTTATATATTTCTAGTTGATTTTAACAGCAACAGAGCCAAAAACTTAATGCAACATGGAACAACCAGCAGAATAGTAGAAAACTCAATTTATATGTCATCAACAAAATACTCAACGCATATAAATCTATAACATGAATTGAACTACCAACGATATTAGCAATTACGATGGATTCCTACAATCCACCTGAATAATCAACACTACTATAAATCAAGTTGTAATATCATATTCAATCGATATACATTCAATCAATATATGAGTATTTCTAGTTTGTGTGGGTGTAGTGCATGTATATGGGGATACAAAGCTTGGGATTGTTGCAATGGTATGGCACGAAAAGAGAACTACTACTTGGTTTCACCGATGAATCCGTAGTAGTCCCTTCAAAGGGTATCAAAGCAATTTATTACGATAATAGAAATACGAACTACTTGCGGAGATCAACGATTCTTGAACTAGAATAACAATAGTGTTCATGGAGACTTGCCTTATACCGACGATTAATCCGAAATAAGAGAATAACGGGACGAGTGTCCTGACAGCGACACACAGTGGCAATACATGCAATCTACGGAAAGGCAGCGGCACGTGCAAAGCATGAAACGTCAACACGTGCACACGATGGTGGTGACAAAAGCAATGCAAGGGACTGCGGCAACTAGGGATGGCGAACGGGTCGAGTGGGCCGGGCCGGGCCCAACCTGTAGGGTTGGCACGAATACTTAGCCGGGCCGGGCCGGGTTGCACTCTTATACGGGCCGGGCCGGGCTAAGTTTTTGTTTGGGTGGCTCGCCCAACCCGTGAACCCTTTAGGGTTCAACCCGGGTTGGGCTGGGTCGACCCGCGGGTTGGCCCGTTTAATATTATTATTATTTTTTTTTTGGTAGCTTAAATTAAAATAATAATAATAATAATTTTACAAATGATGTATACAAACAACCATATCTTTGTTTGATTAATACTACAATTCTTCAAAAATTATAATACTAAGTAAGTAATAATACTAATAAGTAATAATACTACAATCCTTCAAATATCCCCAAATGATGTTTAATTATAATACTAAGTAAGTAATAATACTAATAAGTAATAATACTACAATTCTTCAAATATCCCCAAATGATGTTTAATTATAATACTAAGTAAGTAATAATACTAATAAACAATAAAAATCGTAATAATAATAATAAGATTGAAAGAGTGAAATTGACAACAAATTTTGAAATATTATTCATATGAATTTAAGTTATACAATTTGAACAATTTATAACGAAATGAAGAATTCAATTCACAAATAAGTTTTATACAATAACATATTTCTTATATACAATTTTAATTGAGTACAAGTTTTCTAATTTGACATAACAAGCAAAGCTATTGTTGTTGTTGTTCTTCTTCTTCTTCTTCTTCGGGCGAGTTGCTCCTACTTGTGGAACTTGATAGTGCCTTCCCTTGCGTCCTATCTTCAGTCTTCAGCCAGTCTTCTGTGCAAACGAGCATCTCTAACACCTTGGGCTTCAACCGATTCCTGTAATCAGATAGAACCCTGCCACTTATAGAAAATGCACTCTCAGAAGCAACTGTAGAGACAGGAGGAGTTAGTAAATCTTTAGCCATAATTGACAGAATACTAAAAGTGTGTTCATATTCTTTCCACCATTGTAAAATATCTAGTGGAGAAAGAGTAGGCTCAGTATCATGTTAGTTATACCAATTTAATTCATTTGGTTGATTAGTCCTAGGTTTTTTAGATTGAATTTGTTCAAGTAAACTAAATGTTCTATCACCAATTCTACTTTTACCCTTACCTTTAGAACTACCAGAAGAAGAACTAACTACAGAAGTTGTACTACTAGAAGCAAAACGTCTATCATAATAATCATACAAATTATTTAACGTAGATTCAAACTGAACTAAAAAGTAGCGCAATCAGTTGTTAATTCTACATTGTCCTCTAAATATCCATAAAACATTTGTATCAAATTCTTCGTACCTTCTAATTTGATACGGGGATCCATAACAGTAGCAACACAAATCAACATAGGAGGAGGAAAATAATACTTCAAAAATTTTTGAAATGCAGGTATTACAATGTCACTAATATAGGGATCATTTAACATTTTGTTAAATATTTGCATCATGCTAACTAATTCAATAAAAATGCTACTAGAAGTAGATTCATATGTTTTTGAAAATTTTAAAGTTGCGGTTTTAAAAGGTTCTAAAAATTTCAACAAAGATTCGGCAAAAAACCAATCGGGGGGAGTCATTTCAAAATTGTGCATATTTTTTGCAATACAAAAATCATTTACAACTGCATTATAATCGGTGACAACATTTAGTAAATCAAAAGTAGAATTCCATCGGTGTCTAACATCCTTTGAAAATTTTCTAAAAGGAACATTTCTAACCCTACACCAAGCTTTCCATTCTTGTAAAATGCTTGGACTTAATGCAATGAAATGTACACAATTTCTAATTTTATGTATATATGGATCAGCTATTTTTAATGCATCTTGAACACATAAATTTATAATATGACATGCACATCTAACATGAAAAATATTGTCAGATGGAGGGTTTAATACAGATTTTAAAGTAGTAATTGCTACATTGTTGTTAGATGCATTATCAAAACTAATAGCCATAATTTTATCGCGAATATGAAAAACATCACAAATTTTTATAATACGGTTTGCTATTTCAGCGCCACTATAGGGATACGGTAACGTCGCAAGTGATATGATTCTTTTTTGAAGAATCCAATCATTGTCGATCCAATGACAGGTTATTCCCATCGTTGGAATATTGTTGACACCCGTCCAACAATCCGAACTTAAACTAACCCTACAAGTTAAACTCCATAAAATTGCAATCAACGCGTCCTTCATTTCAACATACATTTTAAAACAATCTGATTTGCAAGTATTTCTCGGAATTCTTTTAAAATGAGGGTTTAAGGTCGTTTGATTAAAATTTTTCAAGTTCCTACTCTCGGGATAGGAAAATGGCAACTCTTCCTTAATGACTAATCGGGCCATTTCCCGACGAACAAGTTCGGGATCATAAGGGTGGCTATCTACTTGACCGGTCCTAGGGTTGATTTTTGGTTGGCCTTGTATTTGATCAAGAAGTTCTTTATGATTATGTTGTATGTGCCTACTAATTGTACCGGTGTCGTCACCCCTCTTGAATTTGTATGTTTTACTACATGTTTTACACACTTTCAAACCTATACCCGGATTATGTTCGTCCGGGATATAATCATAAAACTTATGCCAATCGCTAGTTTCTCCTCTACTTTTCCTACTACTACGGAGTTGTGTGGTTTCAGTTTGTTGTTTTTGTTCTTCTTCTTCTAATTGTATGTCACCTACAACATCCATGTCGTGTGTACCCCATTGTTCCGTAGTAGGATCAATGTAATCTTGGGCGGGCTCACTAGTTGGGACAATTGGTGGCCTACGTGAAGAGGAGGAGGAATCTTGTCCGCTACGACCGCTACCGCGTGATCTAGACATAATGTAGTAATGTGCTAAAGTAAAGTATGTAAAAAAAATATACAATGTAGGAGCGGTGAATTATACAAAAAAAATCTAAAAAACAAGAGGGTTGAGATAGAGAAGTTCAAAAAAACGAACAATAATTTTAACTACAACGCAAAAAAAAATTAACGAGAGAGATAGAGATATTTTGATACCGTTCACCGTGGAATACGCGTATGTAAAAAAAACCGGTTAAAATAAGAATAGAATAGAAAAGATGGAGGAGCGCTTTGCCGATTCCGCAATTGAAGAGTTGAGAAGAGATTGAAGTAGATTTGACGAGGGTTGGAGAGAGTTGAAGACGTTGAAGACGTTGAATTTTGATTCCGGTACGACCGACTCGATCGTGTATATGCCTCCTTGTTCTTTGTTTGATGAATACTACAATTCTTCAAAAATTCTTTACAAATGATGTAAAATAGTAGAGAGAGTAAGAGAGTGGGATGTAATTTTTTGTGAGATTTTTGGGGATATTTATAGGGTAAATATGTGGGAAAAAACAAAAAAAAAAAAAAAAATCAACTAACGGCTCAAAGAGCCGTTCGGAACGGCTCTGGAGGGAGACAGCGGATTTCGACCGTTCGACCCTGCGGGTCAACGGTCGACCCATCACGGGTTGAAGGGGTCGAAACTTGTGGGTCGACCCGCGGGTTGGCAGGTCCAATTCGCAAGTTGGGCCGGGTTCGTAGGGCCGAGTTTCGCGAGCCGAATTCGCGTAAATTGCGACCCGGGTCGACCCGGTACTGTTCACCGGGTTCGACCCGAACCTGCCTAGCAACTAAACGGGCCGGGTTGGCGGGCCGGGTCGCGGGTGGGTCGCCGGTTGACCCGGCCCAGTTGCCATCCCTAGCGGCAACACAGCAAGAGACACAGCAACAATAGCAAAGGCGAAAGCGACAGTGTTTGGCGAGGTTGTCGAGCGGAGGGAAGGGGGTATTCGATGGCGAGGTGGCGACTGGTCCAGTTGGAGGGCGAGGAGACTGGGGATGAGCGGGGATGGCGGCGGTCACTGTGCTACGGTGAATGGCGAGGTCGAGTGGACGAGGTGGAGCTGCGAGGGTCGACTGGTGCTCTTTTGGTCGATGGGGTTGTTGGCATCACAGGGCCACTGATGATGGCAGCGAGATGGTGTCTTAGGGCAGTGGTGGTGGATCCCGGCCGTCAGGGAGGTGCTGCAATAGAGGAGCAGTGGGGCAACAAAGGGTGGAGGTGCTACTACAGTGAAGGGAGCAGCAAGGGCGATGGAGCTCGGGGATGGAGGTGGAGGATGGCAGAGTTGCGGTGGAGACTGAGGGCTTTGGGCCTTGCGGTTGCGATGGTGGCTGTCGAGCGACGAAAGACGACGGGGAGAAGGTGAGCAGGGGTGCTTCAGAGTGGGCCAATGGCGAGGTCGCAAGGTGATGCAGGAAGGTGAAGGCAAGGGATCGGGATGAAAAGAAGGTGTTGGAGGTGGTGTTGATAGCGATGATGGAGGTCGAGGGCGGAGGCGAGGTGCGGTTGCTAATGGGGTCTTCGGTGGAGTTCGCGCGTTAGTGGTGGTCGCTTCTGTGATGGCTTGAGCAATGGTGACGACGAGGAGGTACTTGCTCAGGGTGCTGAATAAGGTGGAAGGGTTTGGGGCGAGGGTGAGAGCGAGTTGGGTTTTCTGAAGTGAAGAAGGACAAAGGAGAATGGGGAAGAGAGAGTGAGAGAGTGAGAGAGAGGGAGAGAGAGAGAGAGAGGGAGAGAGAGAAGGGGAGATTGAATGATGTGGGTATCAGATAAGGTTGAGAGGTGGTTAGAGTTAATTAAGTTGGTGATTAGGAGATAATTAGGGGATGATTAGAGATTTAGTTGGTTTATGGTGATTGATTTGTAGTGAACATGAGGGAGAGTTGAAGAGATCTGGAAAAAATTATGTTAGTGGGTTTAAGTTGGGTTAACGGGTTTGGGTACACCAATGTGGCTTTGGGTTGAGAGTTATGGGCTTGGAGTTGGATATAGGATTTAAATGTGGGCTCACAATAAAATGAAGAAATAAAAAATTATAGGGTGGGCTGTGATTAGTTGTGATTATATGAGAATGGGCTTTGGGTTCACAAAATAAATGAATAGACACAGTTATAGGTTGGATTAGGAACTTGGATTTGACAAAATAATTGAATATTCAAAAGAAGAAAATCAGATTCAAGAGAATTGTAGGATTTGTTTGGAAAATTAAAATTCAAGAATACAAAGAAAATAAATAGAAATCCGTATAAATGGAAACGGGGGTTACAATCCTACCCACCATACAACAAAATTTCATCCCCGAAATTGGCTTAGGTGATACATACGATATAACCAAAGCAGAGATGAAGAGGTAATGAAGCAGAACATTAGAGGGAGGGGAACGAAGTGGTGGCAATACCAGAATAAGGAAGAACATGGATAAGATTGATGTCAAATAATAAATGATGACAAATGGACAAAAGTAAACGGTATCAGAAGAAAAGAAACAACACAAGACTTATGAAATAATGAAGCAAAAGATGAAGAAGTAGAACCGGAATCGAAGAGAAAATGGATAGGAAAGAATTGAACCAAACAATGAGTCGATGGATGAGGATGGATGCAAGGAATGGAAGGAAGCAAACAATGCAAAGAAGGAGAAACAAGAGAATCCTGGGACTTATGGGTTATGGGCCAACCATGCTTCTAGTGCGCCACTCTGATCGGGAAGACCCTATCATCAGCATCCATTAACTCCAGCAATCTGTTGTACATCTTGAAGCGAATGACAATGCTTCATCTCGTGGTGATGTTTCAAGCCACTGACATGTCGTTGTAGATCCAGCATTGCCGATCGACGAATCGAGAAGAATAGAAAGAATGGGTAACACCAGAATCAAAAGATAGAATGGGTAGGAAAAGAATGAATTTATATCCAATAAGAGATCAATTAATGAGGACGACTGCAAGAGACGGAAGGAAACAAGGAATCAAAGAATTGAATACGAAGGGATCAAAATGGATCGAATAAGACTAGTATCCAGATTGTAGGATGGTTGTTACATGTTCATGTGATCAATGCGGTGTGCATATTGTTGAGCTAGCCTAGCTAAACTCCAACATGGTTAGAGTCTAACCTGATTAAGGTCTAACCTGGCTCTGATACCACTAAAAACCCTATCACGCCCCGCTTCCCAAAGTACGGAAATACGGGCACGTAACCGAGGCCCAGCGAATGATATAAACATCATCCATAAGCTACCAGTTTAACTCAACAATATGAAGAAAATAACACAACCACGCATGGTTTTACAATCACATAGACAATAAGTAAATTTCAATAACATGAAATAATCCACCAAGGTAATATCCAAGATTCCAACATCTGGGAGAAACAAACTTCGGGTCAACAAAGCCCGAAATACAAAATACGAGAAATAACAATGCATGAAATAAAGAAACATGAATCAAATAGTTATTGTAAACTACTAAGTGGCTTCATCCACAAGAACGTTTGCTCACCCAATCCTTCGTTAAGCTCACCTCAGGTTCCTACGAACTCGTCAACTAAAGAGGGGGAAAAATTGTCCGTTATAGCAAGTTACGGACAACAAGTAGTAAAAAGTAAGGAACAAAGGAAGAATGGTACATCAAGAAAAATGAACTAGAAAAAAATAAAAAGCAATAACAACGGTTACATGATGAGCTCAAGGGTCTAGAGTTAACGAGCAATAATCACTAGTTGCAACAATAATCAATGATTACGAGCAATAATCAATGCCAGTAATAATAATCATGATCAGGAAATGCAAGTATCAATTCTAGGTGTTTCAGTCTTTTATTAACCTATTTAATGTACGTAACTGTGTCCCATACCACAGGTTCGGTGCATGCAAACTGTGATCGTTTAGACTATAGTTGTGAACTATACAGACTATGTACTCGACACGATAACGATAACGAGAATCCACAATCCATGACAATAACGAGAATATATCCACAATCCATGGCAATAACGAGAATTTATCCACAATCCATGACAATAAACAATCGAGAATAAGGGGTCCATTCCGAGTACAGTCTCTGATGATGTCTACAACTAAGTCGACCCTTATTACCTCGGCTTGTTATTATTTTACTATATTCAATGTGAACATGCAATGAGTATAGGATCAATGAGGCGATGTCAAAAGATGTCAAGGCAATGTGATGCAAGGTAAAACTAGTTATATCCACCAGATGCAAAAATCAAACATGAATATACTTAAAAACACAAAACACACATTCTAGACATCAAGAAGTTTCTGTACAAAAATCGATCTTCCTGTTGCTACAAGAACGCAAATCAGGTTCCATCAGGGTTTCTAGAAACTAGACTCCCTGCTGGTTCCAATTCATATTTACACGACATATTATAACTATAGGAATTTAGTCTATCGGCTAGTTCTTTACGAGTCTACTGTTCAGGCAGAAACTCAAAGCAAGAATTATTATAGGTGTAAATCAATTACAACTAGGCCAAAATTCTTTAAAAAATTACATTCTACTTTCTGGAGTTATTCATTAGTATTCTTGAATTTATTGGACCCTAGTTCATAATTTATCTTACTGTTTCAGTTAGTTAAACACGATGATGTCCTTACAAAATAGTGAATCTGAAATCACGACAATACGATAGTAAAATCTGAGTATCTTGCGGTCTGAGAGTCGGATAGCAAAATCGTTAGATGATCTAGATCCCAGATTCACAGATCTACAACTTATATTCAGCAAGTTCTAAGTGATTCTAACTGCAGCTAGGTCAATTAGCCTATTCTTTACAGGTTAAGCGTTCTGGCAGCAACCTAGTGTTACGATTTTGCATGCATAACGGAACTGTAAATTCAATATAAAATCTTATAAAAATTGTAAGATGAAACCTAAACATGTCTAGAAACTCTCAGGAAAAATTCACATATAAATTCTACAGTTAACATTATATATTAATTACAAATAATGTTAATGTAGCATTAAACAGCAGGTCTGGAAATCAAAAGTCAGCAGTACTAAAAGTGCGATAACTTACAGGTTATAAGTCAGAATTTAGATCTGTCAAATGTTCATGAAACTAGATTCATAACGCTACAATTTCTTTTATATAGTTCTAATTGATTTTAACAGAAACAGGACCATAAACTTAATGCAACATGGAACAACCAGCATAACAATAGAAAACCCAATTCATATGTGATCAACAAAATACCAAATGCATATAAATCTATAGCATGAATTGAACTACCATCGATATTAGCAGTTAAGATGGATTCCTACAATCCACCCGACAAATCAACACTACTATAAATCAAGTTGCAATATCATATTCAATTGATGTACATTCAATCAATATATGAGCATTTCTAGTTTGTGTGCGTGTAGTGCATGTATATGGGAATACAAAGCTTGGATTGATGCAATGGTATGGCACGAAAAGGGAACTACTACTTGGTTTTGCTGATGAATCCGTAGTAGTCCCTTTGAAGGGTATCAAAGCAATTCATTACGATAATAGAAAAACGAACTACTTGCGGAGATCAACGATTCTTAAACTAGAATAACAATAGTGTTCAAGAAGACTTGCCTTATACCGATGATTAATCCGAAATAAGAGAATAACGGGACGGACATCCCGACGGCGACACACGGTGGCAATATGTGCAATCTACGGAAAGGCAGTGGCACATGCAAAGCACGGAACGGCAACACGTGCACACGACGGTGGTGACAAAAGCAACACAAGGGACTGCGGCAACACGGCAAGCGACACATAACAATAGCAAAGGTGGCAGCAACAGTGGTTGGCGCGGTTGTCGTGCGGAGGAAAGGGGGCAGTCGATGGCGAGGTGGCGACTGGTACTGTTGTAGGGCGAGGAGATTGAGGATGAGCGAGGATGGCAATGCTCATTATGCTACGGTGAATGGCAAGGTTGAGTGGACGCGGTGGAGCTGCGAGGGTCGACTAGTGCTCCGTTGGTCGATGGGGTTGCTAGCGTCGCAGGCCGCTGATGATGGAAGCAAGGTGGCATCTCAGGGCAGCGATGGTGGATCCTGACCGTCGATGAGGTACTACAATAGAGGAGCAGCGGGGCGACGAAGGGTGGAGGTGCTGCTGCGGTGAGGGGAGCAGCATGCACGATGGAGCTCGGGGATGGAGGTAGAGGATGGCGGAGTTACGGTGGTGACAAGGGGCTTCGGGGCTTGCGGTTGCGAAGGTGGCTGTCGAGCGACGAAAGATGACGGGGAGAAGGTGTGCGGGGGGGGCTTCGGAGTGGGGCAACGGCGAGGTCGTGAGGTGATGTAGGAAGGTGAAGGCAGGGGATCGGAATGAAGGGGAAGGTGCTGGTGGTGGTGTTGATGGCGATGATGGAGGTCCAGGGCGAAGGCAAGGTGCGGTTGCTGATGGGTTCTTCGGTGGTGGTCGCTTCTGCGGTGGCTCAAATGATGGTGACGACGAGGAGGTAGTCGCGCAGGGTGCTGAAGGAGGTGGAACGGTTTGGGGAGAGGGTGAGAGCGAGTTAGGCTTTCTAAAGTGAAAAAGGAAGAAGGACAATGGGGGAAGAGAGAGAGAGAGAAAGAGAGCGAGAGAGAGAGAGAGAGAGAGAGAGAGAGAGAGAGAGAGATTGGTTGATGTGGTTATTAGATTAGGTTGAGAGGTGGTTAGAGTTAATTAAGGGGGTGATTAGAAGATAATTCGGGGATGGTTAGGATTTAGTGGGTTTATGGAGAGTGATTGGTGGTGAACGTGAGGGAGAGTTGGAGAGATCTAGGTAGTGGGTTTAAGTTGAGTTAACGGGTTTGAGTACACCAATGTGTTGGGTTGAGAGTTATGGGCTTGGAGTTGGATATAGGATTTAAATGTGGGCTCACAATAAAATGAAGAAATAAATAATTATAGAGTGGGCTATGATTAGTTGTGATTATATTAGAATGGGCTTCGGGTTCACAAAATAAATAAATAGTCACAGTTATAGGTTGGATTAGGAACCTGGGTTATACGAAATAATTGAATATTCAAAAGAAGGAAATCAGATTCAAGAGAACAGTAAGTTTTGTTTGGAAAATTAAAATTCAGGAGTACGCAGAAAATAAATACAAATCCGTATAAACGGAAACAGGGGTTACATACAATGTGAATCTTGACCACCTCAAAGCTTCTCTTGTGAAAAAACTCCTCGGGACTTCTCCAACTTCCTTCAAAAAGTCGAGAAGTGCATCCGAGTAAAAGATGCTATTCGACCCCAAGAACAGAAGGTGCCCTCATCCGAGAACAAACTGAAGAGCACCAATGAAGACGGACCCAAGAAGACCCAGAAGGATGCCACAGGCCAGCCTCATCCACTCCCAGTGCCTCATTTTGATAAGTAAACTCCGCTTAATGCCAGCATCTCTGCAATTCTCATGGAAGTTGATAAGGAGGGACTCCTTCAACCTCTTCCTAAGATGAACGCCTCAAGCAGGATAATTGATTGGAACAAGTGGTGCGCGTTTCACAAAGATAACAGGCATCTCACAGATGACTGTCGAGCCCTCAAAAACGAGCTTGAAGACCTGCTCCGATGAGGATACCTAGCCAAGTTCGCCCAAAGAAACAACACCGAACCTCCTCCCGTAAGAGGAGCCAACAAGCGACCGGAGAGGCCTTCCGAGTCCCAAGGGTCGGGACGCATTGAAGTATTTCACTCCATCCATGGGAGACATATGGGGGATTGTCGAACTCCTCAAGGGAAGCATTTCTCCGTGAAGTGAAATCAGTGCACAACATCCCCCTTCCCAAGAGCTCAAGGGTTCCAATCACATTCTCAGACCAAGACCTCGTGGGTGTTCGAATACCTTACTGTGATGCACTTGTAATCAGCATATGTATGGCCAATCATGAGGTATGCTGCGTCCTGGTAGATAACGACAGCTCGGTAAATATCCCCTTCCTGAATGTATACGAGGGCCTCAAGCTCAAGCGAGATCGTCTCTAACCCGCCGGGTACACCCTCCATGGATTCTTCGGAGTGCCAGTTCAGATCAAAAGAATAGTCACCCTTGATGTAATTGTGGGAAAAACTCCAACTACCCTCATGGAAGCACTCAATTTCGTGGTTGTCAATATGAAGTCCACCTACAGTGTCATCTTTGGTAGCCCGGGGCTAGTAGCCCTTCATTGGGTTGCCTCAGCCTTTGACATGAAAATGAAGTTCTCTACAATAGCAGGGGTAGAGGAAGCCAAGAAGCTGCTTGGACATGTTACACCACCACAATGGGGGCTCAGTCCTCCCCCTCGATGCTATGGAACTCCCCCAAGATAGGGGACAAGCCAGCTCTGAACATGTAGATGAACTAGAAGAAATCATCTTCTCCTAAGAGGATCAAGCTAAGTGTATTCGGGTAAGCAAGACACTCCCCCATCAAGTCAAGGAACAACTCATCACTTGCATTGGGAAAACCGAGATATCTTCGCTTGGACTGCCTCAGACATGTTGGGGATATCCGAAGATCTAATCATGAACTGGTTAAGTGTGAACCCAGAAGTTAGGCCCGTCCAACAGAAGCACCGCAAGTTTGCCCCCAAAAGGCAGAAAGCTATCAAGGAGGAAGTTGAGAAACTCCTAGTCACCCGCTTCATTCAAAAAGTTAGCTACCCTGAGTGGCTATCGAGTGTGGTAATGGTCAAGAAAGCCAACAGCAAATGGAGAATCTGCATAGACTTCACCAACTTCAATAAAACATGTCTGAAGGACCATTTTTCCTACCAAGCATAGACGCCTTGATCGATGCCACCTCAGGCCATGAGCTTATAAGCTTCCAAGATGTCTTCTCGGAATACAACCAGATCCGAATGTTTCCACCTAACATCCCGAAGACATCCTTCATCACCGACCAAGGACTCCACTACTATCGAGTCATGCCTTTCGAGCTAAAGAATGCTGGAGCCACATATCAGCGCTTGGTGAACCAAGTCTTCAAGGAGAAAATCGGCCGAAACGTGCAGGTATATGTGGAAAATATTCTCGCTAAGAGCTTCAGGAAAGAAGACCATGTGCCTGACATCCAAGAAGTCATTAGCGTACTGCATAGACACAACATGAGACTGAATCTCTCGAAATGTGCCTTCGGGGTCTCCTCGGGAAATTTCTTAAAGTTCATGGTAAGACAAAAAGGAATCGAAGTCATCCCTGAAAAGATCAGAGTCATATTCGACATCTCCCCTGAAAACCATCAAATAATTCCAAAAGCTCATCGGCTGCCTCGCTGCGTCGCCGCCACTGGGCGCTTCCTCTCCAAGTCTGGAGAGAAGCTTCTCTCGTTCTTCAAAGCCCTCCAAGGAGCGAAGAATTTTGAGTGGGGAGAAGAACAACAGGAAGCCTTTGAAAGTCTCAAAGCATGCCTTGTCAATCCTCCACTCCCAAGACAAAGTTGGGAGAGGTTCTCTACCTCTATTTGGCTACCTCAGATCGGGCCCTCAGTGTCATCCTCATAAGGGAAGAAGACAAGGTACAGAAATTGATCTACTATGTAAGCAAGGTACTCCATGATGTCAAGCTTCAATACTCAAAGATGGAGAAGATGACCTATGCACTAGTCACAGCCACCCGAAAGCCCCAACCCTACTTCCAAGCACACTCCATCTGGGTTCTCACTAATCAGAAACTCAAACAAGTCCTCCACAAGCCAGAAAGCTCTAGGAGACTTATGAAGTGGTCTATTGAGTTGAGTCAACATGATGTCACTTATCGACCGAGAACAGCAATCAAGTCCCAA